>CM042757.1:21365222-21402722 GCA_022496165.2 Catalaphyllia jardinei | reverse complement strand
AGGGTGACGATGACAGCGAAGACAACGACAATAGTGATTATGACTACGACGGCGATGACGACGACAGCGGTGTCGGCGTTAGCGATGATGTCAGTGAAGGCAACAATAATGATAACAGCGAAGAAGTGTAAATAAGTGACATTCTGTGTACTACCAAATCTGGTAGAACATGCAGGACATGGGAAGTACAATATCTGTAATATTGTTTGTATTAAACAAGGTTGATATCTGGCTATAGAAAAAGCTGAGAGTTATTTATAAACCACTGTTTTACTGTTTCGCTGTTGGGGAGTGTCACAATTTTTTATTTGAGTTTTTGGAGGGTCAACTTTTGTTAAAACCTTAATGAGGGAGGGCCACAACTTCTTGGCCAAACTTTCTCTCAGTGTAGTGGTCCTCCCCCCAGGTAAAAATCAACTATCATATCAACGATATTTTGAACAAAAACAGACATCAGCATAGCAACCCTGGGTCTACAGTTACTAAGAAAGATGACGTTATCCTACTTCCCTATTTGGGTTTGCGAAGCAGTCAAGTCGCTAAGCGCATGAAATCATGTGTGTACAAATTCTACTCTTGTATTAACCTTAAGGTTGTTCTCAGAACACTCAATGCATAAAATCTTTTGCCCACATTTGCTCTATTATCGAACCTAAAGCATTAAAGTCCAAAGAACGCATTTAACCTCGAGAAGCAGTTTAATAACCTAAACAGGAAATTTAAAGTACCGAAGGTGTCTAGTTATGACAAATTTGGCAAAAGCAACAAAATTGCGCATTTTCTGAGATTTTGCAAACAGGGACGAAAAGGAAAAAGGCCCAAAAAGTACGCCGACTTTAGGGGCAAAAAAAACACCCCAGCGCATATCTCACTATCTGCTAATTAGTACGCGCTTAAAGTGCAAATATCGGACAACATTTTGGCGCAAACGGCGATTTCAACAGTGTCCGCAGAGCCAAGTTATGACAAATTTGGCAAAAGCAACAAAATTGCGCATTTTCTAAGATTTGGCAAAGGGAAGACCAATGAAAAAAGGCCCAAAATAGAGGCCGAATTTAGGAGCGTGAAAAACACCCTTGCGCAAATCACACTATCTGCTAATATTTTGCGCTTAAAGTGCAAACATCTGACAACATTTGGGCGCAAACGGCGCCTCCAAAAGTGTCCTCAGCGCCGAGTAATGGCAAATTTGGCAAAAGCACCAAAATTGCGCATTTTCTAAGATTTGGCAAAGGGGGGACAAGGAGAAAACCGCGCAAAAAGTAGGCCTACTTTGGGCGCTCAAAAGACATCCTGGCGCAAATCCCACTATCTCTTAATAAGTATGCGCTCAAAGTGCAAACATCGGAAAACATTTGGGCGTAAACGGCGCCTCCAAAAGTGTCCTCAGCGCCGAGTAATGAAAAATTTGGCAAAAGCACCAAAATTACGCATTTTCTAGGATTTGGCAAAGGGGGGACCAAGGGAAAATCGCCCAAAACGTAGGCCGACTTTAAGGGCTTAAAAAGACTCCGGCGCAAATTCCACTATCTTTTAATTAGTATGCGCTCAAAGTGCTAAACATCGGGAAACATTTAAGCGCAAACAGTGCCTCTAAAAGTGTCCTTAGCGCCGAGTAATGACAAACTTGGCAAAAGCACCAAAATTGCGCATTTTCTGAGACTTGGAAAACGGGTAACCAAGGGAAAATCGGCCTTAAAGTGGCCGACTATGGGGGCTTGAAAAAAAACCGGCACAAATTTCATTATCTCTTAATTAGAATGCGCTCAAATTGCAAACATCGGACAACATTTGGACGCAAACTGCACCTCCAAAAGTGTCCTCAGCGCGCTCAAATTTGGCAAAAGCACCAAAATTGTGCGGTTTCTAAGATTGGCAAAGGAGAGGACCAAGAGAAAATCGCCCAAAACGTAGGCCGAGTTTAACGGCTTAAAAACACTCCGACGCAAATCACACTATCTTTAATTGGTATGCGTTTAAAGTGAAAACATCGGACAACATTTGGCCGCAAACGGCCCCTCCAAAAGTGTCCTCAGCGCCGAGTAATGACAAATTTAGCAAAAGCACCAAAATTGCGCATTTTCTAGGATTTGGCAAAGGGGGACCAAGGAAAAATCGTCCAAAAAGTAGGCACACTTAAGGGGCCTGAAAAACACCAAGGCGCAAATCCCACTATCTCTTAATTAGTATGTGCTTAAAGTGCAAACATGGGACAACATTTGGGCGCAAACGGCGCCTCGTCCAAAAGTGTCCTCAGCGCCGGGTAATGACAAATTTGGCAAAAGCACCAAAATTGCGCACTTTCTGAGATTTGGCAGAGGCGGGACCAAGGGAAAATCGCCCAAAAAGTAGGCCGACTTTAGGGGCCTGAAAAACACCCCGGCGCAAATCCCACTATCTCCTAATTAGTATGCGCTTAAAGTGCAAACATGACATCTCTGTCATCATTGCTTTAGCGCCCTATTGCTCACTGAAGACTTCACAATGTGGTAGCAGTTACAATCAACGCTAACTACATAAGATGAATTAATAACTTGAATGAATGAACGAATGAATCAATAAATATTTAAATAGGTAAATAGATAGATAGATAGATAGATGTTGTGCCGCGTAGCACTATGAACACAAATGATGTAACAGAGAATTAACACTGAAGTATAAATTTTAGTGCTAATTTAACCCATGAATAACTCATTGGGCGTTAGCCCTAGTAAAGGGAATCAGGGAACACGAGGTAAAGAAAAAACATTTTGACCTCGGTGGGAATCGAACCCACGACCTCCGGAATAGATCTATCGTTACTCTGCCGACTGAGCTACGAGGTCGGACAGAGAAAGTCGGGGTCGATTTAGATTGTGATGCTCGGTGTAGGTCATAAATCAGAGGTAAATCTTATATTAGTTTGTTCGCGGCAATGGAACGTTTTACCTCCCAGTCAAATCAAATCAAGCGTAACAAAGAAGAATTATCCTACTTTCATTTACAAGTGTCCGCGTCCGCTTACAAGAATGTGTAAAAATTGGCAATTTTTACACATTCTTGTAAGCGGACGCGGTCACTTCTGTAAATGAAAATTGGATGATTTTTCTTTTGTTTACGCTCTTTCTCCCATGTATAACAATGACAACGAAATTGGCAATAAAATTTGTCGCTAATTTGCAATAATTCAATAAAAAATGACCGTTTTTATCAAATTTCCATTTGTCCGCGAGAAAGCAAGCTGGCTTAAAGCGTTAATTTAGCTACGCAATAAAACATGTTAGTATATACCACACAAGTGAATAGTACTTTTCGCGCGCGCTGATTGGCTAGCTCGGAGGTGACTATTAACACTCGCTTATATATCGTTTTCACACTGATGACGTCACAGCAGCCATATTGATGTTCTAAACCAATGAAAAGGAGGCTATGTTGGTGAACCAAACCAATCCCGTGTGAGGTGAACTCCTCTCGTGTAACCACTTCCTTTTATTCAGATAAATTTCTATGGCTGCTGACCACTAACGGTCGGTTTTCAAATTCCCCAGTGTCCGCTTACAAGAGAGTTGACTAGAAAGCAAGTAACCTTTATTTAAACACGATAAGAATTAAAGCTCAGTAGCTTGTGGGATCGTGTATCACAGGAACAATCACCTGGTTGAACAACTCTCTAGAAGACCAATTTTGGCGTTATATGGCAAATGTCCAAAACTACTCGTGCATTGGTGTGTTTCTCAGTTCCCAAGCGAGTAAATCAAGAATATCCTTCAGTATGAATCTACTAATTCTTAACATTTTCTTAAACTCATTTTTGGATGACTTCCATGCGATCATTAATTGGTTCTCACTACTTCTGCTCTGCACTTCATAAAACTTGCACTGAAGTCTTTCATATTTGTCCTGTCCCCCTGGCACTTCTCGTTTTATCTGCATTACAATCTGATTTACAATCACTTATATATCTTTTTCCCCTTTGTTCCAGTGTGCCGGCCCCTTTGCTTAAGTGACACTAAGCGTTTGTGAAGTTTCCTGGCGCATTAGTGTTTCTTGGTACTTCGCTTTGCACTTCTTAAACTTGTAAGTCTTTCGCATTTTTTCTGTTCCCTGGCATCTCTTGTTTCATCTAACTTACAATCTGATTTAGAATCACTTTTACTCATTTTCCTCTTTGTTCTAGTCTGTCGCTTCCTTTGTTCGTGAGTTACCAAGTGTCTGTTAAGCTCCTGTCGACGAGCGAATTTCTTTTGACATTGTGAACACTCATGGGGCTCTCTCCAGTGTGTGTCCTCTCGTGGAACTGCAGCTGGCATCCCTGGGCAAAAGCTTTACTGCAGTAGCTGCATTTTGAAGCCTTTTCTCCAGTATGAGTGCGGACATGCCTCACAAGGCTGTATTTATCAGTGAATGCTTTTTCGCACTGATCACAAGCATATGGCTTCTTACCAGTGTGAGGCCGTTCATGGATTTTCAGACGAGATGGTTGAGAAAATGCCTTGAGACGGTGTTTGCATTGGTAAGGCCGTGCACCTGTGTGCGTATTCATATGTACTTCTAAGTTCATTTTTGTCACAGCTACAAAAGAGCACAACTCGCATCGTAAAACCTGACCAGTGTGTCTTCGAATATGAGTGGACAGTGATGTCGAGGTTTTAAACGATCTGAAGCAGTAACTGCAATTGTACTCCTTCATAGTCACAGTGTCAGGGCGCTCTTTGATCATAAGCTGCTGCCGGCGTCGACTGCTAGTTAAGACCTCGCCACAATTTTTACACTGGTATGAACATTATAAGACCGTTTTCGTTTGAAATATTTTAAGCAGTGCGTGCGTTGGTAAGGTTTCTCATTGCTGTGGGTGGCCATGTGGTAGTCAAGTGAGAACTTCTTTTTAAAACCTTTTCCGTGCAAGTTGCACGTGAATGATTTTTCCATAGTCAAGAGGCGCATGTGAATCTTTCGTTCTGATTGCGTTACGAAAACCTTGTCACAGTGGTCGCAAGGGAACGTTTTTTCACCGGTGTGGGCTTTAATGTGCCTGTTCAGAACTTTACAGCTGCTAAGTGTCTTTTGGCAAATCCAGCATTCTGTGCCCATATGATTGTACACCCTATACTCCAGGTAGGCTCGTAATGAATCAAGCTCATCTCCACACTGACCACAGCGAAAATGGCCTGGGCCTGAAGACACAAGAATGACATATATTAGGTCTGAGACACAGTGGCAAACTTAAGGATACATTACTTGCAAAATATCATAAAACGGATCCTTAATTCCATCATATTAGTATTTATAACAACGATTTAATCATTAGTTCAACTTTACTGTAGGAATACAGTGCAGTCACGTTTCCAAGGAAAACGGTTTCAAAAATCAGGTAGTTTGAGAAATCTCGGATACAATGTTTGACTGAAGGTAGAGAAACGACTTTTGAATCGATTTATCGGGAGGTTCAAAAATCAAGGTTGAAACCTGTCGGCCAGCTGTCGGAAAACAGGCGGCCAACAGCCAAACAGCCGACAAACGGTCGACAGGTTTATTTGAGCTGTTCTTCACTATTACCCTATATGCTGATGTATTTCACGAAAAGGTAAGTATGATAACTGACACACCCCATCCCAAAGACCCAGGGATACTCCCTTCTATGGGCTATATAGGTAAGTGCGGCTTTCAAGGGTGTGGTTTTTCAGCCCCTTTGGTCATAAATAGGGTATCAATTTTGGCCATTCTAGTCTCAAATAGGGTATGATTTTTGCGCCAGCCTTCAACTTGGCAATGTTTTTTTAAAAGAAGCTCTACTTTTTCATCATTATCAATATGACCATCAACAAAAGCCCTTCATAAATTATGTTTAGGGCAACCGGGTGCCAGCCGCAACAGTCATAAATAGGGTATTGAATTTTCAGAAAATTACCGACTTTAGTCATAACTGAGAGGGTAACAGTTTTTAGGAAACGGGCAGCACAGCCCCACCCAATTTTCTGGGAGTATCCCCTGGGCCCCCTGAAAACCTTACCTTGTGAATATTGTTTTGCATTCCTCACCACGCTAATAGGATCTCTGTCTTTATGACACAGGACAACATCTTTGCGCACCCGGGAAACTTCTGGGCAATATGGGCATTTGTTCTCATTTCTGCGAATGTGAACATTGTATTGTTTTCTCGTCGAGAATTTCTTGGCACATTCATGACATTCATACGGTTTATTTGTTGCATGAACAATAGAAATATGTCGGTTTAGATTATCACGACGTCGGAAACATTTTGCATGCACAGTGAGGACATGACATAGAAGCGAGACGAGAAGCTGCAGAAGGAACGCACTCAGCAGGAGATCTGTTTATATTCTCATCACCAACAGGACGCTCGAACCCAAGCACTGTTGAAGCAACACACTCTGTGGTTAATATGTTTGCATTCTCCTCACCAGCACAAAGTTGGAAACAAGAAGCTGCTGAGGTGACACAGTCTGTTGTAGATCTTTTTATATCCTCATCGCCATCAAGACATTCCAGACTAGGTACTGTTGGAGCAACACACTCTGAAGAAAATATGTGTGGATGTTCATTTGCAGCACTAAGTTGGCAACTAGGTGCCGCTAAAGTAACAAAGCCTGTAGATCTGCTTCTATTCTTATCATCAACAGGACGTTTCAAACTGGACACTGTTGAGGCAACACACTCTGTAGGACACATCTCCGCATTTTCATCTCCAGCACTTTGCTGAAAACTGGATGCTGCAGAAGTAACACGCTCCGTAGGGACCGTAGGACATCGTTTTATATCCTCGTCACCAACCGGAAGTTGGAAACGAGGCGCTACTGAAGCAATTAAACACTGAGTGGGAAGTGTATTTGTATTCTCATCACCCACCGGAAGTTGGAAACCAGGTGCTGCTGAAGTAAAACACTGAGTGGGAACAGTGTTTGCATTCTCATCACCAACCGGAAGTTTTAAACCAGCTGCTGTTGAGGTAATAAAAAAGGTAAAAGATTAAGTCTGCATACGAGTCAAATGGCCCATCAGACTGACACTTATCTGCGTTTTCTATGTAGTATAATAAACATGACCATTATAAATCAAGTTCTGCATTTTTAGATGTGTACATCAAGTGTTGTATGGCAAACCAGAATCCTGGGTGTTATTAACAAAGGCAATAAATGTAGTTTAATCATAACAGTACACATGCACATGGTTGCAAGGAAAAGATGAATGCAGTTGTCATTTACATGTAGTTGTGAATGAAACTTTGTCTTTCTTATCTTTGCTTTCAGATATTGTTACCATCCATGGCTAAGATCATAATTATTAATGGTAATTATTGACATTATTCTGGGAAGGATTTCTAAAGGAAATCATGTCAAGTTTGCGAGCTTTGTGTTGCTTGCCGTCAATGAAGAAGCAAACACAATTGACTTCCATTTTCTTCTGTTCAATTTATTAATAGATATTATTACATTCGGTTTTTGTTATATCCAGAATAATCAAGGCCTATGTAAGGGTTATCAGCCTCAGCCTTTGGCTTCGGCTGAGAGCCCCTACCCCAACCATGATCATTATTCTTTGTGTCACAAAAACCTAATCCAATAATTATTGCTTGTTAATTATGCCTGCCTATAAGAGGTCATACCAGGAAAGCTGTATCCTCTGATAACATAAGGCTATTTAATTTGGATTCTGTCCTTTGCTAGCCAGACAGGTAAGTACAGTAAGTAAGAAGTAAGTAAGAAAATATTTAATTTAATTTTCAATAAATTAATCATATTAGTAAGCTTACGACAACAACTCCTGGGCAGTAGTACATCACAGACATGCAGTTTCCTGTAGTAGAGATTTAGACCTCAATGTAGATTGAAATACAGCACAAGTTATAGTTAGTTCTTACTTGAGTTGTCAACAATGCCACAGTTTGATATTTTATTGTCTTCTTTTTCCACCTTTAACAAGATATAATATGAAGATATGAAAACTAAGGCTTTCATACTGCATGAAAAAGGCTCAATTAAGTGCAGGTTTATGACGGAGAATTTCCACATGATGTCATGGAAGCCATGTTGGCGTTTCCAAACAATGAAAATTATTTCTTGATTAGTTTCTTTTCTTATGCAAACATTTGTAATTGTTATGGAGCACCAAATTATAAGGGCACTGTGAAAACCCATCCATCTGGGGGAAACAAGCTTAGATTTGGTTATTATTTAAGTAGCCATATTATATGGCTGAGGACCTTACTTCACTATGATTGGCTGAGAGCAGGATAACTTATTACTTCTTTGTAATTTGCACTGCAGTGTAAACATATGACATGTGCGAGTTTGTCACTTTGTCAGTCAAAATAAATGAGTAATTATATTAAAGTGGTACTATGACGAAATTCGCATCTTTCCTATCAAATATCATGAAAAAAGATATCTCAGCCAATTTGTATGATAATTGTTTGATTCTTTGCAGTAAGATTCTAAATGTGCTCTACGACGCAAGCTTAATTATTATTGTTATTTATATATTAGTTTTTATTATCTAGGGCCTCTAATGATAACAGTTGTTTTAACTGAAGGAGTTACCCTAGTTAAATAAAAGTGTCTTCTTCTTCTTCTTCTTCTTAACAGTTTTGTAACCATGGCAACAAACTGGGTTCCAGACTTCCCCATTATCAGCGCTCCAAGCTCCGACCATTTTGGTGGCCATGGGGAGTGCAAAAAAATTTTTGGCGACCAAAATTCTGGTGAAAGTCGGGTGATGGCGACCATTTTACAGACAAAGGTTGCCAAAAGGCGACTTATTGAACAAGTGAGCTTGGAGCGCTGATTATTCAATTTTTTCTGGACACCTTTGGCATTCCATTTTGGTATTTGCTAAAGGTGCTTCATATGCATGATCCAGCAAGCATATGAGTATGTTAGCTCGAGTTTGTGGCCTTGTCTAACAGTTAGTGAGTTGAAAATCACTAACGTGTTGAAATCAATGGGGTGGAAACTGGAAAAGAGTGAGTTGCCATGGAAACATAGAACTATTAGCCTACCAAGTTTCAATGGTCTGCGCTACAAATTGGCCAAGATATATACTTGCTGTAATATTTGGTTGAGTCTATGAAGGCATCAGTCATCTTATTTGCATATTTTACACATTTTTTGAAACTTACTTATCTCTGGAATTAATGCAGATATTTGCAAACGGTAAACAGCGTTTTTATTGTTTCATGGAATTCTATGTGATACAGCTAAGAAAACTAGGGGTGAAAATTTGAGCATAATACCACTTTAAAGAAAGAGGAATAAAGGAAAAGTCTACTTTTCAATTCTTGGTATTGGAATGGAACTAGCTTGCAACCAAGGCTTAAAATATTGGAGAGTCTTCAAATGCAAATAACATTAACCTCTTTTTAATGATACATGTAATTATTCCCCTGCATAAGCCTTCATTGCAAGCTAGTCCCAGTGAAAAACTCAAGTATATAAAAATAGTCTGATCCACACTTCTTGCGACATTAGAAAATTCTTTCAAATTGCACTTACCTAAAGCCTTGTGCAGTTTTAGTAGGATTTTCAATATCACAGGCGCTTGTAGTGTAAATCCTTAATTGTAAGCAGGGCTCGAAGTTAACTTTTAAATCCATTTGAAAAGTTTTGCAAGCAAGAATTTTTCCATTATTCTTTCCAAATGTTTGAGAGATCTGCATGATTCTAACTCGCAAACATTTGCTAGTTGATATTTTTCTCACTCACAGATTATCAAAATAACTTGCATTTTGCGAGTTTGCGAGTGTTAATTTCGAGCCCTGACTGCAAGATTACTAGCACTACTTATAGTAATTTTGCTTGCAGACAGAACTTGATCATACACTTTCCAACTGATGTGGATGAGGAATTTTTCCATCAGTGTCAGTATCAACACTTACTTTAATTTGTGATCCAACGCTCTGAACTATGCTCATAAAATCAATTTTGCCACATCCATCATCCAAGTATTTTTTGTCTTCCTCACTCATGTTCTGGCAGTGCTTGATGCCTTGTGATGTTAGGGAATGTACTACAATAAGTAAATATTAGAAGATAACATTTTCACTTTTATTAAGTTATTTTAATTTTAAGTAGAAGCAATTTATGATCTTAAATCATCTTAAACTCTACTGATACATTTTGTTTTTTTTTATGGAACTTTCTATTTACATTTTGGTTTCTTTTCGGAACTTTCTATTTTTTATTTGTTAATTTGTGCGATGATATTGTCATTTTAACTAGAAGTAGGGGTTTTAATTTTTCAGTTTTTAATTATAATTACTGTAAAGCGCCACTGAGCTCTGGAAGAGGGAGGCAAAGGGTTTATGCGTGACACATGATGAGCGCTAAAATTTGTATGTGACGTGGATAAGTTACTTAAAAAGAAACATGATTTGTGAATAACTGAATGCATTTGACGTTTGATTTATCGCCTGAGGTATGTATGATTCGTGAATTATTTGTTTTAGGTCGTGAAATTTCATTTTCCTGAGGTTTTTCCAACAATAACTGATTGAAATTAATCTTTTGCCCTTATATATGTTGGGAGGCGCGGTGGCCTCATGGTTAGTGCGCTCGTCTCCGGATCGAGCGGTCCGGGTTCGAGCCCTGGCCGGGGACATTGTGTTGTGTTCTTGGGCAAGGCACTTTACTCTCACATTGCCTCTCTCCACCCAGGTGTATAAATGGGTACCGGCGAATTAATGCTGGGGGGTAACCCTGCGATGGACTAGCATCCCATCCAGGGGGGAGTAGAAATACTCCTAGTCGCTTAATGCTAAGGAAACCGCGATAAGCTCCGGCCTGATGGGCCACTTGGCTCGTATGCAGACTTACCTACCTTATATATGCATGTATCCAGGAAAGTTATTTCTGTATCTGAAATTTCAGCCATGAATTTCATGGTCAGATGATAGCTATTTGCTAACTCTATAAACATGTTGGAACTCTTACAAGTCTTGAATATGTACCAGGGATAGAGTAACCTTGAAACCGCCCATCAAAATCAGCAGAAGACCAAAGAAAAGATTCCCTTGACCTCAATGCGATTAATTTGTACTCGCTTTGGCAGAGTTATTTCTTTGTCACTTCGAGCTCGACATTTTTATGCCGGTTTCGGGATTTTAACAGCATGCCCCACTTAACTACAACAATACCATCATAATATAGAGCAAATGGTGTCGCATAACTGGTTGAACCCATTGCCTGATTAACACTGGGAGCAGCTGAAACATTCAGCGATCTACATCTCAACTGACTACATCGTGAAACACACATGTGATTATTGCAGTATTTGCTACTATGAATTGTGAACCACTGCCTCCTTCTGAGCATATAAATATGATCTCTTGGCTCTTTTGTTTTAAAGAAAGCGAATAAGGTAAGAGCTTTGATTGATTTATGGTGAATTTTTGTGATTCGTGAAATTTTGTTAAAACTGTAGATGACGTGTGAATTTTGTTAAATTTTGTGCGTGAAACTGGACTATGACTCCCCTTTGTGTCCCTCTGCAAATGAGCACAATATAAATTCATGTATTATTATTATTATTATTATGGCAGCAGTTAAAATTTCTGTATGCTATCTACAATTAAAATAGTATGACGGGGCGAGTGAGCGTAGCCCGTTGACTATAGTGATTATTATTATTAATTATTATTATTATTTTAAAAATATTATTATTATTATTATTATTATTATTATTATTACTATCATTTCTACTAATAATAATAACAATATTTTTAAAATAATAGTAATAATTTATGATAATAATAATATTATTATTACTCGGAGGCGCGGTGGCCTCATGTTTAGTGTGCTCGACTCCGGAGTGAGCGGTCCGGGTTCGAGCCCTGGCCGGGGACACTGTGTTGTGTTGTTGGGCAAGACACTTTACTCTCACGGTGCCTCTCTCCAACCAGGTGTATAAATGGGTACCGGCGAATTTAATGCTGGGGGTAACCTTGCGATGGACTAGCATCCCATTCAGGGGGGAGTAGAAATACTCCTAGTTGCTTCATGCTACAGAAACCGGGATAAGCCCCGGCCTGATGGGCCACATTTGGCCCGAATACAGACTTTACTACTATTATTATTACTATCATAGTACAAAGACAATGTAGACAAATGACATTTATAGTAAGAGAACATCACATCAAGTTAATTTTTATTTAGTTAAGGGTAAATGTTTATCTCATAATGTAGCATTATTGAGTAAGTGAGTGACTGAGTCTACAAAATATATCGAAAATTATATACATTAATGTTGAAAAGCCCTGACATAATAGGCCATTTCTGAGTTGCCTTTTGCCTGTGCCAAAACAAGTCTTCAGGTGAAACCTTTCATAAACGGAATTGCGTTCTTACTACAGGTTCAGTTTCATGCAAATCAAACTCATTTTCCGCACAATAGGTGGGTTCATACTAGCTTAGTAAGTAGACCCTAAGTATGCTGAGAACTCGAGTATTCTTCAGAACACGTATGTTTACTTTACTATGACCAGCGTTCATATTTCAATTTCTAAGTATACTTAAAGTGACAGAGCCGTCAATCGATTTCCACGCCAAGATTTTAGCCATGTGCGTGAGTGCGCCAAACATTTTAGTTTCTATCTTACATCTTGCAACCTCAAAAGGTGAAAATTGCTTTTCTGGGAACGATGTACAAAGATAGTTGCATGACTGCATGGTCTAAATAGTCGATCATCACGGTCCGACACACGAAATTAGATTCGAATATGACTGAAGTGAGAATTATTTTCCATTTCTATAAGTCGTCTACGTAGTTCATGTCCTTGAAAGCCAGGCGTCAAGCAAGCAAGTAGTTCGAAAATGTTTTGTGTGTCGTAGAAGTCTTGCGTGTTCTGATATCTCATCGAAAAACACATTTTGATTGACATTCAATTTCCTGAAATTGTTTTGATAGTGCGTAAGTGCGCCGGTAAGAATGGGTTGAAGGCGACTTGGAAGTGTACTTCGGCTCTTTTGAACATGATACGTTGCCACGGCTACAAAGTAGGCTACTTAAATTGAAATTAGACCCGTTCATATCTGAAGTAAGATTGAAGTGTACTTAAGGTCTACTTACTAAGCAAGTATGAACCCACCTAATTTGACCAATGGATCACTACCCAGAAATTTGAAAAACAATTTTCGTGCTCATTCCAACCTAAAAGTTGAGTTTTGTAACTTAAAAGTGCACAACTTGTATCATTCAATTAGATTGATACAGACCTTCCTTTGCACATTATCATTGAAATTTGGTTCTTCAATTGTAAGAACCTGTTGTTATCGAAAGAACGCCCGGAAAGCCTTCTATGAATACTGATTAATCCGCCTCTATTGTTGTCGAGTGTTTTGTGGTGCGTCCATGCATGAATTGAACAGACCGCCATTTCACGATCACCTCATTAATATTCGAAATGCCCGAACGACTAGCAAGGATATAACCAGCAGCTTCTTTGCTTGTTGACCTTAATTCGCCATCTGTAATAAAAGCGATCACCCAAATTCGGGATAAACGAAGTTTAATTAAGAGTTTAGCATTAGACAGGATCGAGGGGACAACGGGAAAAATCTCTGAAATGACCTTGAACGAAACTTAGCAATCAAAGCAACAACACAAACTGTTATTTTTTTGTAGTTCAGTCTACAAGTCCAATCTGTCAGGGGGCTTGACAAGTCTTGACGATCTGCGGAGCGGGGCTTCTGGAGTTGGAAATCTCAACTGTGGTTGTCTGGTAGGTGCATCGGAGGCCAGTGTGGTCTGTTCGCAGCTGTCACCTGAGATGCTGGGCATGGCGCTGCTGACTTGATTCATGGGTGCTGGTGGTTCATCACTGGGGATGTTTCGCATACAAATGTTCTGTCCTGTTGGTCGAATATGACTGCGGGTTCGCCTGAGGGTACTGCAATTTGTCATGGTGACCATGTATGAGCGAGGGGCCTGCGTGCTACACTTGACAATACCAGGTTCCCACTTGTGGTCATGTGGGTTAAGTACACGCACTGGGTCATCAGGGCGTATGTCAGCAAGAGGCTTAGAGGTCTTGTCATATTGTGATTTTTGCTCATCTTGTCGTGCTTGGAGCTTGGTGTTTACCTCTCCATCTGCGAATAATTACAGGCCAGGTTTGGATAAGGAAGGGAGGTTGGCTTGGTATACTCTAGAGTTCAGCAGCTCGGCTGGTGATGCAATGTTGTGGTCAAGTGGGGTGCTGCGGAGGCATAACATGGCAAGATGAGGATCTGCATTGGATTCCTTGCATTTCTGGAGGAGGTTCTTCACAGTCTGTACAGTTCTCTCGATGAAACCATTGGCTTGCGGATAGTATGGACTAGTTGTCACGTGGATGAAACCATAAGTACTGCAGAACTCTTGGAATAATCCAGAGGTAAACTGGGTGTCATTGCCAGTGACAAGTTTGTTTGGGATCCCGTGCTCTTCAAAAATGGATTTCAGATGTGCTATTGTTGTGTCTGACCGGATGTTGTTCAATTTTCGCACAAGCGGAAACTTGCTGTAATAGTCAGAGAACAGCAAATAGGGTGAGTTGTTCCAAAAGAATATGTCACATCCGAGTGTGTGCCAGGGTTTCTGTGGGATGTCATGAGGCATGAGGGGCTCCTTTAAGTTCATATTTTGATTATGCTGACATGGAGCACAGGATTTGACCATCTCTATGTCGCGGTTTGTGTTGACCCAGAACACCGAACCCTTGGCACGGAGCTTGCATTTTTCTGCTCCTTGGTGTGCATAGTGTAGTTGCTGCAATACATCTGCCTGTAGGCTCTTCGGAATAAGAATGCGTGTACCCTTCAGGATTATTCCATCTGCAACTGTTAATTCGTCACGATAGTTCCAGAATGCATGAAGGTGTACTGGGCAATCTGATCTTGTGTCAGGCCATCCTTTGGTGATGACTGAACGAAGTGAGAGAAGCTTTTCATCCTTGGCGGTTTCTTCCTTAATCTGTGCGATCCTTGTCGGGCTTGCATTTAGGTGGAGGCGCAGTTCATGGACAGACACATCCAGCCCTTCAATTGTGTCACCAGGGCAGGGACTGATCCTGGACAATGCATCAGCCAGAGGGATGTTCTTTCCTTGTACATACTTGATTTCAGCATCGTATTTCTGAACCCTAAGCATCATTCTTGCAATTCGTGGAGGAGCTGTCGTGAGGTGTTTCTTGAAAATTGCCTCTAGCGGCTTGTTGTCTGTCTCAACAGTGACACCTCTTCCATATACATAGTAGTGGAACTTCTCAAGACCATGTACTACGGCTAACATTTCTCTCTCGATGTTTGAATATCGTGATTCTGTCTCTGTCAAGAGCTTGCTTCTATATTCAATGGGGCCATTGTCTTGAAGCAAGGTTGCACCAAGGCCACGCGAGGATGCATCAACTTGAATAATCACTGGCTTTGTGCTGTCAAAGTATTGTAAATAATTGGCTGATTTAATGGCTTTCTTGATCTTGTCTACAGCTTGCTGGTGCTGGGGCTGCCACTGAAACTCGCTGCTTCTCTTGGTGAGGTCCCAAAGGGTGGCCGAGTGTGATGCTAGGTTGGGCAGATAACGGCTGAGAAACTGTGTCATGCCAAGAAAGGTTTGCAAGTCGGCAAGACTTGTGGAGGGGTCCATGCTGCTGATAGCTTCCACCTTCTGTGGGTCTGGTCTGAGTCCGCTTGAGCTGATGATGTGGCCAAAGAATGGTATTTCTGTACATCTTATCTTGCATTTGTCTGCATTGAAACGGAGACCAGTTTCACGGGCACGTTCTATGACTGCTTTCAGGTTTGCATCATGGTCAACGAGGTCACAACCATAGATGAGGATGTCATCAGCGATGCCAGTTACACCAGGGAGATCTCCAAAGGTTTCATCAACTTTCTTCTGAAAGATGTCCTGGGCACATATCAGACCGGAAGGAAGCCGAAGGAACCTGTGTCTGCCATGAGGTAAGTTGAAGGTTGTGTACAAGGAGCTGGCATGATCGAGTTTAATGTTCCAATATCCACTTCGGGCATCAACGATTCTGAAGTATTCGGCTCCATTCAACTTTGGAAGTACATCGTCTAATGTTGGGGTACAGTGATGTGGGCGCTTGATGGCGCGATTGAGATCTTTTGGGTCTAAGCACAGCCGAAGCGTACCATTGGCCTTGGTTACACAAACTAATGAGTTCACCCAGTCGGTGGGTTCATCTACCTTCGTTATGATGCCTTGCTCGACAAGTGCATCAAGTTCTCTCTTCAGAGGCTCACGAAGTGCTTCAGGCACACGTCGTGGTGGGTGGATAACTGGTGGAACCGTGGGGTCTAGGGTGATGTGAAACTCTCCTTGGAAGCATCCAATTCCCTGGAAGCAATCCTGATATTGGCAAAGAAGTTCTGACCTTGCATCTGCATTGCCTTGTGGATTTGGCATAGGTGCTGTTTCAGCCTGTGTAGTGGAGATACCATAGTTGAGGGTGATGAGTTTCATAGCACAACAGGTTGGGAGACCCAGAATTGTTGGGCCTACAGTGTTCACTACATGGAACGCATATGATTTGGAGTGGCCGTGGTGTGACAGGGTGAGCTCACAGATGTCATAGTGCGGTATGGTGTGGCCCCCGAAGGCAGTAATCATTGTATTTGAAGGCGTTAGTCCAAGGGGTGCACCCTCTGGGCTGTAGCTCGACTGTGGACACAGGCGTTTGTATATGTCTATGGGTATGACATTTCCCTCTGCTCCAGTATCGATTTTGCATAGTAGTGGTGCTGTGACTTGACCTGAGTCTACTTGTAGCTGTAGTAAAGCTTGTGTATCATTTTCAGAGACACTGTTTATGTCTAAGGAGTGGAAGTACAGTTGTGGGGTGTCCAGCATGTGTGGTGTGTTGGTGTTCTCTGGTAGTGGAACTTCAGTACTTTGGTCTGCTGTGTCAATGGTATGGATGTTCTCCCTTTTCTTTTGGCGCCGGTCCTTGGGTTGTTCATGGCCTTGTGGCCTTATTCCTGGGCGAGAGCGGCATACAGCCTTCCAGTGATTGTATTTGCCACAAGCTTCACACTTAGTTCCATAAGCTGGGCACAGAGATCTCCGAGTTAGGTCATGATGATTTCCACAATTCCCACACCTTTCATCTTTAGTTTGGTTTTCCTGTATTGGAGGTTGTCTTGTGTGTGGGGCCTGCCTCAGGGCATTGACTGTTGTAGTTTGAATGCCTCTGATATCCTGTAGCTGGTTACTCGTAGCCTCTTGGGTTCTTGCAATATTTATTGCTTTGTCAAGTGTCAAAGTGTCATCGTGTTCAAGAAGTATTGACTGCACACGTGGGTTATTTGATCCAAAGATTAAAGCATCGACAATGTGTTCGTCGGAGTTTCGTCGGACTTTCTTGAGAAAGGAGTCGACTGTTTCGCTTGGCTCTTGCTTTATGGTGCGAAGTTTGTAGCGGGCGAGTCTGAAATTACTTCTCGGTGCCACATAGTTTTCGAACTTTGCCCAGTATGTGCTGAGTTTCTTCTTTTTGTCGGCTGTTAGCGTCCACGTGGAGGCTAGTTCTCGGCCTTCGTCGCCTGACCAAATCAGCAAAAAACTTATCTGTTCCTCCTCGCTCTTGTCCTTTAACGGGCCGGAGAAGTAGAGCTGGCAGAGATCTTTGAATTTTCTGAGGGCTTGCGGCGCGTCCGATGAGGACCAGTCCATGCGGGAAATCGGTAATCCGGCTAGCTCCGCCATGGTTTCGTGTTATTGAGGTCGGTCGAGGACGTGGATATGCACCGGCTTGGTGCTCAAAATTCGCTTTGAAAATCAGAGATAAGGTATTGTACTTACGCAGAGCATCCCACTTGTGACACCATGTTGTAGTTTCGAGTCAGGATGGATGAGATTCAAAGCAGTAAACACAACAACTTTTTATTCTAGCGAGAGAATTCTACAGACAAGATTCCGATGCGCATGCGCGCATGTATAAGACCCCATGTAAACTATGACAACGTGCAAGGCACAATTTAAGAGCTACATTATCATTTCACATCACATTATTTACCTGCAGGGGAAGGAGTAAAACTCACCAAGTATGCACCACGCGGATGGCTATAAACAAATGCGTAACGAACATCACATAAGAAATCACGCTGTTCTGAATGGGTTAGCACTTGTTCACAAAGGTCAAAAGGACGGTAATTAATATGCAGCAGACAAATTAGCAAAATAAACTTTGATACTAGTCCCGGCATTTTATTACGCCATTTAGACCTTATTTGGTGCCGTAAATGATCAGGATTATGTAAAAACGGCAAGAATATCCGGAAAACAAGCTTTCAGCCTTATGTTTTCTGCTTCCGTAGTGCTAAAACGTATTCACAAGGTGACCGAGAAGTTAATATTTTCACTTCATTTGCATGTCCTTTTGGGTGTTGTGATATTGAACGGCCCCGCTTATCCGAACTCCCTCACACGGCCCAGAAGGACGGTAATTTTAATGATACGAAGGCTAAGCGGATAGAAAACCCACTGAATATGCAGTGCAGAAAACAACACAATTCCAGGGCGTTGCACTGAAAATCCATCCATAAGATATGATCTAAAATTTGAACTATCCAGGAAGGTCTTAAACCGCCAATTCCCTCAATACTAAATATCCAGAGGGGGTGCAAATTTTTTCTATCCAAGGGGGGCCATTCGGATTTTACCAACTCCATCTCTTCAGATTTCCCAGTATATTATTTAGTCACCCACTCAGGAATTGAGAATGAATCTGGCTACTCTAAAGTCCTGAATAATATATATAACACATGAATTTATTTTTTTTTCTTCCCTTTTTCGGGTGTTCCCAAAACCTGGGAATGGGCTAGCTCATGGACCACCTTTTGGGCTACCCTGTGGGCCACCCTGTTTTCTTCTGTTTCACCTCTGAATCTGTTACATACAAGGAAGATTTGTACCAAGTTTGTTTGCCTGGAAGCTCTCAAGGGACCTTTCATGACTAATTTTGACAAAATTGCCTTCCCCTGAGGGAGAACATTTGTTGTGATTCCCCTCTAAACTTGTTTGGTACTTCCTAGGGAGTGTAAAAGCAAGTCAAGCTTGATGCCTGTGTGGTCTTGACAGCTCCTTAAAGACATCAATTCGAAAAATGGCATTTTCCTCCCCCCACTTCAAACATTTGTGGCACCCCCCTCCCCATCTGTATGCATGTGAATATAACACCTCTCCTCTTTGTACTAGAGACTACTAGAAATCTGTCTAGGTGACAATAAACGAAGTAAACAGGGTGGCGCATAAATTAACCCTAGATGGGCAGTATAATAAATTTTTTTAACAATATAAACTGTCTGGTGTCAACAACCTGTGTCAGATGATGGTGATACAGCTAGGGTGCCTTCTCCACTTTGAGTAATGGCTATTTTCCAGTCTGAATTATTTGCTCTATACTATTATTTGTTTAATTGTGCAATTCCAGGAAAAATCCATACCCCCACCACAGAGGGAATTGTCCAAAGGACCCCCCACCCCTCTGGAATTTCCATTATGCTATTCGGGACTTCGTATGGCAGGTAACAGGTAGTTTCTGCATTACTCATGAACAGAAGCAGGGGGATATCTATACTTCTATATCAATGCTTCCTACACAAGACTAAAAAAAATTGTAATAGTACTTTGCAACACACACACAGACAGACGGACAAACAGTGTTGTATCCCAATAATCAGTAAAACAGCAAAAGGAAAATGGATTTGGAGGCTTTCTGTGGGTGGGGGTGGTGGTCTTCTTGAAGGTTAAAATGGTAGAGGGATCATCCCAATGCCTGGTCAGAAAAAATACTCCTCGGTCCTGACATACTTTTTTAAGAGAACCAATTTAATTCAAAGACCCCCTAAAAATACCACATCTTCTCCACCATACCATTTTGGTTCAGAAAACTCATAAAACATTTTAAAATTCCTGATTTTAAAAACATGATGTTCAGGCCTACCATCGCCATATTGGATGCATCCCAGCTCCCCCCTTCAGTAGTGCATAATATACTGTGACCCTCTTTGCAATATCATATAACCCCTTCGACATATCAAGTTTTCGGGAGTGCCATATTTTGTTCTTGGTGAGAAGTTGCTAGAATGTCAGCATGGAAAGGATAAAAATCTTGGAGCCAAGAGGAAATATCAGGAAAAGAAGGTAAATCAGCTTTGTTTGTTAGCAGGTTGGCGGGCAAAGGCACATAATCCCCAACTGATATTGACTCTAGTAGGGGGTAGGGGCGCTATAAAATATTTTCTGAGGGGTTCAGAAAACTAATAAAAAAATTTAAAATTCCTGATTTTAACTCCTAAAAATATGATGTTCAGGATATGGATAGTACATGTATTTTTGCAAAATTAGATCAGTTAAATGCAATTATATTTTATATTTACAGAATGAATCCGACCATGGCTATGGAAGGAACAAAAATAAAACATTCCAGAACACCATTTTGATTGTATCAACATCATCAGGATGCTTTTGCATATTAAATGTATATTTTGTATCTGATGATCCAATCCACGAGCTCATCTGATTTCTGGATGAAAACGTCATCACTATGTAATTTTTCAGGATGAAAATGTGGGGTCACTTTTTGGTTTGCCACTGAAAGAGGTAGTGGCTGCTCTTTGCAAGCTATCTATGGTACACATGGCTGCTCTTCGCAGGCTACTATGATACTATGATACACATAGATAGCAAATTTAAGGAAACTCCATGGATCATGTATCTTATGGAGGGCCTCGGTCGATGTATCGGTCGATGTATCGGTCGATGTATCGGTCGATACATCGGTCGATACATCGGTCGATACTCGATCGAGTATCGGCCGATACTCGACCGAGTATCGACCGACACTTGACCGAGTATAGGTCGATATATCGGTCGAGTATCGACCGATGTATCGACCGATAGTCCACTTAATGATACCCATGGTGTCTGTCGACATATCGACGCGCGATTCTGTCAGAGGTATATCGGTCATCTATCGGTTATATATCGATCTACTGTCGGTAAAGTCTCGGTCGATACTCGACCGAGTATCGATCGACATTCGGTCGATATCTTGTTAGCTTAAGGTGACTTCCGGGTTTTGCATTGCGCATTCCTACTGCGCACGATTTTTGCGTCATCGGCGCGCGCACATGAGCGCGCGCGCGTACAAAACATGAGATTTCTCTCAAACTAAGCTCGATAGCGAGATAAAAGCTCCTTTTCTCTTAAACGAGCACGGTGACCCCCACTTTTTATTTTATAAATTCAATGAGAACAATATCCGCAATAACTGAGAAAAAATTTGGCAGAAATCTATGGGTACTTTTTTGGCAAATAAAATAAATGCTACAGATAGAGACGTATCGGGCCTGATAGAGCAAGTCCAAATTATGTTTCCTTTAAAGGATAAAAATATCAATTAATAATGCAAAGTATTTGAAGCCATTTTTTTGGGACAAAGATGAATAAGCAATCAAAGAAAGTCGAACTCTGCGTGATGTAACACGCCGCATTGAAAAATAATCGAACTTATTTGTTCCGCACTGAGATAACCAAAAGTCATCTAAATAACCATATTTGTCAGCATCGTGGCATGAAAACAAGCACGGTGATCCCCTCTTTTTATTACGTTTTTAACATCACCTTGTACTGTAATGACACCATACCAAGTTTCATCGGAAATCTATGGCGAGTTCTTTTACTCGGGAATTACCTTAAGGAACGTCAGTTAACAAATATCTGAATGCTTTTAATAAGACGCATTGGCAGCGTTTTGTCGCCATCCAATACATCATTCTTGGACTAGTGACAGTCCCATTTGCTCTTTCCAGTTGTCTACATACTCGGTGGGATTAAGTAAGTAAGTCAGTCAGTCAGTCACTCACTCGGTCGGTCGGTCGGTCGGTCGGTCGGTCGGTCGATCAGTCAGTCAGTAAGTAAGTAAGTAAGAAAAATCATTATATAAACTCGGTTAAAAATCTCCAGCTGAGTAGAATGAGTAGGCTGAGTATCGACCAACATAACAGCCCACTCAATGGCGATTGTTTTTTTTAACCCTTTAAAATTAATTGATGTACATTGCACCAGATTAATTGAAGTAGGTGAAACATTGAGTTAGGTGCAACACTGAGTTAGGTAAAAAATTTCCTGAAGTAACTCGTATTTTTGCCCGTGCGTTTAATGTTTGCTTTTTATAGAAAGTAAAACTTTTTCAACAACAACAATAGCAGCAAGCGCTTGGCAAAAGCTAAAGATCTAGAGTTTCTTGATGGTTAAAATAAAGCTACATAGGTTATAATAATAGGATATTTAATTGTATGAAACTGGTATTTAAACCATACATATATTACTGATGCAATTTTAATATAACGTAAACCGCTATCTAAAAGACCCCCCCCCCTCCACTTGGAACCCCACCCCGGTTATAGGCCTATCTACCTGTAAACAGAAAAATTCATTCGATTACAACCCCCTACTCCCCCGGGATGTAAGCCTGCCTCTAGTTTTCCTCGTTTCCTCAACAATAAGCACTCTCGAAGAACACGGTACTACTCAGTTCAAACAGAAAATTAGGAAAGATTGTAGAGGAATCAGTTATTATACATGATTGCTGCAACAGTTTTAAGGAAAACACTGCTTTCGATGCAGATCCTGTGTAAAAAATAACAAGTAAAAGACTAATATTTCTCCCTAATATCTCTTCCTTAGCGGGACTAGTGAAAAGTTACATTAAAATAATTATTCAAAACAATTGCAAGTTACACGAAAATTAAGTTACATTAAAAGGAATTCTTAAAAATAGTTGAATCTTTGTGAAAAAAGCGCACTTGGTGCATTCTAAGTTGACTTTTTCTAAAATAATCTCATAACTATTCCGAGTTTTATTTATGTTAAGGATGTTCGCACCCATTGTTTCCGCGCATCTTTACTGAGCACGTAATTCCTGTCACAACGTCACGCCACATCACACATCAAGCGCACGCGCTAAAGAAGAAACATTAGGGAGCATAGGGCTTGGTACCGCTTGCGTTAACGTCACCTGCAGTTTACTCTCTCAAATGGTCAGTAACCCCCTATTTTCTTTCCATTGATCATTTATTATCCTGATGTTCTCCAGGAAAAAACAAAACAAAAATAGAAAAAATCTGTACGTGAGAAGTTACAAATATTTCGAATTCCCCTTTTCTATTATCGTGCGACCTACGTTTTCTTCGATTGTGGACGGCCAGGACTAGTATGTATTCTTTTTCAAGGCGTATTCTACCTCAAGGAGCGACATCAGCTGCCAAAGTTACTTAATAGGCGTAGTTCTGTTGAACTGAGAACATTAACCTGATCTAGATTTCACTAATGTAGTTCCTTATATTGCTGACAGTTATAAGCTAACATCATCTTAAAATAACGAAAGCTTCTAAAAACGGATGGGCTTCAATGCGCCTTTTCTCAGAAACGAGCAAGGTGACATTCCTTGTTCCATTTCGCCAAAAGTTGAACTGATCTTTATATCGACCGATACTAGATACTATCGACCAATGTATTGACCGATATATCGACCGATATCTACCGATACACTCGGTGAAGTATCGGTGAAGTATCGGTGAAGTACCGGTGAACCGCCAAGGAGGAGTATCGGTCGATGTATCGACCGATACATCGACCCATATATCGACCGAGGCCCCCCATAACATACATGATCCAACTCCATTACCTTGATCCCTTTGTTTTTGTGTTTGGGGTAGTAAGGGTACCCAGATAAAATTTGTAAACAAATGTAGCCAGGAGCCATAATCAGGGACGGAGACCGTAAGCGCTCGCCATTTCTAGTATTGGGGTTGGCTCCATGATATGGGACAATTTTTCTATTTTTAGAACAAATTGCGCCATCGCCTGCGACACACGCGCGTACATTTCTGCGAGGATTTTCGCGGATGTCGCGCAGGGGAAATGGCGTCCGAAATTCCCGAAATCGTTTAGCTTTTGGCCCACAACTCAACGCCTTTATGGATGTTGGAATTTTGCTTAAGTATTTTCGCCGTAAGTTGCTCCAGTTTGAGAGAAGACAGTGCCGAATTTAGGTATGTTCGGCTTTATATCGCTGACCAAGTTGAGCTCCGCTGCGTACGGTTTAAAAATGCAATCAGCTAATTGGAGCCTGTGCAGAAAGGTATCACAAATGTTTTGAGTGCTTCACTAAAGCGACTCAAGATGTACAGTACAATAGTATCTTTCAAGATCTCACAAATACAACTTCAGTTCAGGAGGAAATCTTTTTTAAATTAACTCTCTCGTATCCTCAAAACCATTGTTGGGATGTCTGTCTAGGATCAAATTCCATTGTTTTTTATTCACCATTTTCATCTATCCACTAAATAAAGATCTAAAGGGCCATGAAATATATTTTGTAGGTCTATGTTAATCTACTTTAATCAAAGAAATAATAAAGGAATTAAGTAAATACAAAAGTAAGCTTAAGTTACTCCTTCTTGCCACTTAGTCCCCTTTGAAGCGTGCGACGGAGTTCGAACATGCGAGGTTGTTACGTGGCTTGTTAGGGTCATCAAAAGTGCCTCTTTTTTTTTACTTCGACGGTAATAACTGTCGATCGCCACTTATAACTGTCGATCGACACTTATAACTGTCGATCGACACTTATAACTGTCGATCGCCACTTATAACTGTCGATCGTCACTTATAACTGTCGATCGACACTTATAACTGTCGATCGACACTTATAACTGTCGATCGACACTTATAACTGTCGATCGCCACTTATAACTGTCGATCGTCACTTATAACTGTCGATCGCCACTTATAACTGTCGATCGCCACTTATAACCGTCGATCGCCACTTATAACTGTCGATCGCCACTTATAACTGTCGATCGACACTTATAACTGTCGATCGCCACTTATAACTGTCGATCGCCACTTATAACTGTCGATCGACACTTATAACTGTCGATCGACACTTATAACTGTCGATCGACACTTTTAGCTGTCGATCGACACTTATAACTGTCGATCGACACTTATAACTGTCGATCGACACTTATAACTGGATACCAGGCTCGGCGCAGCAAACACGTGGAACGTCAGTGTGCTTTCAAGATTCAAGATGGGGGACACGAACACAACACAACTTCGATGTAAAGTGTATATGAAATAATTCATATTGAACTGCGGTTAGCGATACCGGTGCGATGCGCTACCAACTGAGCTATGAAGCCACACATTGGGAGCAAGGTCAATTTATTGCACAACACAACTTCGTTACGTTCTACATCAAAACAAGGAGCTATTTAATAACCTGATGAGAAAATTATGACTGAGATCATCCTTTCTTGTTATCTGCTTACCTTTCGTTGGCCATTTTTGCCCGGAATCAGTAGAAAGCAGTAACTTCACAGATGGAGAATTTCCTAAGTCTAATTTTCAGTTCACATTCTTTTACGAAGTAAAATTTTATTCATTTTCTCCAAAATGCCTCACGCCGAGTTTACAGCGAGTGAGTTTGTGAGCTACTATGCAAAATTGACCCGTATGCGTTGGATCATCAAGCTATTGTACTTCTCAGCTCATTCTGCAACTTATATTATAGCGCTTCTATGTCAATTTAACAGATTGAAATGTTTATGATATTAAAAACACAGATTGTACGTGTTCGCCACCTTTGCACGTTGCACCGCGGAGGCCCGGTACCCAGTTCTACGTTTCGACAGTTATAAGAGGCGATCGACAGTTATATTAATTACCGTCCTTTTGACCCTTGTGAACAAGTGCTAACCGATCGGCTGAGTGTAACACCAGTGCAAAACGTAACACCAGTGTAAATCACACATCATAATTCTGGATTATGATTGGCTGAAGGGCAATAAGAAATTGACGAGAATTTTGTGCAGAAACTTTGAAAAACGTTTACCCGAATGAGGAAAACTGGTTCAAGAAAGATCTTTCGGCACTTACTCCGCGCGAATTTTTTCATGACTATATTATCAATAAGTAATCACACGGTTTTTCCAAGGTTTTTCGCGCTCAATTTGGAATGTGAGTTTTTCCGCCGAGGCGGCTCGTGCAATTTCAGCTTTTTTTTAAAAAAAACTCACTCATGCAACTTGATTCCAAATTGAAAGGCGAAACCGTATGATTACCTGTACAATTTTGGCATAAACTATGCGACATAGCCTTAATAGCCCACTTTCGATATGTTTGCGCGGTCTGGTTATGAAGAGCCTGGAACCAAATTTAAAGCACCGGAACGAGGCTCGTGGGAATAAGTTCAACACCCGCGAAATTCATAATGAAAACAAACACTCTAGCTAGGGCTTTCCCCCCGACGGATTTTTGTTTTAATGGTCTTTACTTCTAGGTCAGTGTACGCTTTGAGGCTCTATGGTTCACTACTTTACCGTACAGTGCTGCAATAACGGTACACATAATCGAAAAGACTTGGCTTTTATTAGTTTTCCGAAGAATCGTTCACTTAGAAAGAAGTGGAGCGACTTCTGCTGTCGAGGTGACGAAAAATTCAAGGATTTGAATAATCCGAAAATATGTTCGCTTCATCTCAAGCCAAAAGACATCAGAACTACATTGAATGGTAATCGATTTGTTAAGGATGGAGAAAGACCATGTAAGTATTTTTGATCCAAACAAGCCCGAAAAGGAGCCAACTGCACATGAAGTCCGAGCTAAAAAAACGCAAGCTCCTCAAGCCGAGTGAGGAAAATTCTGACGCAGTGGAGGAAATTTCCGAAACAGTGGAGGAAATGGAGTACGAGAACGAATGTGCTAGCATATTCAAATACTCTGTTGCCTTGGAACATTCCTATTGCAAGGAAGAACGCGAAGCACTCGCCCTGATTGGCTAATACGCTCGATCCATTTGCCCGTGGGTTGCACTCTCACATGAGTTTGTTTATTTGTACTTTTTCTCGGCAACTTTTTAAATCGATTTTGACACATTTCAAAACGCAATTCCTGTTTTTCTTTTACCAGAATATGTAAAAATATGTTATTCCTGTGAGCCACCAAATTTCGAGCTCAAGTGAACCTGTTGGCGTAGCACATTTCAGTCATATCGGTGTTATTACCTTTTATCGATTTGACATTGTTTGTAAGATTAGTAGTCACTAGTGTTGGGAGGCCTGTGCCTCCCATAAGGCATAGCGGCCTAGAAGGAAGGCGGGAAAACAGTCGCCATTGCCGGATTTCATACGGTTGGGGCCTGGGTATTATGGGATTAACAACATAAGAGCCATATATTCTAAAAGAGCACATCGAGCTTTACAAAATCCTCAAGTTTCGCGTTAATTGGGCCAATACTGAACAAGATACAGCTATTCAAAAACTCCAAATTTTGCTAAGAAATGTATGGGTGTCCGGCAATCCATACATTTGTTAATAAATTTTTAAGTTTTTGAATGGCCGTATCTTGTTTAATATTGACCCAATTGACACGAAACTCGAGGAATGTCTAAAGCTCGGTGTGCTCTTTCAGAATATATTTTGTTTTGTGTTGTTAATCCCATTATTCACCGACCCATACCCAGGCCCTCACGGTATGGAATGTGGCAATGTTATGTACCAGTCAATTCCAAAACCGCCCATCCCCCCCCCCCCTCTGGCAATCCCCGGGCATTTGACTCGCGTTATGCTCCGTACAGTGGGGAATTTGACCCTAAATGAGGCCCGCCCGTTGGGGCATTTGACTTTCGTGTCTAAACATATGTCAGCTGTCGGAAGCAAAAGGATTTCGCAATTCTTTAATTCAGCACGCGAGCCGTGTTCACGGGTCATTTGCTCTTGTCGATTCCACGCGGACTTTTCTGTTGTTGTCGTTTTGTATGGTTATATCGTGGAATATGCCTTTGTTTAAAGTGTGGAGCGAAGACAAGCTGAACAAGAAATTCGTACTGGCTGAAAAATTTGCAGAACTTGTTTTCAAAGTTGCTTTAACGTGCCTGGATGGTGGGGGATTTGACCCTCTTAAAGCTCTAACGGGTGGGGCATTTGACCGTCTAAACTGGCAACATAGCGGGGAATTTGACCAAAATTTTTCAAAAAAGTCAAATGCCCCGGGGTTTGCCCGGGGGTGGGCATGGGCGGTTTTGGAATTGACCGGTACATTAGTTGTTGTTTTGTGGATTTCTACTGCGGAAGCTCCTACATAATGTAAGTTCTTTACCCGAAAAGAAAGACAGTTCAGTGTTTGAAACTCAGTTATCTTTACTGGTTTATTAATTGCTTGTGTAATCTTTCTATTTAGCGAATCGTTTTTAATGAGTTCAGAAGTGGAAGCTAAGTGGATCTGACTATTTAACTCGATTGTTGGAGTGTGAATAAATTCTATTTTTGTAACTACATTCAGAATGGTTTAATTTCGCACTCTGGGTTTCTCACGATCCGCCAGCGCACACACCGTTATATACCTTAGAGGAGAAAGGCATTGAAACAATAGATGATACAACATAAACAATGTCCCTAGCCCTGAAAACAAAGGAAGCTACAGGTCATACGGACGAATGAAAATAGAGGTCTGGAAGAGCTACAGGATTACTGCGGGCTTTATCGTAGCTTGTTACTTCCAAGGTATTGTTTATAGACAATTGAATACAATTTGTTTTCTTGAAAGACTAAAATTGTAACTAGTTTTTACATATCCATACATATACATATTTCTACCTAACTTTGTATACGGTGACACGCCCGCAGTGCGTACGAACAGCAGTCGAAACGAAGATGTCCTGCCAAAACGACAGCATAATAGTGGTCAATAGACTTTCTCTTCGCAGCGAACAAGAATAAATACAATGCCTAACTTGCTTGGGCCTCTACTAATACTTAACTCAAGCATTCTGGGTTCAGTTTCATAGGGAGCAAGTTATTTTGTTTAAAATAACACATCTAGTACCCTACCTTGCGACAGGGCGACGAGCGATGAGCAAGTTGCCGGACGCCAGCGACCCATTTTTGGCGCCACATGTAATATTTGGGAACACAAAATACATATTTGTTTACGTTTTATAGTCTGAGATGCCGTCTACGGTAAGAATGTTGCCTGACCTCAATGCCTTTTCTGTTGACATGCATTTGACGTCAGGACAAAACAATTTTTCCTGCCTTCTGAATCCTGATTGGTCAATTCAAGTTTCAGGCGCAACGGCTGTATACGAGGAAATTCTATATCAATCTGAAGGGCTCGGAAGAGCATCGTATTTTTAACATTGAAAAATATTGTCAGTCTCATTTTCATCATCGCCTTCAAGAAGCGTTTCTTCGGTGAATGTAGCCACATGCAAGTACAATAGGCCAGCCCGATCTACCTTCAGCCTCTTTCTCAGACGAAGTCTTGGACGAACCTTTCATATGAAAATGACTGAGATTTCATTCACATGCAAATTAAACTCATTTTTCTCTAATGGTTGTGCAATAGGCCTCACTTTGATAGCGAGGCTTAAAGCAACCCGGAAATGGGCTTTTCTGTTCTCCAAACAAAACAAAATGCAAAAACGAACGCAAACAACCATAAAAAGTTTTGAAGTTCGATGTTCCATCAGAATATCGCAAAATCGTGTTGACAGGAAATTAAATGTAATCACAGATGAATACCAATTTCATTATTATTCATAAAATTTACAATTTCCTCGATAATGATTGGTTTAAAATACTCTTATTTTCCACTAATTCACTTGCCGCTTGGCTATTTTTCTTTCCCCGGAAATTGAAATTTTTATGCCGATTAATTGGTAATGCGATTTCGTGTCGTCTAATTCGATCTGTAATCATACTCGTGATAAAAAATATCGGAGGACAGCAAGCGCATTTTGTTATCATTTGTATGATATATTACAGATCGAATTGCACTCCAGTCAGTCCTTTTACTATTACGAAAAGAACTAAAAACTGCATTCAGGGCAAATTAAAAGATGATGTACATTTTCGCATTTTCTAGCGAATCTATAGATATCTACATTCCAGCTCCATCTACCAGTTTCATAAGAGGGGTTTTTTAAAATTTTTTTTAAATACAATTTTTTTAAAGAAATTTTTAATTTTTTTTTTATAATTTTTTTAAATATTTTTTTAAACTTTTTAAAAATTATTTTAAAAATTTCTTTAAAAATCTTTTAAAATTTTTTTTAAGAGACTGTAAATCAGTTTTTCCTACGCCTGTTTTTTCCTCGGTTTTTTTTTCTTTTCTGGCTATTTTCGCTCTGAATCCACTTGAAAACTGTTGGTAAGGTCTGTAAACGATGGCCAGGCGTATTTCTACCCCCTTCCCGCCTCCCTCCCCTCCCCTCTTGGATGGGATGCCAGTTCATCACAGGGTTAACTTGACAGGTGTGCTAACTGAAAAAAACGCGAATAATTCATTAACTTCTGGCAGATTTCCGCGAATCAGACAGTTCAAGAGTTCAGAAAGTTTTGAAAGAAGTAAAGCAGTTCTAGTGACTCTTTCTATCTATGGATTATTAGTAGTCAAGTTTTATCCACAAATGACATAATTAATTCCTGCAATTAAGATTTCTGCGTCACGCAACTCAGAAGAAGAGGAAGAAGTTAGGTCTCACAGCACTGAAGTGCTCCAGGATGTGACCAAACGCGTCAAAGAAGTCTATGATATTTTAAACCGCGAGACGGACAAAGTTTGCCAGGAAGTGGAAGCTCAGAATGAGCCAGGAAACAAGCTTGAACTGAATCCCTTCCCTGAAATGTTGAAACTCAGTGTTGGCGGCTACATTTTCTTGACCAGTTTGGCAACCTTGAATAAGAATGCTTCATCAGGTAATTTCACTGAAATAGTCACCTTCAGCATCTTGAATGTATACTAACAAATTAAGTGGTACAGTATGCTGCCTAACTCCTGAACGCACTTCTATCGATCTCGGTTGCTTCACTATCTCTTAACGGAAGTAACAAGTTGAAATGATGCACAAAAAAGCAAGTCAACACAAGAAAAGTGTTCCAGTTTCTTCGAAAAGAGTTTTAGTTTTCCCCGTTACATTAGACATAGCATAATTGTAGCAGAAACAAAAAACTTTCACTTTCTTCATAATAGGGCCTCGGATTCCTACGTAAATGAGTTGTACTCTTCAATCTAGCCATGTGGCCAACATTAAAAAAGCAAGTAAAATGAAGTAGAATGTCTTTGAAATGCTTCTAAGAACAAGATCTCAGCCTCTGAAAACTTGTTTTCCACGCATAAAAATTGCAGTTTTTTTCAGAAAAATCTGTTATCACGTACGCAAAAATTGTTTCTTTCTTTTTCGGGTTGTCATACATATTTAGTCATGTTCATCCAGGTTCAATATTTTCGGGAAGATTTGACACAAAACCAAGCGAGGATGGATCTTACTTCATTGATTGCGATGGAACTCACTTCCGGTATATCCTGAATTATCCTCGCACTGGGCAGTTTATTGTACCGGAAGACAGGGTTCTTCGCAAAGAACTCTTGGAAGAGGCGCAATTTTATCAAATTGAAGGAAAAATCAATGAAATAAAGGAGCTGAAACCAAGAGTCTTGAAGGATTCTTTGCTCCTCCCATCAGAGCCCGGGGTGTCCAATCGATGAGTTGGAAACAGCAGAAACAATAGATGATGACGTATAGATAGCGTTTTAGAACATGAAATTTCCAAGAAGAACTATCAACTTACAGGATGATTTCTGCTTTTGGAAATCCGCTGTGAAGGAGAATAAAAAGCTCTTGAAGAGAGGCACTCCAAAGTCGGCAGAACAAGTAGTTTACATCTGTCCTAGAGACTCCGGAATTATTCTGTTCCTTCACAATTTCACAGTTATTTAATTTGACTCACTATGATCAACCTCGTTCCCAGGACCTTTTCCCTGGCTTGGGAAAAGGTCCTGGGAACGAGGTTGTCACTATGATGAGGAATAGATCTGATTTTAAAATCATGATTACATAAATAAATGACATTTCTTATCATTGAGTGAAAACTCACTTTAATTGAGTTATAGGGTATGCAATGCTAGGCTATAAATATGATCTTTAGAGTAAGTTATAAGGTAAAACAAAACGGGTGCATAAAACAAAAGCCAACTTTAAAGAGACTTTAATTTAGGATATAAAGTTAACCTTTTCGGTCAGGAATGAAACATGTCGAAGACCTCATTCATAATAACATAAAGAAATTATTGACCAGAGAACGTTGTTACACATAGTGGACATCTCTGACCGGTAAAGTTATTCGAAATTTATCAGGTGACTTAAGGTCGGACCTAAAGAGGTTTCGGTCTGAAACAGGGTAGAACGGACTCGCAGTGCAGTTGTAGTTATAACTTTTTAACCGTATTCTCGGTCGTGGATTGGGAAGAAAAACAAGGAGTGGGGAATTGTGACAAGGTAAGCTACTTCCAGTTGACAGGTGTGGTGTGAACAAAACAAAAGCAATAAATTATGCCTAAGGTATAGCAATTTTCCGGGAAATCAAAACTTCCAAGAATCGAGAGTTAAAAATAGTTTTGACCGAAGCAAAACAACCCTAGTGGTTAGTTCTATGTATGTTTCATCCAGTCGATGACTGGGAAGAAAGATGTCTGTCGAGAAACTTGGTAGGAAAAAGTAAGTTCTTATAATGTCAAAGTGCTTCGGGATGTGCCCAAACGCGTCGAAAACGTCTGTGACCTTTTAAACCGCTTGGCGAACAGAGTTTGCAAGAAAATGGAAGCTTGATCATGACAAAGTAGCAAAAAAGACTTGAGCGGGAACCCTTCTCCAAAATGTTGAAACTCAGTGTTGGCGGCCAACTGTTCCTGACCAGTTTAGACACCTTAAAAAAGGATCCAGGTAACTTTAAAACATACCATAAAATCAAGATGTTTAACTTAATTATTATTAATTGTTAATTCGTTACTCGATTTAGACGTTGCTCGATTTTGAAACTAAAATTAATAAACTATGCGATCTTCTTTCCGCCGTTCGAATGATATTTTAATTGTTCCAGCAAAGCAAGTCCAAGCAAGAAAAGAGTCCCGCTTATAATGTTTGAGAATGTTTAGCTCAACCTCCCACACTTCCCTGTTTTATATTTGGGAGCATGCGTGTTGAATACTGATGACTAGAAAACGTGTTCCAGACTTGCAATGGTGTTGTTTACTGTTGTTGGCTAAATCCGTGGTTAAATCCAAATCATCCTTGGTTAAATCCGTGAATACACTATACACCTTTAGCTCGAGAAGTTTGTTTCCTGCTCGACTATTGTTAGGAACTAAAACATTTTTAGCTTTACACAGTTTTCGTTTTCGTCAGGATCTTGTACGTATTTATCCTAGGCTCGATGTTACACGCTATAGCTATGTTTTCAAAAAGATCTGACACAAAACCAAGCGAAGATGAATCTTACTTCATTGATCGTGATGGGACTCACTTCCGGTATATCCTGAATTATCTTCGCACTGGGCAACTTATTGTGCCAAGCTAAAGACGAGATAATTCGGAGAGAGCCACTGGCCGAGGCCGACGTTTATCAAGTTGAAGGAATAATTAAAGCGTTGACTGCAAGACCCTTTCAGGATTCTTTTATCTTGTCACCGGGTCAATGCCGAACTTTGATGAATTGGTTGAAGGAATAATTAAAGCGTTGACTGCAAGACCCTTTCAGGATTCTTTTATCTTGTCACAGGGTCAATGCCGAACTTTGATGAATTGGTTGAAGGAGACAGGAGCCATCACAGACATCACAACTGATGGCCTGCAACAAGCTGTTATATGGTGCTTCGCGTGATGGCTGGGCTGCGTCCAACTTCCACTCTTGTTGTGACAACAGGGTGACAGTGATCTAGAGTGGAAATTTTATATTTGGAGGCTACACCGAACAGGATTGGAAAAATAAGAACCTTGGTAATAAAGCCAAAATTGTCGGAGTTGGTACTTGGCCCTTCTGTGTGTGGAGGTTTTCCTGTGGTACTCTGTAACCACTTGTGTTATTAAGGATATCATTTTATATTTAGTTTGTAGTGGATGAATTTGTGGTGAGTGTTATTTCCCTTTCTCTTAGCTTCTGGTGACTGGGGAAAGGCACCAGGCTCGTTCTTGTTCAGTCTTGTCAACCCAAACGGTCTGCCACCAAAAAAGATGCCTTTGAAACCTGAAAAAGAGCGATGTGCCATCTATTGCCGCAGTGACTGTGGCCAGTGACCCAAATTCTAACAACTGCTGGGCAAGCCTAAACAACTCGTAGCAGTGCCCAACCGGCCAATATGGTACCACGTTCCTCACAGGAAATAAATACTTTACTGTCAGTGAAATGGAAGTCTTTGTGATTGAGGAGTAAAAATGGATTGCAAATAAACATATCTCGTGTTAGGCCTTTAAGTCTTTTAATATTTTATAAGTTAATTACATAGAGGATATTACACGGTGGCGAGAAGATAAGAATTTTATGTTCGAGTGACGAGAACATAAAATTCATATCTTCGAGCTAACGTGTAGTGTTCTTTTTATTATATAGACGTACGGATGACTACGTTTCTGATGATTTTCCGAAATTTGCGAAGATGTCCGAAGATTGCTGAAGATTTTCGAGGAAGATCCGAAGATGTTTCGATGATACACCAACGAATTTAAGTACAATTTAAGGGACAAACTTGATATCAATGAAATCATCGATTAACTCACGTGTGAGATTATGGAAAATAAACCACTCGGGTCCCGGATGTAGTTTTTATGAATTTTACGAGTGGTGTATTTTACAGTAGAACACAGGTGTCTATATAATAAACTTGGGTATGAATTGACTTGTTAAGATAAAGTTTGTGAAACCGCCTTAATGTTAGCATTTTCAGCCGGAGGAATCATGATCGAGAGATTTATGGTGGCGGAGCCGCCATTTTTCCTCACGCGGGCGGGAGAAATTAAACGACGTCTTAAAACTCAACAAAAGATGCCAAGGTTCAGTTCTGTCTTTAAAAGTAAAGATAAGAAAACAGAACTAAACGGCTGAAACATTCTTTGAAACTGTGCGATTCAGTTGTACATAACACAGTAAGGAACTGTGCAATAATTGTCAGGAGGGGGCAGAAGGCTAAAAAATGAGCCTCGCGTAAAGAATTATTTTGTAGTGCTCCCCTTGACAACAAAGCCAAGTTAAGCAATAACCCCACTTTCCTAATCTCCCAAAAATGATGACGCCCAACCCACTTCCTACGTTTGTAGTAAAAGCTTAAATGTTCATGAATGTACTACTCGCTTTGTCTTGTAACATGTTGAATATCAGTGTCTGGAGCAAACAACACCTCAAAACTCCGTCCATTTCCCAGCATATCTTTTGGTTCTCTAGATTGCAGCTCCGACCAGTCGCTATTTGGGTCATTATCTTCAGTTTTCCATCGCCCAGAATGCTATTGTTTTTCGCCACATGTGCTTGCAATGGCCAGTTTATCAGCGCGCGGCATCATAATTTGTATGTGTAGAAGTAGTCGGTTATTTTTTTAAAAATCTTTTTTACAACAACATTTATTTACACTTAAAACTCACTTAATTACAATTCTTTCTTTCAGTTGTTTTTCACAATAACCACATTACTTTTACAAGCCTCCTTACTTTACAACAACTGCATACTTTTACAATACAACATGTACCTTTTTTTCACATCTTATTTCCATTTATAGCAATAAGTACACTGCGATTAATAACAGGTCACCAGTAACACCTTCATTACTTAAACTACTTAATTATACCAAACGAGTATCTCTAACATTGATATAAAATTGCCGTTTAGCCTGAAATTGTTTTACCTTATTATCCTTAGGGGCAAGATACATTTCCAAATTTGGGGGTACTCTACGTTTACGACAATTCCAAATATGAAGTTTAGCAGGAATGAACAGATAGTTTAGTAACTGGTCAGATTCTCCAACTTGTCTACCGACAGAAACATCTTTCAAGGTGAATTCTATATACTTTCCTGAGAGCATTAGCCAGAAGTTATCAAAGTCTTTCCAAAAACGATAGGAGAGAGATCATTCATAAAATAGGTGATGAACCGTTTCTGGTCCTTCCTCACAAAAGATACACAGATCATTCGGGACATAACCTATTTTAGCAAGACGATGATTAGTAAAAGTAATATCAGCTAATAATTTAAACTAAAAACTTCTAATAAAGCCAGATAAATTTGATGTAATGTTAAGAAAAGCATTAGCAGCTTGTGAATCCTCCAGGTTCAAATCCTCTTTCAGTTTTATAAAGCCCTTGAAGGTTTAACTTTTACGGACACCAACAAGCGATAAAACTGCTTACTCTTGCTAGTAAGAGGATTAAATATTTTTTCTCCACATAAACATTTTAACGGTCCTATAATTCTTTTTCATTTGGGCATTCTGTTTTCAGGTGGGAAGGTATCGCACTTCTTACCCCAGTCCACACTATTAGTTGGTATTTTTTTACTCCAATACCCCTCGCATTGTTGTAAGATTGAATGTTATCTTTATCAAATTGCAAATAGTGGCAGAATAATATTCCAGCTTTAACAAAATTAGGATAGTAAATTGATTTAGTACCCGTCTTAAGGTCTTTACTGTTCCAGATTATGTATTTAGACATAAGAGGCTTTGTTGAAAAGGAATCTCTAACATCTGCCCACCACTGAAGAAACTCATTATAAAATTTGGAATAAATTTTACACTCTTCGACATCATAGTTGCAGCTAAATAAACATTCACCTCCAAAATCCTTAAGTAAGTGATTAAAGTAAGCTTTCCAAGGCAATTAACCATTATTAGAAAATAGTTTACCAATCCAGGCCAGTCTAGATGCTTTGATTAGGGTTTCGATATCTGTTACATTAAGACCGCCAAATTCTAATTCATTTATTGTAGCTTGTCGGGCTATTTTATCTGGCCCTTTGTATGCATGCAAGCGTGTATGCATTAGGTTCGACACGGCAGAAATTCGGCGTCTGAATCGGTGTCGCATTTCTGTGGGATAATACAACAAGACCAGCCGAACTTGCGGCAGAAATACAGCAGCCGATTCAGACGTCGAATTTCTGTTGAATTTGATTCGACACGGCAGAAATGCGCCGTATATTATGAACCGGACCTTAAATTAGCAAATGGTTGACTGATTCAATCTAGCTCCGTGTGTTCGTTTTCAAAAAAAGAAGGATAATATCCATAAACATCAAGAAACTGATATCTCCACCATTTTTGAAATTATCTTTTTAACACCAAGCAGTGTTGTTGAAATTTTGTATAAGCCCACGTGACAGACCGGTGTCTCCACGTGTTCTAACATTTTTGCAACAGATCAATTGTATATTGCTAATAATCTTCTTAAAATAAGAAAACAACGAAAATCGCATTCTTATTCGTTATTTTAGACTCTTCTTGACCACGTGAATAATTGTTCCTAGAGACGTTAACAGGTTTGTTAAAAAAAACTGAGGTGAAATTTCGGCTCGAAATCAATATCGATAGCTTTCCAGTGGCGGATCTTCTTTTTGGTAAAAAAAAAAAGAAATGACTGAAGGGGAAAAGGCCAGCCGGGCAAGTAAATCAGG
>CM042757.1:21351861-21356927 GCA_022496165.2 Catalaphyllia jardinei | reverse complement strand
GGGGGTACCGTGATCGTCGATCCAAATAAGTTTCACTCCTGCGAACTTTCCATGGTCGTAAAGTGTTATTGAATATACCTCAGTTTTTGAAATCAAGTACAATGAAGTGTCAGAAGTAATTAAGAAAAATTATGAATATTAATAGTACAAAGTGGGGTTGGATAACAAATAGACTAATCACAAAAATTACAATTTCCTCGATTGTGATTGGTTTAAAAAAACTCCTATTTCCCACTAATTAACTTGTCATGTTGTAATCGGACAGTTTGTTATCGGACAGTTCAATAAGCCAATCACATTCAAAGTTGTAGTTAAAATTGACCAATCACATTTAAATTCGTAGTTTAAATCAACCAATCACAACCTTGGTTTCAACCACCATAGAAACAAGTGTACAAACTCCTAAATTGGGGCTTTCTTCAAAATGGACATTTTTTTCTCTTGAACAATGACTATATTTTAGAAGACAGTAGTGATTTCTTTTATTCTATGGCACAAATGTTTATGCAAACTATCCAGACGAGTTCCTTTGTGGATATGTTGACATGCTCAGATGAAGTTCAGCCCTCCACAGCATTGTTTTATATCGCTTCACAACAACCGCGGCAAACAGAGGTAAACATCCACCCTGCACAGTACGCTAGTATTTCCTCCTTCGAAAATCCTCATTTTGTTCAGCAAAATACAGGAACAATGGCAGTAGGCCAAGCTAAGTTTTCCCCTTGTATCGGACGGAGAAATTTCAGAAATAAATGATAGTAAAACCGCAGCCTCCAAAAACATCGCTCGAGCAACTAAATCATGGATGGCAGCACGAATAGAATGTTGTAAAGCCGAAAACGTTAATGCATCAAACAGCCAGTAAAAGCCGAAAATTTTTTCACATTGCCAGAGAATACGTACGTGCCTGTACAATCCAGCTCGACATTTGCGATTTCTTCAACATTCCCTTTGCACAGTTCGGTGCATGCAGCTTCGCCAAATCCACCACCTGTAGAAGAATGATCGACCAGCAGTTCCAATCAATTACAACCAAATTTTTTCATTAGCGAATGTGGCAGAATTTCCCTGTATGCCAACGTCCAAGTTTAGCATGGTCACAAAATAAAATCCTAATTACTATGGACTTAAAATGCAAAAACCTGTTAATATTTAACTGCAAATGGCGGCACAAAAATAACCGCAAAGCCGAGTTCTGACAAATTTAGCAGACACCTAAATCGCGCATTGTCTGAGATTTTGCAAAGGGCGACAAAGGGAAAATCGCCCAAAAAGAAAGGCCAAACTTAGGGGCTTGACAAACACAAAGCAAGCCAACTGTGAGACTGCTATTGAATTCTTAAAACTGTGTCAAAATCTTGAACTCACACCGACCTTCGCAAAAGTTGATCAGGCGAAATCCAAGAAGTGGACGCTATCAGCAAGGACGTTCGAGGGAAATGTTGTCAGAAAACAAACGCCTTACTGAACTCAGGACGTTAACTTTTTTTAGTGAAATCCGTTTCAAAAAATTTGTTGATTCGAAAACGTTATAATTCGGATAAATTTAAAACCTAGGCTCGGGAACAATCTTGAACTGACATGAGCCCGCGATCCAATCGAAAACCAGCATTTGGTCAGCTGTCAACTTCGAAAATACACGTGACCTCGATGAGTGGTAGACTTGAGCCCGCGATTTGGTCACGTGATACTGGTCAGCAGATACCTTGTTTTGATAGGTGTCAATTGCTCATAACATGGATGTCCAATATCAAAGAGGGACACGGTAAACCAAGGCTGCATGTCTCTATCACGCTTGGCGTTCGGGCCGCCGGAGCTCCGCTAATATTGCTAAGTAAACAACGAAGAAAATCTGAAAACGCAGTCATCTGAAGCAGAGGAAAAAGATCTACAAACGTTAGAGGCCGATTCCGTGCCAGCTAAACACCAAAAAACCGGGCGTAGTACCTCCATGGCCGATGGCGAAGTGCATGTAAGTTTTGCGGCTTCAAGCCAAAGGGTGTCTCGACAACTCAGACCTCGAAAACTCAGATCCCAGACCCGAAAAACTCAGACCCTCGGGTGTCTCGAAAACTCAGACCCGAAAAAAAAAAACATATTTACACCGCGTGAATGCCGCAAGCCGACTTGTTTACTGTTCGTTCGAGATACATTGGCATTACCAAAATCTGCCGAGAAAAGATAAACAGCTCATAGTGTTAGATACGTGCAATGATCATGAAAATTATCTGCCGAGAAAAGAAAAAAACAGCTTGCAGTGTTAGCCACGTGCAACGATCATGAAAATTATACTCAACATTCGTATAGATTTTTCTTTTCGTTATCGTATAAGCCAAGTTTATATCCACAACGTGTCGTGTCATTAAGAAGCCATTCGCGAGGTGTGTTGCGTTTCCTGTACAAATACAAGACCGGCGTCACGCGACAGTTGCGGATATAACCTTTCGCGTTCCTTATACTTCGAAAAATTCTCGCGATTAAGTCTCCTGCATTGAATGATGAGCAGAATAGACCATTAATGTTCAAGGAGAAGTCGTTTCTGTTAAACGTAAAATTTTTCGTTGTTTCCCAAAAAAACGTTTCCTATTCGATAATCATTAAACTTATTTTGTAATATATCGCGCTTTCCTCATTTCTATTCAAGCTTTATTAACATTCCATCCGACGTTCTCAGCCGTTTGCGACAATCGCATCTCAACCTGCTCGAAGTGGAGCTGGACTACCAAGAAGTTTGCTCTTCAAAGTAAAATCAAGTGATGCGTTAAAGGGGTTGTATATACAGAAATGCGCCACATCAGTGACTTTGTTTATTATCGTTCTTGTTAAACCTGTAATATAAATTTGAGATAATCTAATCGGCGCGTGTCGCGTGTCGCTGGTAAATTGTCGCGGGTCGCAGGTAAATTGTCGCGGGTCCAGAAAATGAAGTTCTCTGAAATGGCTGGAAATGAATCTAAAATCGTAACAATCGTAATAATAATTTTGATAATAATTTTAATTGCTCCTTGTTTCTGACATCTTTTCGCCAAATGACAAAAAAGAAACCACCACGAATATCTGAGACTAAATCGCGAATGACATAATTTGAATCTTATGAAAAGTGGGGGCAAAAGCGCTCTCAGCCCCTCCCCCTGCGCAGTGCCTGCCTTGTACCTTGTACTGGACATACGTCAGTCTGTCACTCTGCGGCAGATGCCAATGAAGAATACATTTTAGTGTCGAAGAGTTCAATTTCTAGAACTCTGTTCCCTCGTCTTTTAAAACTTTATATAGTTGTCTATATTTCGTGGTGTCGGTCAGTCTTACGTTGATCATAGGACTCAAGAATCTCGTCTTTAGTGAAAGAAACAGCAAAGCCGGAGCTTAATCGTGTTTGTCTAGCTGAAGGATGTGTTTGAATTTTGAGAGTTTGTTGTCTGTTTTAAGTTTTAAAATTTATCACCGCTATTGTTATTTACGGAAGCTTATAGGTGCTATCCGACATCCGACTTTAAAAATCCGACATCCGACATCCGACTTTAAAAATCCGACATCCGACTTGTCAAAATCCGACATCAGACATCCGATTTGTTAAAATCCGACACTCCAACTTGTTAAAATTCGACATCCGACTTGTTACAATCCAAAAAAGGGGTGAGAGAGCTTGCCACGAACCATAGGAGTCGTGTAGGCCTGTCAATCCCATCTTACAAATATGATCTTTATCGACAGGCCCATTCTACAACGTGCGAGGCATATCAGCAGTCAACTAATGTCAAGAAACATAAAGCAAAAACTACGCACTCAACAAGTAGCTTCGACCCTATTGTAAGATGATTTTGCAAAAAGAACACGCGCGCTTATATCAAAATAGCTCCACACTGCAGATTAGCCATCGAGTGCCTAGAATTCTAGGAAAAACGCCGTCAAAGAAACACAAAATAACGAGGTCGAGCTTCAAACAAATTAGGATCAGAAAGTATATGACGCCATTGGTTAGCTGTCATAGCCCAGCATTATCGATCCGTCACTAGGGTACAAGCCACGAGAAGTTAGTTCAAAGCAGCAGATTGTTTATATTCCCATGTGTAAGAGTTGCGCTAGCAGCTTCAGACGTACAGATTATTTTAGATATACCGGCAATTGATTAGTTCCACATGGAAGATCGAAACCATGGTCTTGCCTGAACCAAGCTGACCAATGGCATATACACTACGCAAAACGGTATACAGACTTTCGCGGGAACAGTTACATTTAATAAAGCAAAGCTTTGATTGAGGGTTAAAGTTCCCTATCTTGACCAATAGGAGTCGTGTTTGGCCTGTCAACCATTTGTATCATGATAAACATACACAGACAAAACACTGCTGTGGTAACCCTCATTTTCTAATGAACTCCCGGGAAAAGGAGAACTATCTGTCAATCGCCGCCATCTTTTTTGAACGCTCCCTGCCGACCTGAGCAAACAATGATGTAGAGCTGAATTTGTCGGATTTCAACAAATCGGCAATGTCTAATGACCAGACCGCTCTCGGCTCGTCCCGCTCGCCCTAGACTACACTCGGCTATCTCACCCTAAACCCAACCGGGAGCCTGTTCGCAGACTAATTTTAAACAACCCATCCTCACCTCTGAAATTACCTATTATCGATAATTCCTATTTTCCTATTATCGATTATCGTTAATTTAGAACACTCACAATACGATAGGAATTCTGGGAAATGAACATATTTTGTTTAAAAGTAAACCCAAGTGTCTGGACGCGGGACTCGAACCTGGGATTGTTCGTTTTCTAAACCTGTCTTCTAACTATTACACCACCGCGCCGCTAGTCGAATAAAACTTAATAAGTCAGGGCCGGGTTGTTCGAAAGCCGGTTAACTTTAACCCAGGGTTAAACGTTAACTGAAGCATTACGTTTTCTTATTTAAAAATGTTTTTAACCTCTTATGTTTGGCGTAGTTTGAGAGTGCTACAGCTCAAAACTGAAGGGCAAACAATATAAACAGAACACCTTACCAAAAAGTTACAAAACTGAAATCAAAATTCTCGCTAACCCTGGGTTAGCTTAATCGGGCTTTGAACAA
>CM042757.1:21336861-21346861 GCA_022496165.2 Catalaphyllia jardinei | reverse complement strand
AGCAGTAGCCGGCAATTCTTGTTTGACTATAAGATCATTAATAGTGCTCTTGACAATTTGTTGGTTAGTGGAAGTGAGATCTTTTTCGACTTTAGCATAAAAGGAGGTGTCAGAAAGTTGCCGCAAAGCTTCTTTTTGGTAGAGGTCGGCCCGCCAAACAACCAAAGCGCCGCCTTTGTCGGCCGCTTTCACAATTATGTCTTTGCGCTTACTAAGATTTTTTAGCGCCGCCCTCTCTTCCGAAGAAAGGTTGGAAAATTTGGTGTTTCGATTGACCACCAAACCAATAGCGTAGCTCCATATTTCTGTATATAAACCACACACAACCCACAATTCCTCGATTCGCTCCGACGAAGGGCTAGCGCTCGAAACGTCAGCTTCTGAATTTTTTTACGGTGGCTAATTCACATTATCAACTCAGTTGATAAAACCAAATTATCTTGAATTGTAACAGGTACAGTTAACGCCCTCATATTTTTATAACATAGAGATCAAGAGTCGGTAATATACTAAGACTCCCTCTACCATCTCCACCTTTTAGAATAGGTACTTGCAATGTATTTCTGACTTTAAATACTGTATTCATTGTTTCACAAATTATATAAATTAAATATACCTGGCCTCAGTTGTTCAAAGGCTGGATAACGCTATCCACAGGATAAATCGCTATCCAGCGGATAGCGTGGGTTGTTTTGTTAACACTTATCCACTGGATAGCGATTTATCCGGTGGATAGCGTTATCCAGCTTTTGAACAACTGGGGCCTGGTTGTCATAGTTGCATTGGCTATAGAAATGCTATCAATGTGGCTTTATGAAAGATTACAAAGTTGAAAATCAATTAAATTGAATATCACGGAAATTTATTTTTCCAATTAATAATACTGTTACCATGGCTATATACCAAGTTCCAGAGCGGGGTTGTTCGAAAGCCGGTTAACGTTAACCCAGGGTTAAATATTCACTGCAGCATTATGTTTTCTCGTTTCAAAATGTTTCTCACCTCTAATGTTTGGTGTAGTTTGAGATTACTACAGCTCAAAACTGAAGGGCAAAGAATATGAACATAACACTTCACCAAAAAATTACAAAACTGAAATCAAAATTCTCGCTAACCCTGGGTTAGCTTAATCAGGCTTTGAACAACCCGGCCCAGACCTCCTCAATATGAACCCTTTGCCTCCTGGATGTTTTGGCCAAAACCCCTTTTTGGACATTTTGGAGATTTTCAGGCTGAATCTTGGGCAAAATAGGTCATTCCCCAGATTGCACTGTGCATCATTACTGCGCATAATTTCACGCGTGATTAGCGCATGCATTAAAAAATGGCAGCCTTTTTGTTATGGCTGGACCTCACCATTGAGGTAAATTCTCATTTTTTTTGAAAACGAGTATGGTGACCCTTATAAAAATCAAGTATACGGTACTTATTGTATATCTTATTTCCTACAAAATACTCATGCAGTATACTTTTTGTATGTTTTTCATAGCTCTTACAGTCTTAGAATCTTGATGGAGTATACTTTTTGCATAGTAAAAGTATACTCTAAGTAGTCATAATTTCGCCAAAGCAAACAGACAACAAAGTATACAAAGAGTATACAAAGTGAAGTATACAAATAGTATGCAAAACCTCAAAAGTGATTTTCAACAGAAAATAGTATACTATTTGTATACAAATTTAAGTAATAGAAATTTTGTATGGAAACAGTATTCTTTTTGTATACTTCTAGAAGAGTGTTAATTTTCTCTACTACAGTGTTTCTGGAAATTCTACCAGATACTGCATGCATATTTATAGTTGTTTCTTCATCTAAAATCATACATGTATCTATTATGTATCTATTACTGCACACTGACCTTTCAACAGCTCAGAGCAAGCACAGTTAACAGGTACTCAACCCCGGCCCATGGAGTGTTACCCAGGCATGCAGAACACTAATCTGCTAACCACAGGTTGTTTTTACTGACCAAATGACAAAGTGTTGTCACATATTTTGTACAACAAATTTATTTCTTAGACCTACTTTTTCTTAATCCTATAGCAATCACAACAATAAGGAACCTGTATATCTATAATTTTCAGATAAGGAATAATGGTCATAGCTTTACAATGTACATAAACTTCTGGTATTACTTATTGCATTTAAATCATGCCTTTTATCCATTTCATCATCATGTTCTATTATTTGCCAGCATGAACTTAAACCAAGAACTAATCAATACAATGGCAAATGACTGTATAAAACCTAAGCTACTACAATTAATAATGATCAAGTTATATTGCCTATCAACTCAAAATTGGAGGCGAAAATGTCACAATTTTCATGGGTCAAAACTCACTAACTCTCTTGGTGGAACAAGACTGACTTACTCCCTACGGAAACAACAACTTAAACTTTTGGATAAATGTAGTGTGATTAGGTCATGAAACTTGAAACCAACTGTAGGCAAATTTGTCAGCTGGTGTTGAGCAAATAATATTTCCACAGTTTGCACTATTTTTGAGTTTTGAGGTTGCAAAATAACAAAAGACGTAAAGACTGGCCCCATGGGAAACACTGAGTTTTGTTTCCCCTCAACACTCAGGGGGACATTAAAGGTCTCAGGGAAACAAAGCTCAGTGTTTCCCTTGGGACCAGTCATGACATCCTTATTATATATACTCTAGAGGAGTACATTCATGCATATTAATGAGAAAATGAATCAATGTACATGTACCAGATATCCTCAAAAAGTTTCTTTCCCCCTTATGGCTGCAAGGTCACTGTCTTTACTACATGCATGTATGTGAATATGTGTAAGGTACATCAGGTACATGTACATACTGCTTTGATGCTCTCAAACTTGTTCCTGAGAGAAGCCTTCAGCATAGCTGAACTTGTGCCAGTGTGTTTCTTCATTGTAAATGCTGAAACAGTCAAGTAAAAATGGTGTAAAGATTGAAACACAGTCATGTACAACAATTTTCTAAGCAATATCTAGAGTTAAATCCTACAGACTGATTGGCATCCCACATTGAGAACCTCATGGAAATTCTTTTAATTTATTGAGAGTTTAAGAAATCAGGAATTAAAATAAAAGAGTACTGGTACAGATTTTGAACTGAAAGTATATTATAATACTATTTTGGTTTGAATTTGGAAGTTCAAAGGGTTTGAGAAAGTGGGATACAACTGTACAAGTATAGAGGTAATTCACACTTCCCCCATGGTGTCTCGCATGCATGATCCAACAGGCGTATCAATATGTTAGCTCGAATTTGTGGCCCAGTTTAGCATTTTTTGCGCTGAAAATCACGTGGGTGGGGACTGGAAAAGAGTGAGTTACCATGGGAACAGAACTTTTAAAGCCGCAGGTGGGTTTCCTGTAGAACTATTAGCTTGCCAAGTTTCAATGGTCTGCACTGCAAATTGGCAAAGATAGCTATATTTATATACTTGAGATAATTATTGAGTTGGGTATATGACGTTATCAGTCATCTTATTTGCATATTTTACACATTTTCCTAACTTAAATATCTCCAGAACTAATGCAGATATTTGCATTTTTATTCTTTTTATTCTTGTAATTGATTGATTGATCTATGTGATACACCTAAAATATCAAGGGGTAAAAATATGTTCATAGTACCATTTTGAGGGCTAAAACTTTGATCATAGTACCACTTTAATAAGAGTATAATAAGCAGGGCAGGTAGAGCAGGTAGAATGGAAGAATAGGGGTATCCATGGGCCAACTTTGTACCAACCTAAAGCCACCTGACAGGAATGTTGGCAGCAGGCGCCTACTGGTTGCCAGCAAATATGGCTGATTAATTCCATTGAGGTGATTTAGCCATAATAAGAAATAGCACATAAACGGTTGGAAAACAAAATTATGTAACTTTAACTTGACATTTCATTTGTTTCGCCATACATCTTCAGAAGTGACCGTTAATGATAAAACTAGCAACTAATAAAGTTTAAATTTGAGATAAATAACTAATTAACAATAACAATGACAAAAGCTGAGAAAAATTCGCATACAAAAGATGCAAACTAATACAGATAAAGCTTTTTGCTGCTGACACTGTCGTTTAGGGTCGGTTCGATTTCTTGAATTAGTAGTCTCTTTTATCTTGCAGTGAGTATCAGAATGACCTTTTGCTAATTAAAATTTCTTATCAATTTGTGACAACCGTAAAATCCCGTCATGCACCTACTATTTGAAAAAAGCTGAGATGAACATTGCTATGTTTGTCCATTTTAAACAGTATCACGGAAATCATAAAAATTTTAAGAGTTTGCATAATTTTGGGGGACGCTGCCTCAAAATTACAGATTGTCTGTATGGATTTTCAACCATATTTCAAGGTCCATAACTCAGTCTCTGTTTGCCGTAAAAGCATCATATTTGGTCAAATGACCAATCTCAACATGACCTTTCATGTGGTGGTGTCAGTTTATCGATTGGTTAAATTTGAAACTTGCCCCAGTCCCCTGCTGAATTTTGGAACGAATAATACCATTAAGGCTTTACTGACCAATCAATTTTAACGGACCAGACTGGTAACACCATCGACTGACAAGCATTATTCACTACCTCCAGGGACTTATTATTCACAAAACATAACTCTTGCACGCATTGCGTGCCTATGTTTCTAAGTTTTTGATGTTACAGGATGTTCTAGAATGTTGCAGAATGTTCCATGTTCCGGCTTTTATCAGCATCCCAGAATCTACACCAATCTGCCGTGTACCCCTAGCCACTATTACAGACTGCATGATCTTTAGCTATCTTGCTGGAAACAAAGTGATCATAACATGGATGTCCAATAACAAAGAAGTACATGGTAAACCAAGGCTACATGTCTCTGTCACCTATTATTTGGAGGATGGCCGCCATCTTGCGCGACTCCACCGTCATCATCGTTGTCGTGGCCGTTGTGCGTACGCGCCCACGAGCAGTACCGCTAGCCATGATCACCATGAGAAAATCAACTCATGGGTTTCCTTCAGTTTCCTTTATGAGTATGGGGCTCCCCTTGGTGGCCCTTCGGGCCGCCGGAGCTCCTCTATAAACCTTGATACCACATGCTTTAAACTATTATTTTTATTTTTATTTCTACTTATTTATTTGTTTACTTGCTTATTTCTATCTAATTATATTGTTTCTATCTGGTTATTATTGTTAATGGTTGTTATCCTGCGCATTCCACTCTTTACTGGCAAACAACTGAAGAGCCCACACACAAAGCAAGTACATAGTTACTGTGTAACTATGTATCGAAGGAAAATTCATGTAATCACACTTTCTTGCTTTAACAAGTAAATCTTTGTGACGGAGGCTATTGTGAGTGGTTTGTATGCTCCCACAACAATACAATGTGCCTAAAGTGTCTATAGAGGGGTGAAGCCATATTTTTCTATGTTCTCTTCCTTAATGACCAGTTGTCCAGGACATTCCCACTTGCCCAATGGGTAAGGGCCCAATGAAGTAGTCTTCCAACTAATGAGGAATTCAAAATAAGTAAACCAAGACTTGTCCAGGGCAAGCAAAATTTGAGAGCTCGTTGTCCGAGAGGCAAGCTTGAATTTAAGTTTCTTTTAATTAGCCTTGTAAATGAGTAATATAAATACATACTTGAACAGACTTCATATCTTCCCCATTTCCAGTTCTCCTTCCTGGGGCGGATCCAGGATTTGACGAAGGGGGGTTCGGATTAACGCCCGGCAAAGGCGGTACTCCCTAGGGGGGTCGGGGGGCATACTCCCCCAGAAAATTTTTAATTTTAGGGCCTCTGAAATGCGATTTCCAGCGCTTTCAGGGGCAATTTGAAGTGGTTTAATTGCTCTAAGTCACCTCCATTTTATCTATCATCTTCAAAAGATATATTTATTAGCTGAGTTGGTTCACTTTTTTTTTAACCACGCGTTTGTTATACGTTTTCGCGTTCAGTTTAGGGGGTTCGACTGAACCACCCGAACCACCCCTAGATCCGCCCCAGCCTTCACTGTCTTTCATTTCTCCTCACATCAGAGTTTTGACAATTCGTTGGTATATCAAGACAATATCTTCCAGTTGTTGATTATTGTTGTAATCCTCATCCTGACTGGCACTGTAGGGAGAATCCAGTGGTTAATCAGTTGGTCACATCAGTCATACTTGTCAATCTGTATAAATGCCACATGCTCAGCAACCATTATTTTGACAAAAGTACTTGTTCCTTCGATCACTGATCTCCATTGCTTTCCATTTGCACCAGTTTGGAAGTGTTCATCTTCACTGCATTTAGTGTTGGCGAGTCAGGAAACAAGTCAATAAAGGCTTGGCTGTCTTCTAAGGATTGCGTTAGACTGGGATCCAGTGATGTGGAACCTACATTACAAAAAAAGGAAAAATTATTCTTTCAAGATCTGAAAGCAAGATATCGCTAGAAGACTCTGTGGAAACTGATTTCAATGTCATATTGAACACATCAAATCAGTGAGAATTTTCTGTAATTTGCTATTATAATAATAATGCAGATTGAAATACAATCTGTTCTGCTATGCAATAAGCTTGACACAACAAGAATCTGGTTGACATTCCTTAGGCGTCCAGCAAATGACACCTTTGCATTTCCATACAAATTATACACTTCCCTGCTTATTTTTTATTTTCAATTCTATATGTCTTGTAAAGCTGTTGTTGGAATATAAAGACAAGACAACAGTGCAATAAATGGTGAAAAATTAAGACTACTTTCCCCTAACTACCAACTTAGTAACAAATGTTTAATTATAATATTAAGTATTTTTACCTAAAAATGTAACATCGCAGCTCTTTGCCAAGGCATCACCTCCTCCTTTTGCAAAAAAATTCATTTTGTGGATGCAACCCTAAAAAAAGAAAAGTAGAATATTGTTTATTACGTACTCGTACTTTTAGATGAAGGTACACTTTAACAGTCAAAAATATAACAAGTCAGGACTTAGGTATATTAAATACATTTTTTTCATATTATATTATATAAAGGAATAGCCTCTTCCACACATGCATTTTGTATGGACTTGTCTGGCAATATTTCCTCCCAGGTACTGAAGGTGTACAGCAAAAGGTCTTAAACTCCTGATCCTATTTAAGGATGAAAAAAAAAGAAATGGATACACTATTTCAGGCTGAACTGAAAAAATGATATCCAATTCAAGGAAAAAAACAAAAACTATCAATGGCAAGAATGGGTCAACAGTATTATTTTCACTTCTGTGACACTGAAAGTTTAAAAGCATCAATTGACATCAAAGTCAACTTATTTGGGTATTTACACACTGCAATCATTATGTTAGCGGACACAATTGAAAGGCTGGGGGCAAGAACGTCCCCTAGATTTTTTGCTGTTGCGTATTCCAGAAATAAAGTATGCAAAAACACTTGCATGTCACAGTCCGCGTCTTTTGGAACTGATTTGTTACACAATACTATTAGCGTTGTTTTTGTTTTAAGTTTTTTCAAATGCTGACTTTAACTCCTAGGGTTAAGAGTTCCCAGTTTTATTACAGTTGGGGTTAGGGGTACCGCTGGAAACTAGGGTTAGCCTTGAAGGTTAGGTTTACGGAACAAGGTTAGGGGCTAGCGTTTGGGGTCAGGGTTACGGGTCGAGGTTAGAGTTAACGTTCAGTGTTTTGGTTATTGCTTAGGGGTTAGAGCTAGCGCTCAGGGTTAGGTTTATTGCCTAGGGTTAAGAGTTCCCAGTCTTATTACAGTTGGGGTTAGGGTTGCCGCTCGAAACTAGTGTTAGCCTTGAAGGTTAGGTTTACGGAACAAGGTTAGGGGTTAGCACTAGGCCTTAGTGTTAGTGCTAGCGCTTTGGATTAGGTTAGAGTTAAGGTCAGGACACGCTAGGGTTAGCGTAGTGTTTGGCCAGGGAAAACAATCTCGACTTTTGAAATCTATTGCATGAATCGATACCTAAATCAAGTCAATGAGTAGTGCCCACTCAGAGAGAGAGGTTGAAGGTTTTTGCAAATCGGCTACGTTAGTGATCGATTTAAATGGTGCTACGAGAAATTACTTTTTTGGGGGTACAAAACTGTTTGTTCCGTGAAATGATTAGTTCTGACAACACAGAAATAGGAAGCCTTAAGCTAACACTCTGCTCATGCCGAAAAAGAGCGCATGAAACGGAAAATTTATCAGCAAAAGAACGCTGAAATACAAAGCAAAACTTACATTTGAGCTGAAGTTTTCTTCTCCCTAACCTGCGATCAGGCGTTCTTTGTCTTTTTTTCTTCGCGACGGGCTCGATCCTATCACAATTCAAAGTAATCATCTGCTTGGAAATCCCCCATACACACTCACGGAACGCTTACTTGCCAATTTAACCGACCTGCGTTCTTTTTTGGCCCGTAGAAACGGCTTTGAATCTGTTTAAATTAACTTTTCACCTAACACAGGTCAAATTCAAGGACTTTGCTGCCTGGCCGCCTTTCTCACCAGTTCCCGACCGTTTTCGAGTCACGTTACATGTCACACACACACACACAATAGTCACGGCTCTTGCTTTACGTATGAAAGATTATTATGGGATATCCCAGAAATTTTGGCAGCGAAGGATGCTAGATGGCTGATTTCAAGAAAATAATAGAAAGCAGTTCTAATTTCCAAAACTGACGGACGCCGAAGTTTAGCAAATGAGCCCTAAGTCCACGACAAATGCTTTGCTTTGGAAGAAGAAGCGTTTCTAGACTCTACCGCCTGGCTCACTTGCTCCTCGATCAATGGCTAAGTTAAGCCATAATCTCGGAACAAAAACACACCTCGGTTCTTTGAGGCATGCTGGTGACTCATCGAGGGTCAAAGGCTTAATGATGCCAAATCTCCTGCCAGGCGGGCACAAATATTGAGTTCCTCGAACAAGCGTTGAATATCCGTGGAAATAACGAGCAAACTATGCTTAATGAACAGGTAAGCTCTGAATTTGTGGTAAATTACTGCTTGAGTCAGTTTTGCATACGTTATTTCTAGACAACGAAGAGAGACCCTGCGAAACAAACTTCAGAGCAATGTTTCTCAGGTAAAACGAAGCCCACATGTCAAAATTCAGCTACTTTTGAGCACTTTAAAAACGGCCAAAAAATCTAGGGGACGTTCTTGCCTGCAGCCTTTCAATTAGACAGGTACTCTGTCTAAGGATCACACCATGAATACAATTAGATCTGTTTAGGATGGTGACTCTTACACTTCAATGAAGACGGACAGACTCCACTAGTGTTCTCCAACACTTAAAGGATCAAGGGATTTTAATTTTCTTCCAGAACATTAATTCTCTTCTGATGTCAGACACTGCCACACCCTGAGGAAAAACAGAAAGGTTATTCAGATTCATCGAAATGTTAAATATTACATAGTTCATTCTGGTTAATTTCTTGCAAAACTGTTTCAAGCTGTTATTAAGCAATTGAAGATGGAGGATTATCCCATGCTCAGAAACAAACGCTTTTATTTTTATTTCATGTAAGGAAAAAGAGAAAAAATGAGGGTTAAAATTTTAAACCTGGAGACCAACTTTCCCCACTCACGGAGGGCCTGGAACAGGCTATAATTGCAGGTTTTGGCCAAACATTTCACGACTAAACCAGATTGCACCTGAATTGATTGACTAATAACCAGGCTAAATGCCTTAGTGAAAGGTTGACCTTTCGTCAATGCAAACAAAGCTGTTTTAAAGGAGGAGGCTATTTTACGAGCCTGCGAGCCCGAGCCTCAAGCCGCGAGTCGCGAGTCTCTTTTTGCGAGCCCCGAAAGATTCCCGCCAAAAAATCTAAAAATGGGCATAATGCCCTATTAAATATGGTATTTATTACATGCGGGCTCGACCACCGCAGGAAAATGTCGAATGAAACCGAGCTAACTAAGAGTAATCGGACTGGCCAATACTGGGCTAAACTGTGGCATACTCCCACGGAACAGGGACAACAATATTCTGATAACAAATTAGACCTCTCTACTAAATGCAGAATACTAAAAGCAATTCACTC
>CM042757.1:21304675-21330317 GCA_022496165.2 Catalaphyllia jardinei | reverse complement strand
GGGCGATTACAAACTAAAGTGGCCGGAAACTGGGCAACATACTGTACAGTCAGCTCCTTTTCTGTACATGTACTTGCCTACTCGGACTCCAAATTCTGGTGGAAGTACTGTGACCGAAACATTCTCCTGCAGCCCTTGCTGTAATTAAGTTCATAAAAGGACTTATGCTCGGCCTAGTCTTACTTAAAAGAAAAATAAATAAATAAATAAATACACCCTTTGTGCAAACAACAATTGTTATCAAATTCATTGCATAACAGGCCCAAACTGGAACTCCGCCATCTTTAATTTTAGACGGAGAACTGCTGGTCATTCTCTCATACAGTCGGCTCAATGGGCTTTGCCACTGCTCGTTGCATGGAACTTGTAGCTGCTGTTGCTGTATAGCCAGCTGTATAGCTGAAGGGTCCTCGGGGCAGTAGTCATGCACCTCTTCGGAACCTCTAATTTTATTTGCTCCCGGAGTCATCCACCTCTATTGTTTTCAGGACTAGGGCCATTGTTTCTGTTGTTTATTCTATTGTTTTCTCGGCCAATCCTGTTAGACCTTACGAGAGGTGCGTGGCGCCTCCCTCGGGGGATCGTAGACCAAGAGGCAGGTCGGCCCGATATTTTCGAGCGAAAGTTTACATCAAGAAGTAACCTGTCGCCCGAAAATATTGCGTTCTCTCGACTAACTGCGCCTGGGTCTCCGAGAATGCTGAGTGTTTATAGAAAATGTACAAAAATTCTTGTGTGAAATGCAAGTAGATTTTATTTGTGCTTGTAAAAATACAAGAACAAACGCATCAAGCGGCCGCATCACTCGAAGCCATTCAAGTGCTCGCGCTTTTTAGCCAAAGGTGCACTGCGTACGGTATAATCTGCAGATATAATTGGATGCCTGCCGCTTTCTATCTGCTGTTAGTATAAATCTACTAGCGTTCTATCACGAATGGCGTTCTCTGATTTGCTACCCTACTCACTATCTATTTAAACAATAGAGTGTTTCTGTCGAGGAACTATCGGCTGATAGTTGCCCCGCGGAAATTTGATGTTCTTAAAACAAATATTTGCCCGAGTAGCGAAGCTTCGAGGGCAAATATGCTAGTTTAAGAACATCAAATTTCCAAGGGGCAACCATCAGACCGATAGTTCCGAGACATAAACACTCTATTGTCTCTTCCGCACGCTAGTTCAAAAATCAATTAGACTTCCGATTGAGTCATTTTCAAGATTTCGAGACGAATGCCGTGAAAGCCAAATATAAAATTTGAAAAAGGAAACAGACAAAAACCCTTAATACAGTTTCAGTTGTTAATTTTTTTACGAAACCCGCTTTTTTACAGAAAAATTTTCACGGACGACTACTATCCATCCGGGTATTTTCGGTGGACGGGCACTATGGGCTGATAGTGGCCCTCCGTGGATGAACACTATCGCGTCACGTGATCAACCTAAACCAATGAGAATCGGGCTGCGCTCTCGTCAACTATCACGCGGATTTCCAAAGCTAAACTTCTTCGACACTGCTGAATTTGCTGAATTCGTCGGATGGCCGAAGATGTTCGACAACGTTCCATTTTTCTCAGAGATTATCCAAGATGTCGATCCGTAGTTTTCCGAAGGTTTCAAAAGATCGGACGAGTAGATAATGAATGATACATTGAGCGAGTTCCTGAATTCACTTCCAGTTCTATAACGCGTTAATGTGCAGTTGGATTCGCAGGATTCAAACACCTATAGGCATCGACTGAGCCTGGAATGAACGTGGTATAAGCTCAATTGAAAGTTGGAAATACTCAATGAGAGCCACTTATTTTCACGCATGCGAAGACTCTGCATCCCTAAATTGCTTCATATAGCCTAATAGTCCTATATAGCTCTACCGAGAGCCCTACATCTTCCTGATCAATAGTATTGAACACAAAGTCCTTAGTAAACTCATGTAAACAGGTACAACTGGCCAAACTTTAAGCTTGGTTGCATTCCAGAAAAGAACTTTATAGTATATTGTCATTCAAAACCTTTCAATGTCCTAAAGGACCATACATAATTTAACACTCCTCATTGTTTTACATAGTACAACGTAGTCCAACAAGAAAATAGAGGTTCATCTAAACCAATTCGTGGTTGATCACGCAATGGGATATTGTGTCCACATTTCCTCCTCGAATTCCGTTCAACTTATTGCGTATTAGTACAACTAGCTCTCGAAAAACCCAGATCAAGTGTTTATTCATTCTTATAGAATTTTGACCGCAAAACACAGAAACCACAGCCTGCAACCCCAGCTTGAATACAGACACAGCCCTCGGGGGGTCCATATGAGCCGGAAGCGCTGAGGTGAGTTACAGGCCCAATTGGATATCAACCACCTTATTCCGACACTTCATCCAGACTCGTGTTTCCAGTGGATTGTCGCATGGTACTCATGATACCTGCGTGCTGTGTCCAACAAGACAGATTCTAAATTACACGGCACGGAAGACCTAGTCGACTTCTCGACTGCGACCACATCTCTGGACGTGAAAGTAAAACAAGCACTAAGAGGAGCTCGCGAGACTTTCCACCAAGCTTAGGAATGTGTGATTGCCGTATGTGATCATTCCGATTTCAAAATGGACGTTTTATCAGTTCGTTTTAGTGCTGATCTCGGATTTTTCTAAGAAGCAAGTCCACACCTATGTGCTTGTTTACGTATCCTATCGTTACCTAAATCAGTTGTGCAAAGACGGCTGAGTTGGTCTCAAGAAAGACTTTTCCGCTCGTTATCCCACTTAAAGGTTTTCTCAAATAAATATCCTGTTTCCTTGCATTCATCTCTTCCAGACATTTCTCTGGTCAGGAATCACTCTAACATGATATGAATCCTTATAAGCAACAATGAACCAGACTTCTCATCAGTAGACTGTTGCGATACCGATATGCATGTGATGAAGGTTTACAGGACAGCAATCAGCGATTCAAGGACTAATCTAGAGAAAACCAGGCGTTTAGATTAATAGTTCACAAAGAAAAAATAAGTTTAAACGTTTTATGATTACATGTTGTCTTCGATTTCTTCGAGTCTTATCACAAATAATTTTTTTATGAAAAATGAAACTTTCTTTACGAAAAGTGTAAGGGTAATTGTATGAGAGTCATCTCCTGGGATAAAGTAATTGCTTTCCATACACCACTCGATTTCTAACTCAGGCGTTTTAATATAATTTTCAGATGATTGTTCCACGGCACTTGTGTTAAAGTTTCTCTACGAAAACTAACCATCGAGTTTTTGCTGGCACTGATATTGTTGTTGAGCCCAAAAGTCACTGAGAGTTACTTTCGTTAGAGATTGTTTAGCCTTTTACCATATCATATGACCAGTAAATGTCCAGAAATGGTACTAGAATAACGTTCAATTTATTTCCTGATTCATGATACAGAATGAGAAACGTTTTCTTACCTCTAAGAAGGCTTCTTCCATTGCGCTGCCTCTCTTATCTGTCTCCGCTTACTTCAGCATGGTGACTGTATCTAAATGTGCCAACAGGTGAAGAAGGAGTTAAGGCGGATTTCATCTTTCAGCGCCATTTATCCTGTTTGTCGGTTGCCACAAAAGATAAGCCCAGTGCAGTTCTGAAATGTCCTAACTGGTGAGAACCTCAGAGCCCAGTAATGCTTGAATCAAAATGTTTGAAGGAAGATTGCCATCTTGTCAAGCGAGCTTCAAGAAACTGGTTTACGTGAAATGGCGATCTTGCTCAATGTCTAAACAAAACTTGCCGTATCCTTTCAAACCTTCGCTTTCACTGCCAAAGTGACCAAACCTAACGCGAAGTTGATGTAGCTCAAACTGAACTAAACGTCGGCTGGGAAATTTGAAAATGAAATTCTGCTTAGGTGCGCATGGACAAAGGAAACTACGTCGTTGATTTTGAATTTCATTATCAAATGTGTGAATTTCTCGTATTTAGCGAGAGTAAAGTATCAAACCAGAGGATTTAAATTTTCAATGCATCATTTACATAATAGGCAGAGACCGCTGATTGCCTCTTAATTCCCTTGGCGTTAGTTTCTATTATGCTGGGCCGGGTTGTTCAAAGCCCGATTCAATAAGCTAACCCAGGGTTAGCGATAATTTTCATTTCAGTTCTGTAACTTTCTCGGAATCTCGGGCTCGCTGCACGTTGAACAGTCTCGAAGTCTCGAATTTCTATAACTTGGATCTCAGAATATCGAAACTAAATTGAACCTGGTTGATATTAAGCACTATTAGCAGGGAACTCACAGTTCAACGAGCAAGAAAAGCAGGTCGACTAAGTTTCCTTCTGTGAAAAACGACACATAAGCAACACTAAATGAATCATAACTTCTGTACACATTTAAGCTACATAAGTTTTTAGGAAGATCTACACTACCTTTTCAATTACTCACTTAGTTCAAGGCTTTGCTGACAATGCTGCAGTCTATCCATCATCGTTAAATCCTAGATTAGCTACTTCTCCAGGGCTAGACACTGGTGCGTCTTTTATAAACAGCGCTAAACATGCTTCTAACTAGCAATTCATCCTTTTTGAAGGTTTTGAACAACTGACGTTTTCTTTTATCTATTTTTGTACATAATATAAACTACTTCGTTACCGCATTTATTGTTACTGATAAGCTAATAAACTAAATGACAAACCTCAAATGCAAGATAACTGCTAATATTGATGAATTTTAGATGCAAGTTGTGAACTTTTTATCCTCAAACAAGTTTTTTTGGGGCTGAGCTTTTTTTGGGGCTGAGCTGCTTTGAACTGTCAGCATTCAAGCTCAACCGAAGTTTGCACAAACCAAGTTATCCCACGTTTTTTTAAAGACCAATGAAATAGGCAATACATACCGTTCTGAATTTGTTTGGTAAATTCCACTACTTCTGCTATTTTGCAATGAGTTTTGTTCGGTGATTTACTGATCCCTCCACTGGCGCTGTGCCTTGACCTTAGCTAAGGAATCATGCTGCTAGTTGTCTCTCAGCACAAGTGTACATTTTGTAACAACGACTTTTTAGAGACACTGTAAGTATAAAAGATATTTAATCACGGTGGCCTTCGCTGCCATCCTTCTAGTCCCCAATTTTGTTTTACAGCCTTAGATGACACACATCGAGTTACTTTACATATGGTTATCTATGCTTAACGCACGATAGGGTTACCTATGTGTTACATACGTTAGCGGGATTCTGTTACCTTCCGGTAAAGTTTTTTTTTCATTTTACGTACCATAAACTTGAAATATTTTCAACACTTAGATCTACTTGGAACTTTTTGAGTCTCGGGCTCGGATTCGATCTAAATGTTTGAGTCTCGGTCTCGGGTTTTAAACAAGGTATCGCAGTCTCGCAAAATCTCGGATTGACCATTCTATACCCCTTCAAGTGTCAAGGAGTTTGGCTTCTACCCCCATCCCCTTCCCCCTTCCCCCCTAACCGGATGGGATACTAGTCTATTGCAGGGTACCACCAGCATTTTTTAAGGTCCCCCCAATAATGAAGTCTGCATCAGGACAGTGGCCTTTACAGCCGGAACTTATTCAGTGGCATGAAGGGACTGGGAGTATGTCTATTCCCCTCTTAATGGGATGCTAACCCACCAATGGGTAACCTCGTCGTTAAAATTAATTGGCGAGTTTCCTTTGATACACCTGGATAGCCAGAGGAATTGCCAGAGTAAAACATTGTACCCTGGAACTGACACCACAAAAGGTTGGCTCGTCACTAGCCACTATTTGGGGATGAAGTGCTTCTCTCGTCACACTTTGCCCCCACCGACCTTTAGTTAGACTCAACATTTCGTTATGCATATACGTTAGTGGGAACCCTTGGGGGGGGGGGGGGCGATTGGTCGCAGCCGACCCAGAGTGGAGGTCCAACTCCCTCTTCCTCTATATCGGTCTGTACATGGTTAGTAGAGGCTCAACTACCCAACAATCGAAGGAAGGCCAAACTCCCTCCTCTCTATCCAAGAATGGTCAAATGCCGCCCCTGGGGGAGTCCCAGCTACCTTTCTCTATACCGATCGATGCATGTACCACCCTGGTGGTAGGTTCGCTTTAGCTAACAAAGTCCAGGAGTGCATAGGGCTGACGTTTGTACTATATTGGTGCTTTTCGTCACCCACTTACCCATATTCCTCATCCACAACAAGGTGTTGTTGTTATTGTTCCTGTTTAGTAAATTTGGGTCTGACCAGGAGCGGCTCCTGATCTGACTCCAAGCATGAGAAAGAACGTTAACGGAATATAAGTCATAAAGAAATAGCAGTTATGCCCATATTCAGAGTACAGGTTGCCATTCAACGATGAAATAAAGAGCTTATCTACTTTTTATCCGATGCAGGTACGCCATAGATCACGAAACAAGGAGGCGGGAACTTTCTTAACCTCAATTAAGGTTACCGTATACCTTAAGATCGGACATTTTCTTCAAATTTCGATTTTTCGGTTTAAGAAATGATCCAAATGAAATCTCTAGTGTAAAAAAAATCATTGAAAAAGATTAAATATTGGCAGAGAAATGGCCGTTTTAAGTTTTGGCCGGAAGTAAAAGTTGCCCGTCTGATTATTCGGGCTTCCGTAGGAAAGCCCGAGTCAGAAAATGCAAACCGTTTTCTCGCCAAAAGGGTGCGTTCAGTTAGCAAGCAGACAGGCCGACGAAAGTTGGCTCTTAAAAATATGGACGAAAACATAACCCGCTTACAAACGGCAAATAATAAGCTTCTTCCTTGTCAAAACCGAAAACTTCATTGACAAGAAAGGATCTATTTTCGGTTAGAAACGTTCCGGGATTCTGACCGGTTGGACATTGGTACGAGTTGTTCAGGTTTACGGAGCATTCGTATATATTTGGTAGATTTAAGATCATGGCCTCTTCCAAATGTTGGTCCATGGTCAACACTGCAATAGATAGCATTTCCTTCTTGTTCAGCAATCAAAGGCATCTGTTGGTGGCAGACCGCTTGGGTTGACAAGACTGAACAGGAATGAGCCTGGCGCTCTTTTGTAACCTGTAGAGCCTAACTGCTAAACTAAAGCAATGACTATTGACGATTATTCGCGACTGTTAGCCACTATTTGCCACTATTCGCTACTGTTCACTGCTATTCGCACTATTCGTACCATGCCCTGTTGCGACTTTTCGCTTTTCGCTATTCAGGTTTTCCAGGCATCCGCGTTGTACAGTCCACTTCCGAGTTGCCAGTTTGCCTCTGTGTTAGGAAGACTCTTCGTGCGAAACCATTCATACGGAAGCCTGTAAGGGACATTCGAGATGCGACTTATAAGAGGAGAAAAAAATTTCTGGAGCTAAATGCGGGATAAAAACGCGAGATGCGAGATAAAAATGTGAGATGTGAGATGTGGAATTAAAATCTGTCCCTCATGGTCTCTTGAATCTGTAAAACTACAGCAACAAACCGATGAAAGTGCCGGATACGAGGAAGGTTTGTATTGGAAACCGAAATATAGGGCAATTTTGTTAAAATAATTTAGTCCTTTTTTCCATTTCATTTAATTTTGGTCATATCCGCCGTTGGGATCAGTGTGCCATCTATATTTTGTATTCTAAAATGCTAATCCAGGTCTACTTAAGCGATGATTCGCGTATCCGGCACTCTCATCGGTTCGTTGCTGTGGTTATACATAATGGTAATTGAAGTGAGTGGCGTGCAATTTGTTCAAGTAATCATACGGTTTCGAGTTCAATTTGGAATTATTTGCATGAGTGAGTTTTTCAAAAAGCTGAAATTTCACGAACCGCTTCGGCGAGTGCAATTTTAGCTTTTTGAAAAACCCACAAGTGCAAATTAATTTCAAAAACTGTATGATTACTTATTATTATACATTGTACTCACTATTAGCATTCTGATTGGCCAAGAGCCCACTGCTTATTTTGAGAATTCGCGTGATTTTGTGGACAAGCATGATTAGGGTATAATCTGCTATCCAATTATATGTGCAGATTATACCTCGGCAGTGCGCATGCGTAATACACCTTTGGCTAAAGAGCGCGAGCACTTGAATGGTTTCGAAAGATGCGGCCGCTTGGTGCGTTTGTCCTTGTATTTTTAGAAGCACAAGTAAAATCTACTTGCATTTCACACATTTTTCATAAAACAATGTATAATACAACAATAATTGAATTCGGTTTTTGTGATATCGGGAATAATCAAGGTCTCGGCAAGTGTCTCGGCTGATTACACTTGCCTCGACCTTGATTATTCCCGATATCACAAAAACCTCATCCAATTATTGTTTAAAATATATAATACAAACACGGAAAAATTCGTGCGCAAAAAAATGCCGGAAGATGCTTATTGAAGCCATTTTTTCGCATTCAAGAAAACGTTTTTCAGAGGTTCTGTACAAAATTTTTGTCGTTGCTTTACATGAGACATAGGTCTACGGCAAAATTTCTCATTGTCCTTCTGCAAATTATAATTCAGACAATTTTTTTAAACAATTTTTTTAATCTCTTTAAACAAGGACCAGTGAGCAGCACACAGCAACTGTAGATCTTGTTAACTTCTTTATTATCTCCTACCGGTTTCGTCTGAACATACAGACTTCGTCAGGGAGTTTAAACAAGATAGTGTTGGAACTTATTTTATAGCTAATGATTATAATACAAAATCACGTTCCAACAAGGGTGCGAACTGCAAAAACACCCACAAAAAAATTACGTACAGGATATGATTAAGATCCTGAGTAATGTCGAGAACGTACAATGTTTAATTTTGGGGCTCACGGATTTAACGTTAAATCCGTATGAGTATGATTTCAGACAAAAAATTGCATGTCCCGAAGTTCCATTTTGAAATCGCACAATTTAATAGCCAAATTTGTCAAACAATGGCTTTTGTCTTTCATTTTCTGGTAATGAGATTGGCTAGCTATAGTTTAAAAGCGTTAAAGTCTGATTGTTGTTTTGTTTTACTGTCCCAATCACAGTGGCTGAGAAAAAGATGCGATTTAGAGCAAAAGATAGTGCGATTCGTGAATATATCGCAACGCTGAGAGCCAATCACATTGCAAGGATAACCAGTGATTTCAAAATGGATTTAATAAAGATTTTAATTCGATTTATTTCGCTGCGATACTCTATCTCACATCTCGCATTTTTTTTATCTCGCATTTCGAATTTTTATCTCGCATCTCGCATTTCCATCTCGCACATCGCATTTTTATCTCGCATTTTCAACTGTGCATCTCGCATTTTTTTAATCTCGCATCTCGCATTTTTATCTTGTATCTCACACTTTTATATCGCATTTACCTCCAGAAATTTTTTTCTTCTCTTATTAAGTCGCATCTCGAATGTCCTTTTCAGGCTTCCGTACATTCACGTGAAAATGTGTGTGTATCAAACTACAGAGGCGCAAGGTAATAAGAATTAAGCTGATTTCTTAGTGCCAAGGCCTCGCCGACTAAGAGGGACAGGTGACACTGGGGATGAGATAGCATTGGAGTGCACGTGACACGTCTAGCGTGACAAAAAAAAAACATAATTCCACGAAATCGTCAATTCCGAGAATCGAAAGTTAAGTTCATGATCTCTTTGTGTCAGGCAGTCGGGGAAGATGTCTTCCTCACTTGATTGGGAGAAAGATATCAGTTCTTAAAGCAGTGAAGATTTAAAGGATGTCGAGAAACGCGTCAAGGACGTCGACATTTCAAACCACGAGGCGAAAAGAGTTCGCAAAGAACTTGATGAAGCTCATGATAAGGGAGCAAAGTGTCATTTCCCGATAATGGTGAAACTCGATGTCGGTGGCCACTTTTTCTCGACCAGTCTGGCAACCCTGACTAAAGATCCAGGTGATTTGGAATAAATAATTTCGTTTAATTATCGACAGGGGAGAATCACGATTTGTAAAGCTAAAGTATATAAAATCAATGAACGAAAGTTCCATTTTCTACATCGCAGATAATTTCTTGCTAAACAATGAAACAACGCTGGGTCGAGGGGGGAGGCATGTTTCGGATGCAAAGATTTGTATGTATTTGAAATGCTGCAGAGATTCTAGCCTGCGTCGCAGACAGACAAAACCGCCGGTTTAGTGACTATAGTACTTAGGGTCAGGGTTACCGGGCATTTCGTGACACGTCCGGCTGCAACGCAGGCTACAGAGATTCTGAAAACAAGATCTAATTCAGAAAATTATGTTTGCCGAGGTGGCTTAATTTAGCAAGAGAATTTGCAGTTCTGTAACATTCATTTCATTTCCATATGCAACATTGTTTCCTTATGTTGCTAGACTCTTAGAGGTCCTTTATTATACGCTTTTTTTTTAATCACGTTTATCCCAGGTTCGATGTTACACGTCATGTTTTCTGGAAGATTTGACACAAAACCAAGCGAGAATGGATCTTACTTCATTGATCGTGATGGAACTCACTTCCGGTATATCCTGAATTATCTTCGCACTGGGCAGCTTGTTGTACCTAAAGACGAGACAATTCGCGTGGAATTATTGGCAGAGGCCGAATTTTATCAAATTGAGGGAATCGTTAATGCGCTGAGTGCAAGTTTCTTTAAGTATTCTGCGATCTTGTCATTAGAACAACGCCAAACGTTGATGAACTGGTTGAAGGAGACTGGGCCCTTCGCAATCGCTTGTGTAACAGTGTTTTTCTCTGTTACATGGCGTCTTTGCCTTTACGGGGAATTAACTCTTCAACTCTCGGTCAATTTCACGTCAAGTGGCTTTAATAATCTGTCCCAGCTCCAGGATTACAAGTCCAGAGTACAACTCTAAGTCCTAGATTGATGACTGGAGTCTTGGTTACTGCTAGGAAGTTCTATTCTTGGTGTTGTTGCAGTTGTGTCAACTACCGAATACTGCTGTAAACTCACAAACTAAGCTATTAGAAGCGCCTTTTTTTGTCGACGTAACGTACTGTGATTGGCTATAACAAATCGCCTACGGGTTGCGGCGCAACTCAAACGCTGGCGGTTTCTATTAAGGGATTACTGACTTCGAATTAGAACATCGACGAAAGGAACTGAATAACTTTTCCCGAGCTATGAGCCCTAACGAACCGCCCTAAAACAACCTAAACATAGTTAGGGGCATCTTTTGACACCAATCACAACGGTCACAGACTCGACGAAGAAAGTACAAACAGTTACGTGTCGCTTTCTTGTAAACAAACTCATTCAAAACAAAAGACTCTAACTGTATTGTTTTTGCTAACTTAATTAAATTGAGCTGTGTAAGTTTTCACGCAAGAACTTTTCGTTCCAACAATAATTTACCCTGGAACGATTATTTATGAAAGAAAGCAAACTTAAGTTGGTGTCGGTGGAACACGCGCCAGGACGACGAAGATTTGACAGATTGTTATAGTTGTTTACGTGCTCGTAAATTAATTATTTGGACTAACTGGAAAAGTAATTAAATCAATCTGGAATATGCACTGCCAGGAACGAAAACAAAAGACGACGGATTAGTGTGTGGAAACGTTTTCAAAGAACTTTTTTTTAAACCTTCGAAAACACTATGCAAATCGATCCTAAGAACGTGTGCATAAGTGCAGGCGTAAATTTCGGCACGTGTGTGTTGCCAAGTGACAATCTGGTTAGTTCGCTTAACAACCGTTTACAGATCATGTTTAACTGTTGGATAATCACTCTTAGTAAAGTTATTCGTGATACATTTAACACGTGGAATTGACTAAAACCTATAAGAATAAAAACGAATACAAAAATATACAAAATTATCTTGTAACACTTGCGAGAAACTGATATATTGTGCTCCTCGTGATAGATGGCACAGGTTTCACTATTATTGTGACAACAAAGGACCGACTCTGACGGTGATCAAGAGTGGAAATTACATATTTGGAGGCTATGCCGATAACGACTGGGACGGTAGGACTCTTGAGCATCAAGTACCAAGATATCATGCTCTCTTGCAAGAGAACATGGTCTCTTTACGCTGGCTCTGCACAAGGATAAAGTGTTTTAAGAGAGTAAAAACCCAAAAAGGATTAAATTATATCGTACCCTTAGGGTGAAAAGGGTGCCTGATGAGCTCAATCGTCTGAAATTTTAAAAGAAAACTTTTAATACGCCTTATTCTTATGCTCGGTATAGGACTGAAACTAGCTAGTAATTAAGGCTCATGCGGGGAGTCTTTTTAATGATATTTCCCTGCAATGCACGCGTGAGCCTCCATTTCAAGCGAGTTCCAGTCAAGAGATTATCAAGGGGTAAGTACCCTGATATCTCTTGTGGGTTCAATACCGGGATTACCAATGTGTCTATCTCTTTGAGGGCAAAGCTTGGTTTTGTTCCTCTTCTCTGCGGGGACTGGGGTTTCCATTGACTAGCTAGTAGTGCACATGCATCGCACAGTTCCCTTTGACAATCAGTAGACCGGTAACGTGGACTCTCCACACAATGGCGGATTCAGAGTCGCATCACATTTCTGCTCAGAATGAAGGAAAACACGTCCTACTTACTTCCATTTTCCAAAATTTCCTCGGGAGCATGCCGATAAAGGACTACACTTTGCCGCTGTGTAGACTAGAGGTTTCAGCTAGGTCCCAAACCTTCAAAATTAGCTTCGAATTAAAGGCCATTTCCAGCCATCGTTCGATTGCGAATAATAGTGTCCAGTAATATGTTTGATTTCGTTTGGCCACTTAAATTGAGACAAAATTGGTTAGTCTCTTGGTAAACCGGAAGGGTTTATGAGCAAAATGACATAAGACTCATTACTGGATGTTGCGAATGACATATTTTATAGGGTCACGAAAATTGCCAATTTTATGCTTTTCGAGACGGCGCGACGGGCCCTGAGGAGGCGAAATATTAAATGGCTCCTGACCCGGGTAGAAAATCATTTCGAATCAAACCAAATCTGTTTTTATTCCAACCTTGGTAAACTCTTTCAGTTGCGTGAGTTTCAGGCGAAATTATTTTTCAAGCAAAATTGAGTGGGTGGTTCTTAGAGAGACAGCCTCTTAAGTATGTAACGTCATGTGATATTTGTTGTCCAATAGGATGCCAGATAGGTAATGTGCTCGGGATCGTGTGCAAGGGTTTTTGAGTGAACCGAGTTATAGATTAAAGTATCGTTTATAGTTAGACCCGTTTGTTGCTGTGTAAAGCCACAACGTTACATGATGTTAGAAAGCAGTTGGAATTCACGCTTTCGTTTGGTTAACTACATCATTTGAACGTCAACTCTGATCAACAACGAGTTTAGCAAGCGACTGAAACATGCCCGCCGATCCACCGAATGAGGGAGGACAACAAGCTGTTCAAGCACCGCTATTTACCAGTAGCGTACCGGTTCCTCCACAAATTAAATTATCTGGAAACCTTGCTAATAATTGGAAGCAGTGGAAGCAGGTTTGAAGTGCTTACGAATTAGTTACACGTCTCAATGAGCAGACTGACGAGTAGCGAGTGGCTGCATTTATCACATGCATTGCTCAAAAAGCGCTCGCTATTCACAATGGCCTTCCGTTCCAGACTGAAGACGAGAAGAAGATTTAGCGAAAATCCTCGAATTATGGGAATCCTATTGCCTCTGGAAAACGAACATTATTTATGAAAGATATCTTTTCAATAATCGCAATCAAGACGCCGGTGAATCAATCGACACTTACGCATCAAATTTGAGATCTCTCTCAGACACGTGCCATTTTGGAGCGCTTAAAGACGAAATGATAAGAGACAGGATCGTCTGCGGAGTTCGTGACGGCAGTTTAAGAAAGAAACTACTACAAGTACCGGAACTTACACTTCTAAAGTGTATAGATATGTGCCGCACCGCCGAAGCCACATCGACTCAACTGGAAGCCATGTCAGCGCAAACTTCACACGTACCCCCACCCCCTGAGGTGAACTTTGTCAAAAAGCCGTCGAAGGGCGCGGATAAATCGCCCCTTGTAAAAGATTGCCGATTTTGTGGTCAAACGCATGAGATGGAGAGATCAAAGTGTCCAGCTTTTGGAAAAATTTGTCCCACAAAAAGAAGCCACATGAGACAAAGAAACCTCCACACAGGCATTCAGTGAATCAGTTCGACTGTGATGAAAGTGAAGAGGAAATTCTCTCTGTATCCTGCTCCGAAGAAGAGATCAACGCCGTGGATGACCACACAAACAAGATCGTGGCCACTATGAAGGTTGGTGGGAAGGACGTGAAAATGTTGATTGACTTAGGTGCATCCTGCAGTGTTCTCCCCATCAAGTGTCTCCCTAAAGGAACCGTGTTTGAGAAATCGAGTCACTACCTCAAGATGTACTCAAAGTCAACCATGTCAGCTGTTGGTAAAGCCAAAATTTCCCAAGTTAATCCTTAGAACATGGAAAGCTATCTGATTGATTTCATCATTGTTGATGGCAATTTTGCTCCATTACTCGGTCTGGAAACTGCTCAGAAGATTAAGCTATTGGTTGTGCAAATACAAAACCTTTTGTCGATTAGAGAGGATACATTGTCCTTTGATGCTGAGAAGTCTATGTTCACAAGAGATACAGTGATGAGTGAATATCCAGACGTCTTTGGAGAAGAGTTGGGCCGCATGGAAGGGACAGTGCACCTTGAAACAGACCCAAATGATCCTTCCACAGTTATGTCGCCACGTCGTGTACCTGTTGCGCTTAAAGATAAACTGAAGAATGAACTTGATCGATTGACTTAGAGGAAAGTGATCAGCCCTATTCAAGACCCTACAGACTGGGTTTCAAGCATGATTGCAGCTAAGAAGCCAGACGGGAACATTTGTTTGTGCATTGATCCCAATTACCTAAACCCAGCCTTGAAAAGAAGCCATTACCCTCTCCCGATCATTGAAGAGATCCTACCAGAACTCTCAAAGGCTAAGGTGTTCAGCAAAGTTGACTTGAAAGAAGGTTTTCTTCAAGCTGAATTAGACGAAGAATCCAGTCAACTAACTGTCTTTCAGACACCCTGAGGAAGGTATCGCTTTCACAGAATGTCTTTTGGAATCACCCCAGCTCCGGAATTTTTCAGATGAAACTTGACCAAAACTTGGAAGGACTGAAAGGAGTCTTCAAAATTGCTGATGATATACTAATCACTGGTCAAGGAGAAACAGAGCGTGAGGGAGATGAAGACCACGACAGAAACCTTAAGTCCCTCCTGGATCGATGCAGGGAGTGGAACATCAAACTTAACAAGAAGAAGTTTACATTTAAGTGCGACGATGTGCAATTCATTGGACATCGCCTAAAAAAAGGTCTAAAGCCTGATCCTGCTAAAGTGGAAGCAATTCTCAGGCCAAACATGTGTCATCCCTAAGACCTTGAGACAGAAAGTTAAAGAGAAGATTCACCATGCTGACATCGGAATACAAGGATGCCTAAGAAGAGCACGTGAGGTCGTTTACTGGCCTTCTATGAATCAAGAAATCACTGATTACATCGAACACTGTGATACATGCAGCATGTATACCAGCCACCCTCAGCGAGGGCCTCTTATAGTAAATGATGTGCCGTGAACGCCCGTGGCAGTAAGTTGGTTGTGACATCACCTTGGATGAGAAGGACTATCTATGTACTGTAGATTATTACTCTGGCTATTCTGAAATTGACAATCTCGAGAGGAAGACCGCAAGAGCCATTATCACGCCATTTCTCCAATCATGGTATACCCAACCTGTTTCAGAGCGACAATGGTCCACCTTTTGACTCTCAAGAGTTTTAGAGATTTTTCAGCAGCTTTTGAGTTCGAGCTAGTCACAAGTTCTCCCAAATATCCTCAGAGTAACGGCCGCATAGCGAACGCTGTTAAAACAGCAAAGCAGCTAATGAAGAAATCCAGGCAAGCGGGAACACCGACTTTTATTTAGCACTACTCGATTGGAGAAACACCCCACGGAGGTCGTAGGCTGCTCACCTGTGCAAAGACTTTGTGAACGAAGAACAAGAACACTTCTTCCAACAGCAACAAGTCTTCTGAAACCTTCGATAACCCCTGGCGTGCGAGAGAAACTTCTTAAGAAGAAAGAAACCAACATTTCCAAATTCCAATTCGATGCACGGACATTTCTGAACGAGTTCTTGTGAACTCCTTGGTGCTCCGTGGGTAAACAAATTACAAACAAAATTACATTTACAAGAGCGGCAGACCTATTACTACAACGGGGGAACGCGAGAGTTGTCGCCCTTACGCAGAGGTGATGCTGTGGTACTGCTACCTAGTCCCCAAGCTCGAAAGTGTGCGATTACACGCAGTACGCACTGAAGATGGAAGAGTTTTTCGGAGAAACCCAAAACACCTAAAGAAGTCCACCTCCAGCTATGCACACTCCGGAAGTGGAGGTCGGGCCTTCAAAGATCACGGCTACATCAACACCACCAGCAGAGGAGTGGTAAGGGAATCTGAGGAGCCACCCATGCAACCACCCCAACAAGTGGTAGCAGCAGACCTCTCTACTCCACGTTCGAGTCCCACAGTACCAGCACTAGCACCTGTTGAAGACCCACCTGCAGCAACTAGAAGCGGACGTCAGATTAAGTTGCCTGCTCGTTTCAAGGACTTTAAGATGACCTAGCTTTACTAAGAGACATTGAACTTTGCACTATGTTTTATGGCAACTCAGGAACTTTAAACTTTTGCCCATTTCGCTGACATTTATTGGGCCCATAGTTGGTCAATGCATTGTTGTGTTTATTACTTAGACCATTACTCTTATCTTTGTTGTAGTTATTTTCTTCACAAAAGGAAGGGTGTAACGTCATGTTATAGTTGTTGTCCAACAGTTTTAGTGACGTAAGACAGTGTCGAATTAAATGTCCCGTTTTATATCACCTACCAAGTTGTGTTCCGCTGCTTCTTTGATAAAAACTTCACATTACTCCACTCTAAAATGTCACATACGTAGAAGATTAACAGCTTTTCCATAACACAGCAAAACACTATAGTTGGATATGTATGGATATAGCAGCGTTTCAGGACTTCAAAGTTTTTCTCCTCAAGCCACACACTTGCAAGGATTTCGCCAGAATCTTTGCGCAAGGTTTGACGTTTCATCAAGGCTCAGTAAGTGACAATAGATTTATGTGTGTAGATGCTGCTCACTTTTTTTTGTGTTAATGTCCAATAAATTGTCTGTTGTCGATGAATAAGAGCGCCCGCCGATGCGCGTTTGTACAGTCAGTAAAACATGACAATTTGGAGTTCCGCACTTTAGTGTGAAAACGTACTTCGAACTCATACGATATCTCTAGTTTTTAAATATGTCTAAAGCTAATAAATGTTTGAGAACATGTTAAAAGCTTAGCTAAAAATATGTGAATACAGCAGAAATAACGTTTCATTATGGGAAAGAAACACACGATTTTGGTTGCCTTTTGGCGTTAGTCAAAATTGTGGTAGCATCTCAGCACAAAAGACAACGAAACAGATCTTTGTCAAGATTTGTTGACAATTGAAAACACCGAGTCAGACTGGAAACTGCACGAGCTGCTCTATGCAAATGAGCTACTCGTACGCGTCCAACTTGCCTTTCGAAAACTTTTGCAAACTCGCCAAACAAGTAGAAACAATAAGAAACTAACAAAAACAGGTTTTGGTTGTGATTTAGCATTGTTTGGGAAACTCACAAATTAATTCGATGCCAGAGTAAAGAGTTTTCTTTACATAACTTTTCTCTACAAAACAAACGCAAACGTTTACGCTTACAACTAGTGCGAGTAGATATTATTTTAATCACAGCGCGAAATTAAAGAAATTTTCGACTCTGAAAAACTCACCCTTGCCATTAACTCAGAGCATCAAATTACACACAAGAGCCCTGGTTCTTCTTTCCCTGCCTTACCTGCTGCCATCGCTGTTAAAAAAAATTCGCAAGAGAATCCACAGGCTCCCAAAGCTCAAACTACGTGGTGTATGCGACAGCTTGTGTATATAGTCTTTTAGAGAATTGTATGGGAAAATCACCGATCGGGAAAAAAATTGTGTAAATAACTATCACATTTGAAATACAGTTTTCCTACCTCAAATGTGTGGCGAACTTGTCCCTTGTGTCAATTTTCAAGCCATTCTGACGCCGTTTAGTGACTTATTTGAAACCGTTACTACTCCTTCTAAAAGAATGAAAAGGCAGACCACTCCATCCATCGCTGGCCATACGTCACTCCACAAATCGCTTTCTCCTCAGAAGGAAAAGTCCCGAATCGTAATAGAAACAACAGTTCTATAAAGCCCAATAAATTTCACTCCAAATACGTGTGCTTCGGCGGCCGAAAGACTCGTGAAAAACGAAACATTTGCCTTAAAATTCGCCTCTTCGACTTTGCTGAGAGACTTGTTTTGAGGCTGGCGACAACGGCCACTCACAAGGTGGTTTCATCCTCAATTCTGATTGGTCCATTTGAATTTGAGCGCGCGCTGACAACACGACCCTCCACCGGAGGGAAACGTACAATTTGCCTTAGTGGGACACTTGATTCGCGACAAAATGTACGTTTAGCCGTAGTGTTTTAATAATAAGCTTACATGTACATCGATAGTGAATCAGTTTAATCATCAAGTTCAGCAGTAAAACAGACAAGCGAAACATTGCGAAAACAAAATAATCTGGTACCTTTGTTTTATTTCTGTTGAGTTCATTCATAGTTGTCATCGTCGTCTCAAAAGAGTAACTTTATCTTGGAAAAAAACAGATTTCGGTCAATCGATCTGACCTGCTGGCGATCAACTAACTCTTGCGTTTACAATTCTTAACTGCCTTGAATACGAGTTCTTGAAATGTTTTTTGGTCCAAGGGCGACAGCAGTGATTTTGCAAATACCCCATCCTTTCAAATACCCTGGACTTACAGTGATGTCTTCCAAATAAGTAAAAAATTAATTCACAACTGTCCGCCATGGTTACTTGCCGAGATGGCAAAGGTGGCGAGCTCAGTAGCCGGCCTGGAAAATGTTATATTCAGCTCTGAAATTATACTAAATAAAGATATTCATTTCTTCATTAGATCGCATTCCTCCGGTTTACAAAAGAGCACCAGACTCATTCCTGTTCAGTCTTGTCAACCCAAGCGGTCTGCCACCAACAAAGATGCCTTTGATAGCTGGACAAGAAGGAAGTGCTATGCATTGCAACAGTGACTGTGGACCAACATTTGGAAAAGGCCATGATCTTACAGTTCTCGATCAAGGAAATCCAAAGGGTTGCTACGTAAACCTGAACAACTCGTACCAGTGTCCAACCGGTCAGAACGCTAAAACGTTTCTAACCGGAAATCATGGCTTTACTGTCGATGAAATGGAAGTTTTCTGTTTTGACGAATAAGAAGCTTATACTTTGTGACTGAACTGAAATATAATTGATCAGTAAATTGATTAAATTAGTTTGGAAAATAGCCTAATAAATTTAACAATTAGATTATTTGCTTTGGATTAGTGTTCTGTCGAGGAACTATCGGCTGATAGTTGGTTCTCGGAAACTTGATGTTGTTGAACAGAAGCGAAGCAACAAACCATGCATTTAGCTCTCTGGACCCACAGTCGAATGTTGTCGCTGAACACAGACTTAAGAAGAAATGCGATGGGGGATAGAGTACTAGAATAATTGTTAGTACATTACAAACTTTTTTGCATTTTCTTGAAGCTAAAGATGTAAATGGTAGTCTGAAATAACACCAAAGGCAGTTTACCATGGAATCTCGAGAAAATCAGTTTTAAGTCAGAGAAATCGTGCAGCCACAGGTAAATTTCAACAACAGTTTCATTTTATCTACTAATACGTTTGTGTTTCTTATGCACTTCGGAAGTTGTTGTCGACATCTGGTGTTGTTGGAAATAATTTCCTTTGAGAAGACATTTAGTTTAAAAGAGTCGAAGCTTTTGTCCACTTGTTCAGTAATCGAACTTCTGGTGGGTTTCTACTTATAAGTTCTAACATCTCAAGACAACGATGGTAGCCATCATATGGAAATTGGTTTTTCGTAACGAACGCTCAACTTTGTCTGTAGCAACGACGATCAGACCCACATGCCACCTACGGCGTGTTAATATTTGTAAATTTGCCATCCCCGGGGACTACTCCCCTATAATGTGCGGCCCCATAGGGTATGGTATTTGCAGCCTTTTTGGTCATTAATAGGGTATCGATCTTGGCCATTTTGTCTTAAATAGGGTATGGATTTTGCACTCTTGTCTTGGGCTAGGTATGATTTTTTTTAGAAGAAGCTCCTTTTTTAATCATTATCGATAAGACCATCAACCGCCCTTCATAAATTATGTTTAGGGCAACTGTGCCAGCGGCAACAGTCATAAATAGGGTATCATAGAGATGAGGTCATAAATAGAACAGGGAAAGTTACAGACTTTGGTCATAAATAGGGTAAAGGTTTTGGTAAGCGGTCCATACAATACCATCCAATTTCTCTGGGAGTATCCCCCCCCCCCCTACCAGGATTTGCAAATCTCTTAATCTTTTTGTCTTCGAGCCTATTTTGTTCACATTATGGCTGCATTAGGGCACTATATGCTGTTGCCTACTTAAAAAGACAGACAAAGACTGACAACTACCTATCCAGGTTAACTAAGGATGATTGAAACTCACAATTCCTCAATTTCATTGATATAGGGCTGGCAATGGGCTGCTGTACAGGGTTTGTACGAATCATGGAAAGTCATGGAATATATAATTTCAATTTTCGGGTCGAGAAATTAAGTGAGAGTCATGGAAAGGCATTGGAAAGCAATCAATTAATCAATCATCTTTATTGGCCCACAAATTAGTTTCATTTGGGATATTACTTAAAAGCAATATGCTTTCTGAAAATAAAAAGGCACAAAGGTAAAAAACAATTGAAAAATAACAGATAAGTCATAAACACACTTTAAGACTACGCCAATTAGTTGAGATTGGAAATCCCGGGGGAGGATACTCCCAGAAAAATCGGGTGGGAATGTGCGGTCCGCTTCCCCTAAACCCTTACCCTGTTTATGAGCAAAATCTGTAATATTTCCCTACGCCATTTATTACCTCACCCAAACTTTGATACATGTATCTTTATTTTTTTGTATCCTCTCATTTTCTCTTGATTTGGCTAAATGTGTTTTTCTTTTCAGCTTGAATTCTAGGTTTATCCCTTTCTTTGTTGACTTTGTTGGTCACCCGACGTTCTCGCACCTCATGGATTAAAAAATATCGAAGATCACATTGAAGTGTTGTTGTGATTTGCAAACTATCGTAATCTCACAGGCGTCCCAAACTCACGATTCGAGGAATCGATCAAATATTAATGATTTATGTACGCATATCGAGTGAGACGTGACTGACTTAAGTGCGCGGTGTTGTGTTACACATTGGGCCGTTGAGAATTTGAGCGGTCTACAAGGCATTGTATGGAATTTATAATAACGAAGGATAAAATCGCGCAATGAAATAAAATGTTACTTTTTTGAATGAATTTAAGTAAATAAACTCACCTTGCCTGATTTCTGTTGTCCATTTTGCTTGTTTCGTCGTTTTTTGGGGGTTTTCAGGTGTTTGTCGCAGCTTTCTATAGACGAAGTCAAGGCTGGACACTGCTGTTTGGAAAGACCTGAGGCCGCTTTTTCGCCGAAATTCGACTCCGCTGCTCGATTTTCCCTCCAACGCAAAGAAAGATAGTCCATTGGTCCCCTTTTCCGGTCAGCTTGGAAAAATCTTAAAACTTTCCGCTCCAATTCGAACGATTTTTGCTTCACTGCTGGAGGTTTCAACTTTCCGGCGTATCGTGTGACCTTCCAATGAACTACGAAAACGTACTTTTATTTCTACAGTTAGGCCTGCCGTCCACACTAAACAGTCACGAAAAAGAAGAAGAATTTGAAAACATCGGCTTTGCGTTTTAGTGTGCACGAAAAAGTTTTTTTACGATAACAGCACAAATTCTCGGGCGCTCATTGGCTGATTTTTATCGCAATAAGCGGACAGACATATGAATTTATAATTTCTGCGACGCAGCAACGAGCGGGAGCGGACAATTTGACAGTTTGCCGTTATCGTAAGAAACAAATGGACGTCAGTTTTTCCTGCGTCTTTCCTGTTATAGACAATGAATTTCGTCGTAACATTGTCAAAGACGTTAGCAGTCTGTGGATCCACTCGGCTATCGTCACACTCAAATCCAAAATGACCAGTGATTGTAATGTCTTCAAATTTAACCGGCATAGTTTGAACGGGGCTTTGTATCTCTTGGGATTTCGAGAGTATAATTTTGTAATCGATGCATTCATTCCTCGAGAACTAATGAGACATTTCATTTCTTTGGTAGATTCCACAGGTTACAAGAAAGCACCAGAGTCATTCTTGTTCAGTCTTGTCAATCCAAGCGGTCTACCACCAAGAAAGATGCCTTTAACTGCTGGCTAAATTTGAATTTTTTTTAAAATTTTTATTAAAGCGCTAGTGAGCAGCAGACATATACTCCAGGGAATATTCCCCTCTTGGAATAAGAAGCACGAACATTTTCGTTGCCTCGGGCGAGCAGAGTTTCGCTTTATTCCAAGAGGAAAATATTCCCTGGAGTATATGTGTGTTGCTCACTAGTGCTTTAATAAAAATTAGTTTAAAAAATTAGTTTAAAAATTAATATGCTATCAATTGCAACTTTAGCTATGGGCGCGCCCATATCTGGAAGTGGTAATGATCTTTATATTCCAGATGAACCAAATGTCAACGAGGGTTCCACAATATTAAACAACTCGTACCGGTGCCCAAGCGGTCAGAAAGCAACCACATTTTTAACACGAGACCTAAACTTTACTGTCAGTGAAATGGAAGTTTTTGGTTTAGACAGATGATTATAAGAAGCTTACACTTTGACTGAACTGAAATATCCTCTGCGGAGATCAAATCTCAGTACATTATTAAAAAAGAATCCACCAGAAATTAGAGTGACAAGTGGACGAAAAGTTTCTCGGTACCGAATTTTTTACACTTGAAGCTTCTGTGCGGCTATTTTAAATATATTCTCAAGAGAAATCATCCCTATCAACACCAAATGTCGAAAACAAATTTGAAATTCATATGAAACACTTACTGTTAATGAAATTTACCCGTGTATCTGCACAATTTCTTTGAGCTCTGAAATTATTCTCTCGAGGTCTCCTGGGAAATTGTTTTTGGTGTTATTTCAGGCAACCATTTTTATCTTTAGCTTTTATAAAGTGCAAAAAGGACAGTAATATACTTACAATTAGTCCGGCACAAGGTTGTACGTTTTTTCACAAAAAACAGAAATTTTTCGATTCCTATTGGATTTCGTCTTTCGCTGTTTCAGAGAACGGCTATAGCAGTGGCGGGTTTAGAAAGGGTAGGGTGCGTTGGGGGACTAGCTACCCCCTTTAAGAGAAGCAAATGGTAAAAAGAATTGAAAAGGTTGAGAATATAATGACAAAAATAATGGAAATAGGTAATTGTAATTTCTACTTAAAGTTTGTAACATCACTAGTATTTTTAATGAAGCGGTTTTCAATTGGGTTCCAATTCTCAAATTGAAACACTTTGGGAACATTCCACACAGATTCTGCAAGTCCCAGGTACCAAGGTACTAAATCAGATTTGCACAATATACTGGGGCATTCCTCAGTTTCAGCTGAGGAATATTCGGTCACGTGACGCGTTTAGACCAATCGCGCGCGAGCAAAAACATTTTAATGAATTTATAAGTCGAATTATTCTCGCATTTTCATTGATTCCTACTTATCAGCTGCAAGACGGACGCATAAATGATCTCATTACTAAAACAGATGGATTCTACGTTGCCGCGCGTCTGTTCTGTAATCAAGGACGGCTTACGGACGGCGCCTAGTTTTGTTAGTGCGCACACGTTCTACGCATCGCGTAAGGCATAGTTTAAGCGCCACGCGCGCGCTGGATTGACTAGGGAGCTTAAGCACGCGCGTTTGCGGGGACCTTTATTCAGAGGTCGTTGTTGGCGTTTCCGTCGTCATTGCTTTAGCTCCCTACTGCTCACTGAAGTATTCTCAATGTGGTAGCAATTACAATCCCCGCTAACTACATAAGATCTAGATGAATAAATAACTTGAATGAATGAACGAATGAATCAATAAATATTCAAATAGATTTAACAAATAGATTCCATGTTGCCGTGCGTCTGTTGAGTAATAGATCACAGATGACGTCAAAATGTGGTAAGAACAAAAAAGTGGCACACGAGGCGTAGCCGAGTGTGTCACTGATGTTCTTACCACATTTTGACGTCTTCTGTGATCTATTACTGAATCAGACGCACGGTAACATGGAATCTATTTGTTTTATATAATAACGAAAAGATTTTTTTGTTTCAAAAAATTTAACATAACGCGAAAGCCGGCCTTTTGCCCGCCTTTGCCCCCGGCCGAGCCCCGGCCGCCTTTGCACGAAAAAAAGCCATTTGACGTGATCTATACATTCAAAATGCAGCAGTTTCATTGGTTGCTATGCGTAGCAAAGAATTGTGATTGGTCGAGAAAAATCACGCCACTGTCAAACCTGACTCGAGCGTCGCTTCTCGTGGAATGAAAACTTACAGTGAAGGCAGAATTGAACTGCGAAATCTACAAATCTTGAAGAAAATGCTGGAATAATCAAGTCAGTTTTTGTCATTGGAGCAGCCCTGTGAGCCGAAAAGCTTGGCCGTTGCCTTGAAAATTGCAGGAGTTGATAAAATAGTCTCGGATAACTTGTGGTTGCGGTCAACCTAGAGGCCATTTGATTCGAGTTTTGAATGAAAGGAGCGTAAATGACGGTGGAGATTTTTGTCTTCTGTGGTTGGTGATTCTCACATCAGCTTGATATAGTGTCGGAGACACATTTTAGCTGCGATAGTCTTGACCGTGAGTTGTGGTTAGCTATACTTCGCTCGCTGCTGTGGCCTGAAACGGACAGGAACATTCGCATCGGAAAGCAAGGTTATGTATTTTATTTTACCAATTTTAAGAAGTGATGTTTTGATGTTTCATTCCTGACATCAATCAGTGTGTCAGCACTTGTTTTGACACTGGGAAAAGTTGAATTTTTTAAATAAATTAATCTCAGAAACATTGTTTATTGGATTTGTTAAATTCGAGACACAGCAATGGTTCTCGGCTTACCAACACCAAGCTTGTGCGTGGTTTAGTCTCGCTCGACTGCCGACTGAGGTTGCTAGACAATTATTTCCGCATCATTTTCTAAAGGAAACGGCTTTATCTTTTGTTTTCTGACTTCTCGAACCTGTTCAATGCCTCGGCAAGACTTTTTTGTACCTTGTCTTTTGCCCAGTAACGTAAAATATTATCCTGATTCTCAAAACCTTCCGCCATTTTAAAACGGCAAAAGTAAAAACTTTGTAATGATGACGTCAATCGTGCATCTGTCCTCTAATAGATCATAGGCGAGAACCAATCAAAATGCGAGAATAACTTAGGTTATTATATAAAGATAGATAGATAGATAATCTTTATTTATTCACGGACAATTCATCAGCTACAAATAATAAAAACATTTAAAATATATCAATATCAACAGGCATTAAATGAATAAGATCCCTTGAGCCAACAACGTATCACCCCCAGGAGGATCGCAAATGGATTCACAGTCCAAGCTGAGGAGAAATTGAGAGAAAGTTAAAGGAAACTCAACACTGGACAACTTCTGAGGAAATTCGAAAAACTG
>CM042757.1:21296189-21304665 GCA_022496165.2 Catalaphyllia jardinei | reverse complement strand
CAAGTAACCAGCATCAGCGTCATAATTTGAATAAGTCAAAACACGGGCTGCCCTGTTTTGTAGTTTTTGTATCTTGTTCTGCAAAGTTATCCCGCAGTTTCCCCTAACAATATTACAATAATCAAAATGTGGCCTAATCAGAGCTTGATATATTAGATACAAAGTCGCTTGAGGGACAAGGTGCCTTATTCGTTTTATGGCCCCAAAAAATTGGCAATTTTTACACATTCTTGTAAGCGGACACGGACACTTCTGTAAATGAAAATTGGATGATTTTTCTTTTGTTTACGCTCTTTCTCCCATGTATATATAACAATGACAATGAAATTGGCAATAAAATTTGTCGCTAATTTGCAATAATTCAATAAAAATATGACCTTCGTTTTCATCAAATTTCCATTTGTCCGCGGGAAAGCAAGCTGGCTTAAAGCGTTAATTTAGTTACGCAATAAAACATGTTATGGACACTCGCTAATAGATCGTTTTCACACTGATGACGTCATGGCATTCATATTGATGTTCTAAACAAATGAAAAAGAGGCTATGTTGGTGAACCAAACCAATCCCGTGTGAGGTGAACTCCTCTCGTGTAACCACTTCCTTTTATGCAGATAAATTTTCATGCCTGCTGGCCACTAACGGTCGGTTTTCAAATTCCCCAGTGTCCGTTTACAAGAGAGTTGACTGTATCGCAGGAACAAAAATAAAATTTGAGTCCTTTCATATTTGAACGGCTTCTTCTTTCCAATTGCTTTAATTGGAAAATTAACTGCGATGATCATTCTTCACTTGCATCTACAACCGCAGTTCAAATATGAATTATTTCATATATACTTCACACTAATCACCTAGTTAAACAACTCTCTAGAAGACCAATTTTGGCGTTATATGGCAAATGTCCAAAACTACTCATGCATTGGTGTGTTTCTCAGTTCCCAAGCGAATAAATCAAGAATATCCATCAATATGAATCTACTCATTCTTTACATTTTCTTAAACTCACTTTTGGATGACTTCCATGTGATCATTAATTGGTTCTCACTACTTCTGCTCTGCACGTCATAAAACTTGCACTGAAGTCTTTCATATCTGCCCAGTCCCCCTGGCACTTCTCGTTTTATCTGAATTACAATCTGATTTAGAATCACTTAATATATATCTTTTTCCTCTTTGTTCCAGTGTGCCGGTCCCTTTGCTTAAGTGACACTAAGCGTTTGTGAAGTTTCCTGGCGCATTAGTGTTTCTTGCTACTTTGCTTTGCACTTCTTAAACTTGTAAGCCTTTCGCATTTCTCCTGTTCTCTGGCATCTCTTGTTTCATCTAAGTTATAATCTGACTTAGAATCAGTTCTACTCTTTTTCCTCTTTGTTTCAGTCTGCTGTTCCCTTTGTTCGTGAGCTACCAAGTGTTTGTTAAGCTCCTGCCGACGAGCGAATTTCTTTTGACACTGTAAACACTCATAGGGTTTCTCTCCAGTGTGTGTCCTCTCGTGGAACTGCAAGTCGCACCCCTGGGAAAAAGCCTTACTGCAGTAGCTGCATTTGTAAGGCTTTTCTCCAGTGTGAGTGCGGACATGCCTCACAAGGCTGCATTTATCAGTGATTGCTTTTTCGCACTGATCACAAGCATATGGCTTCTCACCAGTGTGAGACTGTTCATGGATTTTCAGACGAGATGGTTGAGAAAATTCCTTGAGACAGTGTATGCATTGGTAAGGCCGTGCACCTGTGTGCGTATTCATTTGTACTTCTAAGTTCATTTTTGTCACAGCTACAAAAGAACACAGCTTGCATCGTAAAACCTGACCAGTGTGTCTTCGAATATGAGTGGACAGTGATGACGAGGTTTTAAACGATCTGAAGCAGTAACTGCATTTGTACTCCTTCTTGGTAACAGTGTCAGGGTGCTCTTTGATCGTATGCTTCTGCCGGCGTCGACTGCAAGTGAAGACTTCATCACAATGTTTACACTGGTATGGACTTTCCCCTGTGTGCGCGCGTACATGAACATCATAAGACCATTTTCTTTTGAAATATTTTAAGCAGTGCGTGCATTGGTAAGGTTTCTCATTGCTGTGGGTGGCCATGTGGTAGTCAAGTAAGACCTTTTTAAAACCTTTTCCACACAAGTTGCACGTGAAGGATTTTTCCATAGTCAAGAGGCGCATGTGAATCTTTCGTTCTGATTGCGTTACGAAAACCTTGTCACAGTGGTCGCAAGGGAACGTTTTTTCACCGGTGTGGGCTTTAATGTGCCTGTTCAGAACTTTACAGCTGCTAAGTGTCTTTTGGCAAATCCAGCATTCTGTGCCCATATGATTGTACACCCTATGCTCCAGGTAGGTTCGCAATGAATCAAGCACATCTCCACACTGACCACAGCGAAAATGGCCGGGGCCTGAAGACACAAAAATGACATATATTAGGTCTGAGACACAGTGGCAAACCAGACGACGATCGAATAGTATCCCATGATGCAATTTTCTACGTATACGACTCAACAGCGGAGTTATCATTTATTTCAGCGTGAAATAACGTGGTTTTCTCCGCGTTCTATTTCTTATTTGTATTGCAGTAAAAGGTGGAAAAGTGCATTATTTTATTCTTTGACACGATTATAATGATTTGTAAGTGCTCAAGAGGGCAGCCTTATTATATTATTCTTGTCTTTGATCGTGTTATGTGACTATTCGCATCACAAAGTATTCATTGCCCCGTAACAAGGTCATGAATTATTCCCTTTTTTGCACAATATGTTGATGTCTTCCGTTTTTGGGCATCTCGCCACAAAATATAGATATAATAGTGAGTTTTGGCCTAGAAGTACCGACAAGTACCCACATTTTGTTCACCTTTTAAGCGATTGAAGTGGACTGAAATTTCGTAACATACCAGTGTTGCGTGTGTGAATGTCTAGTCTGTCTCAGTTTGCTTGGCGCTTTATTCCCTCGCTAGGTCATCGTTTAGAGTCAAAATGATTATTTTCGAAGGTGTTTTGGTTATTTTTCATTGCCACTAAGCTGTAAGAGATCGAAGTAACACAGTTACAGTCGTATTTGTCGATTTCCACAGGTGGCAAACGACTGTCAAGCGGAGAGTATCCCACTCGGTCTCACGTATTGAGCGACGGGAGCAGGTATTAATTCGAAAGACCAAAGCAATGATCTGGTCCGTCCATCTCCTGTAAGATCACTAGGGTCGACACACTGTAAAAAGGAACAAGCAGGAGGGTCATGAATTTTACCATTTTTTAAGGATGTCTTCTAGCTGAAAATAAAGCTTACTGTTTCGAAACAAACTTCACACCTCCGCGATGCTGCATGGTTAAAACACAAAAGCAACTCCTGAGATCACTTTTTTCGGTTAACAAGCCTGAAAAAATCCTAGAATCTTGAGAACTTACTGTGGTACCACAAGAATAACTTATTCGTATCAACACAGGGCTTCTTACCCCAGCGAATAATTCGTCCGCAGGCGAATTCGCAACAACCCCATGGATGAGAGATCTTCGTTCGCATATGCTTTCCACGTAGCTTAAATGTACTTCTCCACAGACCAACGACTGAAACATAAGTAAAACCCTTCACTGTAACGGCAAAATTCTCTTTGGAAACGCAGTGAATATAAACTACATCGGTACTCTTGAAAGCAGAATCCACAGAATTCAGACAATTGTAAAGGCATGCCGTGGTTTCAGCGCGAGAGCGTGTAATAAATGAACAGGTCACCTACGCAGTGACAATATAAGCGTAAACGAGGTGCATCATGGGATACTATTCGATCGTCGTCTGGTGGCAGACTTAAGGATACATTACTTGCAAAATATCATACAACGGATCCTTAATTCCACCATAATAGCATTTATAACAACGATTTAATCAGTAGTTCAACTTTACTGTAAGAATACAGTGCAGTCACGTTTCCAAGGAAAACGGTAGGAAAACGGTTTCAAAAATCAGGCAGTTTGAGAAATCTCGGATACAATGTTCGACTGAAGGTAGAGAAACGACGTTTGGTTCGATTTATCGGGAGACCCAGAGATAATCCCTTCTATGGGCTATATAGGTAAGTGCGGCTCCCAAGGATGTGGTTTTCAGCCCTTTTGGTCATAAATAGGGCATCGATTGTGGCCACTCAGATAGGGTATGATTTTTGCGCTCTAGTCTTAAACTTGGTAATGTTTTTTAGAAGAAGCTACTTTTTTTCGTCATTGTCAATATAACCATCAACAAAAGCCCTTCATAAATTATGTTTATGGCAACGGTGCCAGCCGCAACGGTCATAGGGTATGAAATGTTCGTTCAGGTCAAATAGGGCAGGCAGAATTACAGATTTTAGTCATAAAGAGGGCAACGGTTTTGGGAAACGGGCAGCACGGCTCCACCCAGTTTTTCAAGGAGTATCCCCTGGGCCCCCTGAAAACCTTACTTCGTGAATATCGTTTTGCATTCCTCATCACGCTACTAGGATCTTTGTCTTTATGACACACGACAATATGTTTGACGAGATCTTTGCGCACCCGGAAGACTTCTGGGCAATATGGACATTTGTTCTCATGTCTGCGAATGTGAACATTGTATTGTTTTCTCGTCGATAATTTCTTGGCACATTTATGACATTCATACGGTTTATTTGTTGCATGAACAACGGCAACATGTCGGTTTAGATTATCACGACGTCGGAAACATTTTGCACAGTGAGGACATGAGATAGAAGAAGCAAGACGAGAAGCTGCAAGAAGAACACACTCCGCAGGAGATCTGTTTATATTCTCATCACCGACAGCACGCTCGAGCCTTGGCACTGTTGAAGCAACACACTCTGTGGTTAATATGTTTTGCATTCTCCTCACCAGCACAAAGTTGGAAACAAGAAGCTGCTAAGGTAACACAGTCTGTTGTAGATCTTGTTATATCCTCATCGCCATCAAGACGTTCCAGACTAGGTACTGTTGGGACAACACACTCTGAAGGAAATATGTGTGGATGTTCATTTGCAGCACCAAGTTGGCAACTAGATGCTGCTGAAGGAACAAAGCCTGTAGATCTGTTTCTATTCATATCATCAACAGGACGCTTCAAACTGGACACCGTTGAAGCAACACACTCTGTAGAACACATCTCCGCATTTTCATCTCCAGCACTAAGCTGAAACCTGGATGCTGCAGAAGTAACACACTCCGTAGTGACCGTAGGACATCCTTTGATATCCTCATCACCAACCGGAAGTTAGAAACGAGGCGATACTGAAGCAATTAAACACTGAGTGGGAAGTGTGTTTGCACTCTGAAATTGGAAACTAGGTGCTGCTGAAGCAAAACACTGGGTGGAAAGTGTGTTTGCATTTTCATCATCAACCGGAAGTTGGAAATTAGGTGCTGTTGAAGAAAGACACGGAGTGGAAAGTGTGTTTGCATTTTCATCATCAACCGGAAGTTGGAAATTAGGTGCTGTTGAAGAAAGACACGGAGTGGAAAGTGTGTTTGCATTCTCATCATCAACCGGAAGTTGGAAATTAGGTGCTCCTGAAGCAAAACACTGAGTGGGAAATGTGTTTGCATTCTCATCACCCACCAGAAGTTGGAAACCAGGTGCCGCAGAAGCAAAACACTGAGTGGGAAGTGTATTTGTATTCTCATCACCAACCGGAAGTTAGAAACCAGGTGCTGCTGAAGCAATTAAACACTGAGTGGGAAGTGTGTTTGCATTCTTATCACCCACCGGCAGTTTTAAACCAGGTGCTGCTGAAGGAATAAAAAAGGTAAAAGATTAAGTCTGCACACGAGACCGACGCTAGTCTTATCTTCGTTTTCTATGTAGTAAAATAAACATGACCATTAAAATTCAAGTTCTGCAATTTTACATGTGTACATGAACGTGTTTTAAGGCAAACCAGAATCCTGGGTCTTATTAACAAAGCCAATAAACGCAGTTTAATTATAACAGTACACATGCAAATGGTTGCAAGGAAAATATGAATGCAGTTGTCATTTACATGTAGTTGTGAATGAAACTTTGTCTTTCTTACCTTTGCTTTCAGATATAGTTAACATCCATGGCTAAAATAATAATTAATGGTAATTATTGACATCATTCTGGGAAGAATTTTCTAATAAGGAAATCATGTCAAGTTTGCGAGTTTTGTGTTGCTTGCCGTCAATGAAGAAGCAAACACATGACTTCCATTTTCTTTTGTTCAATATATTAATAAAGATATTATTACATTCGGTTTTTGTTATATATAGAATAATCAAGGTCTAGGTTAGGGTTATCAACCTCAGCCTTTGGCTTCGGCTGAGAGCCCCTATCCCAACCATGATCATTATTCTGGATGTCACAAAAACCTCATCCAAAAATTGTTTATTAATTATCCCTGCCTGTAAGAGGAATACCAGGAAAACTGTATCATCTTACAACATGGGGCTATTAAATTTGGATTCTGTCCTTTGCTAGCCAGACAGGTAAGTACAGTAAGTAAGAAGTAAGTAAGAAAATATTTAATTTAATTTTCAATAAGTTAATCATATTAGTAAGCTTATGACAACTACTCCTGGGCAGAAGTACATCACAGACATGCAGTTTCCTGTAGCTGAGATTAAGATCTCAATGTAGATTGAAATACAGCATAAGTTATAGTGAGTTCTTACTTGAGTTGTCAACAATGCCACAGTTTGAGATTTCATTGTCTTCTTTTTCCACCTTTAACGAGATATAATATGAAGATATAATAATGAAGATATAATATGAAGATATAATATGAAGATATAATATGAAGATATAATATGAAGATATAATATGAAGATATGAGATTTAAAGCTCTCCTTGCTGGAGAACTTAGGCTTTTACAGCATGAAAATGGCTTAATTAAGTGCAGGTTTATGACAGAGCATTTTCACATGATGTCAATTGGCAGCCATGTTAGTGTTTCCAAACAATGAAAATTATTTCTTGATTGGGAAATTAGTTTCTTTTCTTATGCAAACATTTGTAATTGTTGTAAAGCACCAAATTATAAAGGCACTGTGTAAACCATCCATCTGGGGGAAACAAGCTTAGATTTGGTTATTGTTGAAGTAGCCTTATCACATACGGGGCAAAATTATTGAATGCTGATTGGCTGAGACAGAGGGATTTTTTTCTTAATCACGAGGGTACTTTTGGTAATCAAGAGGGCATGATTTCTCGATGCTGATTGGCTGAGCATGCTTCAAAGCTTCAAAGGGATTTCAAAAACTCGTCGCTTCTGAGTTTGATCTAAACACGGTTATTTCATCTTAACGTGAAATAGAATCAACAACCAACAAAGCGCAGTCTTTTGGTGGAAAAGCAAAAGGATTTTTCCAACTAAAACTGTATTGATTCGCAGTCTGAAAAATGTTTGAGTCGGGATGGCTGGTGTTGCACGAAGCATAGAATTACAGAACTTCATGGCCGCCAAACTGAAAGTTAGTTTTTCGTTTTGCTTCGGGTCGCCTTATCGGCCCAATTGACACGAAATATAAGGATTTTGTAAAACTCGGTGTGCTCTTTCCGAATATATGGGTCTCTTGTTGTCAATCCCATAATACACGGACTTTTACCTAGGCCCTCACGGTATAAAATCCGGCAATGTTACACGGCAACGAGCGATGAGCAAAATGCCGGACGCTGGCGACCAATTTTTGGAAATGTATGTAGAGTACATACGAAACGTCAAGTCATAAAATGTCCAGTTCAACATGTTTATCACTGCTGTTTGTGTCTTTTTTTTGATCAAATTACCTTCACCCTCTTTCTGAGGGCGAGTCTTGGCGCCCAGCCTTTTATATGAAAATGAGATTTCATTCACATGCAAAAGAAACTCATTTTATTTGAATGGTTGTGCACCATGCCTCGCTTTGATAGAGTGCCTTAAAGCAACTCGGAAATGGGCTTTTCTGTTCTTTAGACAAAGCAAAATGCAAGAACGCACGCAAACAACCATAAAAAGTTTTGTGTGGTTCGATGATTAAACAATACTACGGTCTAAGTATATTAGAATATCGCAAAATCGTTTTGACAGGAAATGAAATGTAATCATAAAAGTTACAATTTGCTCGATAGGGATTGGTTTAAAAAAATTGTAATTTCCATTAATTCACTGCCAAGTTGTTAATATTGGATAGTTTGTTATCAGACAGTTTGTTATAGTTCAATAAGCCAATCACATTCAGAGTTGTTATTTAAATCAACCAATCTGAATTTCAGAGCGACAAAACAATTTACGTCTCCTTTGTCACTCTTTAAATGCAAATTTTCCTTTACTTTCATAACCTGGCTATTCTTCTTTTCTCGGAAATTGTAATTATTATGATTAATTGATAATAACATTTCGTGTCGTCCAATTCGGTCCGTAATCAACTCGTTATCAAAAAAATGGCACGACAGCGCATTTTGTTATCATTCGTATGATTACAGACCGAATTGGACTCCACTCAATCCAATCTACATTCTAGCTAC
>CM042757.1:21271189-21286189 GCA_022496165.2 Catalaphyllia jardinei | reverse complement strand
ACCTCATGTTCTCGGGAAGATTTGACACAAAGCCAAACGAGGATGGATCTTACTTCATTGATCGTGATGGAACTCACTTCCGGTATATCCTGAATTATCTTCGCACTGGGCAGCTTATTGTGCCAAAAGACGAGATTATTCGCAAAGAGCTACTGGCCGAGGCTGAATTTTATCAAGTTGAAGAAATGATTAGAGCGTTGACTGCCTTTCAGGATTCTGTTATCTTGTCAGCGGATCAATGCCGAACTTTGATGAATTGGTTGAAGGAGACCGGAGCCATCACAGACATTACAATTCATATGGATAGCGATAACCTGTTATATCGTGCTTCGCGTGATGGCTGGGCTGCGTCCCACTTTCACTCTTGTTGTGACAACAAGGGACCGACTGTGACAGTGATCAAGAGTGCAAATTACATTTTTGGAGGCTACACCGAACGCGAGTGGAAAAGTAAGAAACTGTAACTAGGTTTACACTAGAGTAGATATTTCCAGATTTGTAAATATTTCCGTATTCATTAATTTTAGAGTATTCGGATTCGTAGGCGTTTACACTGAAGGTATAAAGGGACTCCTAACGACAAACTCGCAAGATCGCAGGCGAAAAAATGTCCGGACACAAAAATTTACAAGACCAAACTGTCCTGATTCAGACGTTTTCGAATTCAAAGTTCCTACTTTAAATTCCGGATTGAAAATCTCCTGGAGACGGCATGAGCAATCCGGGCAGTTTTTATTTCCGATTTATGCACTTGTGTGTAAACGCAAATGAAAGAGTTTTTCTGGTGTAAACCTGGTTTTTAATAACACCAAAATTTGCGCTTTGTCCGTATCAGAGTTGCTCTCAGTTCACTAGTTTCCTTTTTGAATACAAGATGATTAGAACAAACTCGTTACCACGGTCAGTGTATTTATCACATCACATCCGAAAAAAAATTCATGGAATAATGATCACTTATAATATGGCAAGGTAGTCTTTAGTTAAAACCAAGCTTTCTGATTGGTACTATTTTGGTCTGGATCTCGCCCCACGGTACGTTTCCATGGAAACGGTCATAAGACGTGTCATTTTTGTTTTCGACTGCTCGCGAATGTCATGGACATAATTGTTTAAACTTTCTAATCAACCTTTCTCGAGCTGTACTGAGGAACATTAATCCTCGGTCGCTTTTGTAGGGACTCCGCACTACCACCCTCCGGCCAATATTCCCCAGTACTGCCCTCGCGTTCGGTTGATAAGAAGTTAGTAAGAGCTTAGTATTTTTTTTCTACGATATCCTGTCTCTCTGTAGTGGGATTATTCGTGGTGCGAGGAATTTTCTTCTCTCATTAGGTTCTGGAGATTGGACAAAAGCACCGGGCTCGTTCCTGTTCAGTCTTGTCAACCCAGGCGGCCTGCCACCAACAAGGATGCCTTTGAAACCTGGAGAAGAGAAATATGCAATTTATTGCCGTAGTGACTATGGACCAATATTTGGGCGTGGCCATGATCTTGCTATTGTCAATGAACCAAATTCTAAAGACTGCTGGACAAGACTAAATAACTCGTATCAGTCTCCGTTCGGTCAAACTGGTACCACGTTCCTCACAGGAAACGAGGACTTTATTGTCGGTGAAATGGAAGTGTTTGTGATTGAAAAGTAAGACACTAACTTTCTGAATGGACAATGTATTGCAAATAAACATTAAGTGTTAAATATTTAGAATGATATAAAAAAGTCACCATCTCCTGTGAGATTCAAAATAATTGTTTTTATGAACAACAAATTTCCGCAGGGCAACTATATAGTTCCTCGACAGAAACACTCTTCTATTGTTTAAATAGTGCCCGTCCGATGAAAACGCCCGGATGAATAGTAGTCGTCCGTTAAAATTTTTCTGTAAACAAGGGGACTTATAGAAAATAGACAATTGAAATTGAATTAAGGTCAATCCTCACATTTGCATTGCGCATCCTTTCTGCGCATAATTTATGGCGTCATTTAGCGCGCCCTCGTGCCCTCATGACTGAGTGGAGTCCAATTTGGTCTGTAATCATACGAGTGATTTGTTAATCACAAGTATGATTACAGACTGAATTGGACGACACGATGTCCTGTTACAAATTAATCAAAACTGTGACAATATTCGAGAAACGAACAAAGCATCGATTGAGCGATGAACGATTTTAAAACGTCGTTATGAATGCTGAAAACCCCAGGAGTTTACTCAACAAAGTTCACCGCAACAGAGTGTGAAAAATGGCGCGTACTGTCCAATTACAAGCATGACGTGTGCAACTGTCCGATTAATGCTCAAATCAGGCTGCTGATAGCCAATCACGTTCGAGAATTTTGTTATAGTTTTGATTAGGCTTGATATTGAGCTCTGTCAGTTAAAAAATGGCTATAGCTCACCAACGAGCATGCCCCCCCCTTTTTTTTCAGTCATTGTAATGAACTTATCACAAAGTTTGCGTGAGAAAAGGCAGCAGATACACTGTGGTCTTTTCTAGTTTGCCGTTTGGTAACCCTGTCAAGAAATTTGGTTCACATTTTAATCAAGACTTCAGATTTCTAAATCAAACTTAAAATGTTTATTTGTGTCCGACACAATGTATTGACTGTAGTTTAATGCGTGTTCTCAAGAGTCTCGGTCACAAAGATCTTGCAATTATTACTGGGAATACGTTCTTCTAAAAGCATTAAATTATGTCGAAATGGGACATTTTCAATGCCTCAGTGCTCCGAGTATGGGCACCCCCGTTTTTTATTTCAAAATTGAATTTCTCATGTGATAAATATTCAGTGGACAAAGTTTGAACAGAAATCTATTGTCAGTTATATTTCAGATTACCTTAAGGACGTTCGCGCTAATTGTTTCTGCGCATCCTTACCGCGCACGCAAATCCGCATGCCACGTTATGCATTAAGCGTGCGCGCTAAGCACTAATATGAACAATGATAGGGGATATGGCAATTGCTATAGCTTTGATTGAATTTAACGATCTTGGACGTTCGTTGACCCATACTTTTCTTTTCAGAAACAGATTTAATTTACAATTATCTCCACATTGTATAGATTAAAGTAGATTGTAATTTTTGTTATTATTACTTTATCTGATAGATTTACCGTGTTTAAATAAAAAAGAGAAAGAAAAAAAAAGAAAAAGAACAAAATTGTCCAAAATTGAACAAAAAATCAATGTGGGAAGCTAAAAAACTGTTAAGATTTCTGTCAACGGGACATGGAATCCTGCCATCCTGCGGCTGCAAGGCGCGTGAAACTATGGTCGCTAAATGCGACCTTGTTCTTTGAAGAACCTCACCAGTTGACTAAATTCGCTTAATAGGTCCATTTAAACCATATTTGGCAGAGAACACCTCCCTTCAAACCTCTAATTGCAATATTTTGGGACTTCCAGCCATTGTGGCCTTCTTCGCTAACGAAGGCCGATTTACTCAGATTTAGGTGTTCTTCCGGGCCTGTTCTCTCCAAAACGGAGTGGCTGACCCCCCAATTTTTTTACATTTTTGACATGACTAACTCATCATCTTTCAATGGTAAAATTTTCAAAAAAAAAATCAATGTTAGGAAAATCTCGCGCGAACGTCCTTAAGTGGCTTTATGTCCGAAATTTACATCTGGCTTTCACGGCTTTGATGCAAAAAGCCTAAAATCATTCAACATAATTTTTGAACTGGCGAGGAAGAAAATTAAGTGGTGAAGAATTAAGACAATAGAGTGTTTATGTCTCGTAACTATCGGTCTGGATAACTACTTAAGCGGTCCAAAAACGTGTTATCAAAGATAGTTGCCCCTTGGAAATTTGATGTTCTTAAAAATAGCATATTTGCCCTCGAAGCTTCGTTTCTAAGGCAAATGTTTGTTTTAAGAACATCAAATTTCCGCAGGGCAACTATCAACCGATAGTTCCTCGACAGAAACATTCTATAAACACTTATAGTTCACCACTAAATTTTCTCCGATTATTATTGGTTTAAATTGATCACGTGACGCGATAGTGTTCATCCGCGGAGGGCCACTATCAGCCCATAGTGCCCGTCCGCCGAAAATACCCGGATGGATAGTAGTCGTCCGTGAAAATATTTCTGTAAACAAGCGGATTTCGTAGAAAATAAACAACTGAAATTGTTATAAGGGTTTTTGTCTGTTTTCTTTTTCAAATTTTAAATTTGGCTTTCACGGCTTTCGTCTCAAAATCTTGAAAATAATTCAACTGAAGTGTAACTGATTTTTGAACTAGCGTGCGGAAGAAAATTTAGTGGTGAACAATAAAGACAATAGAGTGTTTTTGTCTCGGAACTATCGGTCTGATAGTTGCCCTTGGAAATTTGATGTTCTTAAAACTAGCATATTTGTCCTCGAAGCTTCGCTTCTCGGGCAAATATTTGTTTTAAGAACATCAAATTTCCGCGAGCAACTATCAGCCGATAGTTCCTCGACAGAAACACTCTATTTAACAAATAAGCTTGACCTTGCTTTCCTACGTGAATGTTCCAGTCCGTTTCAGGGCACAGCAGCGAGAAAAGTATACTTCACTACAGCTCATGGCAAACTGTATCCCAGCTATTAAGTGTCTCCCACACCACAGGTTACCCGAGCGTAATATGAGAGTTTGTCTGATATTACGTCTCCTTTGTCAGTCTTTTAATGCAAATTTTCCCTCACTTTCATAACTTGGCTATTCATCTTTTGTCCGAAATTGTAATTGTTATGATTAATTGCATGGTAATAAGATTTCGTGTCGTCCAATTCGGTCTGTAATCAACTGGTGATAAAAAAAAAAAAATCGGACGACAGCGCATTTTGTTATAACTCGTATGATTACAGACCGAATTGGACTCCACTCAATCCTATCTACATTGTAGCTTCATCTGCCGCTTTCATGAGACAATAATGAAAAAATGGGCTTAGAGACTTTAAATCAGTTTTGACAGTTCGACCCCTGTTTGTTTTTCCCGTTGCTTTATTTGGCTTTTAGTGCTCTGAATGCACTTGAAAATTCTTGGTAAGGTCAGTAAACGATGAGTCAAGTGGCCCATCAGGCCGTTCGTTATCTGTAGCATGAAGCGACCAGGCGTATTTCTACTTTCCCCTGGATGGGATGCTAGTCTATTACAGGGTTAACTTGACAGGTGTGTTAACTAAAAAAGCGTCAATAAATTATTAACTTCTGGCGAAATCGCGAGTTCCAAACAGTTGAAGTGTTGAGAAAGCTTTGAAAGAAGCAAAACAGTTCTAGTGACTCTTTCTATCTATTGATTATTAGTAGTCAGGTTTTATCCACTAATTGATACCTGCAATCAAGATGTCTGCGTCGCGCAACTCAGAAGAAGTAGTCAGCTCTCACAGAACTGAAGTGCTCCAGGATGTGACCAGACGCGTCAACGAAGTTTATATTTTAAACCGCGAGACGAACAGAGTTTGCAAGGAAGGGGAAGCTCGCGATGACCCAGCGAAAAAGCTTGAGCAGAATCCTTTCCCTAAGAAAATGAAACTCAATGTTGGTGGCCACATTTTCTTGACCCGTATGGGAACCTTGCATAATGCTCCATCAGGTAACTTTACTGAAACAGTCACCTTGCTAATAACTTTAGTGGTACAGTACGGATGCTTCCTAGCTCCTGACCGCACTTCTATCACGGTTTCTGCGCTATCTCTAAGAGTAACAAGTTGAAATGATTAGCAAAAAAGCAAGTTAACGAAAGAAAAGTGTTCCAGTTACTTGAAAAGAGTTTTAGTTCTCCCCGTTACACTAGACATAGCATAATTGTACCAAAAACAAAAGACTTTCACTTTCTTCATAATAGGGCCTCGAATTGGTACCCAAATGACTTTTATTCTTCAATTTAGCCAAGTGGGAAACATAGTAATAAAGCAAGTAAATTAGGCAGAATGTTCAGTTTTCAAGGAAATGCTTCTGAGAACTGATCTGTCTGTGAAAACTTGTTCCCTTAAAAATTGCAGCTTTTTTTTTGAAAAAAAAACAATATGTTATCACGTACGCAAAAATTGCTTCTTCCTTTGTCAGGTTGTTATACATATTTTATCATGTTCAATCAGGTTCGATGTTAGAAGCCATGTTTTCTGGAAGATTTGACACAAAACCAAGCGAGGATGGATGTTACTTCGTCGATCGTGATGGAACTCACTTCCGGTATATCCTGAATTATTTTCGCACTGGGCACCTTATTGTACCGGAAGACAGGGTTCTTCTCAAAGAGCTCTTGGCAGAGGCACAATTGTATCAAATTGAAGGAATAATCAATGAAATTGATGAGCTGAAAGCAAAAGCCTTGAGGGATTTTGTGCGCCTCTCATCAGAGCCCGGGGTGTCCAATCTATGAGTTGGAAGCAACAGAAATAATAGATGATGAAGTATATAGGTAGTGTCATTCTGACGCATAATAAAAAGCTCTTGAAGAGGGGCACTCCAGCATCCGCAGAACAAGCATTTCACATCTGTTCTCAGTAAAGACTCCGGAATTGTTCTGTTCCTTCACAATTTCACAATCATTTAATTTGACTCACTATGATGAGGAATACTTAGGTCTGATTATAAAATAAAAGAAATTTCTTGTCATTGGGTGAAAACTCACTTTAATTAAGGCGGGGGTACACGTGAAGGCTGTTTTGACGTCACTTAACACGGCCTTTCTGCCAATATCTCGCTCACGTTTTAAGCAACGCTAAATCTCTATGCTTATAACCATAACCACCGTTTGGCGGTTTTGTATAAATTTCTGGGTGAGTTTTGGACATTTTGGGAAAGAGATATTTTGTCTCAAAAAATAAGTTAAATTGAGGAAAATATGAAATATTGAAGATTTGATAGACTTAGACAATTGAAATTTGAAGTGAAGAATTGGTAGACGGATACCGTGTTTCCATCCTATTTTAATCTTAACATTTCCCCTTAATTATACTCCAAATTTCACTCCTATTCATGTGTACCCCCTCCTTAAGTCATAGGGAATGCAATGCTAGGCTATAAAGTTCACTGATCATGAGTTAACCGAGTCTTGATGCCCTCCTTTCACATGAAAATGAGCTTTCACTGGCATCGAAATTAAACTCATTACTATGGAGGGCTATAAACTTGAATACAGTGGTTTTATCAAAGCTTCTCACTTTATTTCAAAGGGTCTAGGATAAACATAATTGGTAGAGGGATAAATATAGGATAACGTCCTTGTACAAGCATCAAAGTTCTAAAAATAACATGAAGAAATTCTTCACGAAAGAACGCGGTTACACATAGTCGACATCTCTGGTCGGTAAAGTTATTCGAAATTTATCAGGTGGCTTAAGGTCAGACCCAAGGAAGTTTTGGTCTGAAACAGGGTAGAACGGACTCTCAGTGCAGTTGTAGTTGTAACTTTTAAGAGGCCTTGCGCCTAAGAAACGACCGATGATTTCGGGCTAAAAAATAGAATCGGCCGATTTTTATCTCCCAAGTAGAGGTTACCGAATACTGTTTAAAAATTAAATAGTTTCGCTTTAAACCAAAAATATCGAGCCGCAAACTTTTTCCGTCTAATAGGGGCAAAATCAGGCCGAAAATAAGCCTCCGCAAAAACGGTTCAGAAATCAATATTGCAACGCAAAATAAAAACTACATAGTGTTGAAGAAAAAGGCCTTTTAATGCAATATCATTCGATAAACATCCAAAAACTGCCGAATCAAATAAAAAATAATAAAGTTTCAAACATTGCATAGTAAATTAGATGGAGCGTTGGAGCTGATTTTAAAATAATTATTTCTCAAGAGTCCAACGGTTTTGAAAGCAGTCACAGTGATGAATCAGACATTGGAGGGATATACATCACGTTTCCGGAAAAACATTTTTCGGCCAAAGTATATTGACATTGTACAAAGCGTTCAAAGTTACCTTGTTTACGTATCCTGCGACTTCGGCGAAACACTTCTCTTTTGCCAATAGGACCCGTGCAGGGGGGGCCGGCAGCGAGGCCTGGGACCGAGTTTCTATGGTCGCCCCAGTTAAGAAATCTGGCCGAGCGAGACTAAGTACTGATTTTTCGTGGGGAGAAAAATATGGCGAACTTCCGCGGAAAGCGTTGGTAAATGTTTTGCTTGTTTCACGTTCAAGCATCAAAGGAAAAGTTCCAGTCGACATTCATCTAAATTCTGGACATTTTGATTGAGCCGGGATAAGTGTTACACTGTAAATCGTGAGCGGATTGCAGTCTTTCATTCGAGCATTTTTTTTGTATGTAGTGGTGTAAGGGATAAACCGAAGTATTTTTGTATTTCTGGACTCCATGTTGGTAAGGGGTTCTTTTTTGGACGGCTTCGTGACCCGTCACTCTTCTGTTTGCACTTAAAGCTAGCAGAGTTATTTTGAGTTATATATAGCAGGTGCAAGGCTTTTCTGTTACGTTAGGGTTGAAGATTTTTCCTTTCACCTAATGACTTATTACTACATGAGGTCTGTTTCAGTTTCGGTCTGTTTCAGTTTCAGACAAAGCATCTAAATATTGGAGAGGTCTCTCAAAAGAATTGCGAAACATCACCGCCTCTGACTGTTGTTTGGATCTTCTAGACTTACTAAACTGCTTAAATAATAGGTTCAGTCAAGTAGTTGGGATATTGTGTGAAGGAATTTTGAATATACTACCTCATTTTCGTGAAACACAGAAAGAAAAAAATCACACTTACCTTTAAGTGATCTGGTGACGTAATGAAAAGGCGCGGCCAAAAAATTTTAATGCCGTATCCCACAACCACGTGCGGTCCTAGGTGTTGTTTTCCCATTGCCAAAACGAAACAGATCATTTCCCGTGTCTCCCAAATTTCCTGTTACTGAATGCAAAGAGTAAAAGTTGAAGTAGAACCGACGAGATCTACCCTCGCGACCGCCATGTTAAATTCAAAAACAACCCCTCAGGCCGCGAGTGGTTGTGGGATACGGCATTAAAATTTTTGTGCCCAGGCCTCTTCATTACGTCAGCAGATCACCTGGCTAGCGCGGGACTCTAATTAGCTAGTATTGTTCAGAAAGTGACTAGTCCGAATAATACTTAAACAACAGAGAAGTTGACCTTACAGAAAAAATTACCTTTGCTTTCCTTCGATATACCCAAAATGAGCATGAACCTTTAAAATAAAGATGACTTCTGAAATTTTCAGAAGAAAGAAAAAAATTCTCGAACTCGATTACCGTGCATAACAAAACAAAAACGCGTGCTTTGACGCAGACACACACATCATTTCAAGTGAAAGGTGAAGTTGAATTCTCTGTTCTTATTTGATACATGACGAGTTCTAGCTGCAGTGAAATCCAATTTTTAGATAAGTATTTAGTGTAGGCGAATCGACTTCAAATGTAGGGGAATCGACTCAGATCGTGTAGGCGAAACGACTTCGGTCGGCCAAGCGAAACGATCTCGATGTAGGCGAAACGCCTTGTAGGCGAAACGACCGGTTACCTTGGCTGCGAGCTTCTGGGATTGGTTGAACCGCCCTAGGTTTGCACCTATTGTTCTGATTTGGAGGTTTCAGAACGATTATTAACTATTATATGTCGCAAAACAGCGTTTCCTATTAAGAAAAGAGAGATTCCGGCTAGCGGAAAATTTACGAAGTAGCTCAAAGTACTCGAAGTGCTCACTGCTCGCCATCTGTATTTTTCTAAAGTGCTCGCTGCTTGCCATCTGTAATTTGTAAAGTGCTCGCTGCTTGCCATCTGTAATTTGTAAAGTGCTCGCTGCTCGCAAGAAACATTTGTCAACTGCTCCTGCTCGCAAAAATAAACACACTGCTCGCATGCTCGCAGATGCTCGCAAAGACCATTCTATACTCCTAGAATTGAAATCGCGTGCCAAGCGGGCGATTTTTTCTCGCCAGAAACTCTCCAAAGTCGACGATAGAAAAATTAAAAGGAAAGTCAGTCTTTTTTCTCCTCCTTCGCCCGTTTATCTTCCTATTCTTGCCGTCCTTTCCTTTTTTTCCCTTCCCTCTTAGGTGGACTAAAAGAGTGGTGAAAACAAAGTGAAATCGAATTGTTTAGCACCATTTTCATAAATCCAGTGCTCAAGCCATTGAGGCCGCTTAAAATGGAGGCCCAGGGACAGTTCTAACAGTGGGGGGGGGGGGGGGGCCTAGAAATACTCCTGGCTGCTCCATGTTACAAAATAAACCAGATATAACCACAGTCCTGAAAGGCCGCTTGACTTGTATGCAGACTCTTTTAATATGTAAAATCACAATAGGACTTAAAATTCCACATTTACAATAGAGGCAGTCATTTTGCCTAAACAAAGAGAAAGGTAACTGCTTGAGTTTAACGCATCAACATTGACTAAACCTTCATATTTTCCTTGATTCTTTCATATTTTTCCATCTTCAGAAAATTTCACTGTGTATAACATTATTTAACTGAACCTAAGCGATATACCATTGTAACATTTAGGTTTCCATGCACCCTATACAATTCACCATTTTCTTTTTTCCAATTCTGAAATATTTACTATCATAAATGTAACCTAGTTACGCCACCTAAAGCGTCTTGTTTATTCTGTTGTTTTTCACGTTACCATGCGCCAACCAATAGCGTAGCTCCATCTCGGTATAAGAAAACACGCACAACCCACAATTCCTCGATTCGTTCCGACGATCGATCGAAGGGCTTACTCTTTAACCCTTTCACCACCAAGGGTCTCCCTTTGACGAGTTAAATCGTCTGGCGTTAGACAGAGTAAAATCTATAAGTGGCCACTGGTGGTGAAAGGGTTAAGGTGGCCAATTCACATTATAAACCCAGTTGATAGAACCAAGTTATCTTATAATACTCCCACCGACGCAGCACCACATTTTCTTTAGAAACTGACAGCCTAAGTTCTGTGTAGCCCGTGGAACGCGAAGCGCGACGGCTAATTTTTTTCAATTTCTATTTCAAATTTTTCGCTGTGTTCAGACTTAATTTTGTCAGAGTTTTGACAGTGATAAACAAGGGCGCAGCCTTTTCGTAAGCAAACAACCTACAATATTCAGGTGACAATCTGGTGAGTACCCTCTGTATGACTCAGTGTGGGCCCCCCCCCCCCCTTTGAAAAAATCCTGGCTACGCCCATGATCGAAGAGAACTTTCAAATACTATTACCTTAACGGCATATCTAGTACTGAGATTGAATCCAAATAAGAACAAGAGACTAGACTTCTACTTCAGTTCTGATCGCCAGACTTTTTCTCTGGGTACGCAAAACACGCAATACTTTCCCGAAAAGAAATATCAACGCGTGGCCAGCAACATGCTTTAAAGGTGAAATGCAACGAAATTTGGACAATTTTTCTTTTGTTGAAAATCCTTTTAGAAACATTAGTCATACCAACAGGAAGCGGAATCAACTCTCAAAATTAGGTTTTGCACAAACCGTGGTGCTCAAGATAAGAAAATCCGACGGTTTCCGAGAGCTCTACGTAAAACGAACCAGAAATAGCCGCGCCGAGATTGGAAACGAACATACGGTATTCGTGAGCTCGCTTCCCCCCCCCCCCCCCCAGCGCCCCCCCCCCCCCCCTGGAAGCCCTTCCCATGATACAGCGCGTCAAACTTCGGGCGAGTTTTCACAGATGTAAACAGGACCTTGTCATAATTCAAGGTCATTCGCAGGTTTTCACTTGGTTGCTTCTTCGATTTGGTTCATTGTTGTGACCGCAAGGCTGTTTGTATCTTCTGTTCATGCTATAAGGAAAATGTAAAGCAAGATTTTAATGTTTGTAAATGTGTTTCTCAATCTTTTATCTTTATCGTAAAAGTTCTCAATTTCTGCCCTTCGGCAAAATGGCTGTCTTCCCGCAAAATGCCATATAAATTATGACCGATTGCCAACTTATATCTTGCATGATTTGTAGACAGATTCAATAAATTGCTGCTTCAATATATAGAAGATCTTAAAGTCGATTGATCTCGAATTAACTTCACTGTTTTATACCGAGTTGAGTGTTTTTTCAATGGGTTCCTTTCGCCAATTTCGAAATGAAGAAGGAACCAGGGGGCGCAAATATACTTTGATGCTTGTACATGAGTTTTTAAGTTAAGCTTTGGTAAGATATTGCTGAAACCAACTGCAGTTTCCATAAGGAAATGAGACATATAATTTTAGATGGAATTAAGTGAAACATTATTGTGGCTTTTCATATTTTTGCGCTACAGTATAACATTTCACTCGCTCCCGCAAGATGGCCGTCATCCTGAAAAGTCACCTGTAAACAATGCCTTACAGGCGAAATAGAGTTGGAGCTGTTGATTAACAAATACTAAAAACGAATTCTCCGATGTCTAATAACCCCTAAATGTCAAAAAGCTGAAATTAACTTCAAGGCTATAAGCCTTAATAAAAGCTCATTTTCTGATCAATCGAAGATGCTTAGTCAAATTCCAGATCCCGAAAATACCTTTCCAGGCCCAGCTAAATGTAGCAAATCAATAATCACTACTGACAAGGTGAAGGTAAACTCTGCATATGAGCCAAGTGGCTCATATCAGGCTGGAGTGTATCCTGGTTTCTTTAACATGAAGCAACCAGGAGTACTTCTGCTGCCCCCTGGATGGGATGCTAGTCCATACAGCTGTAGCAATGTTGAGAGGCACTGTGAGAGTATTTAGTGTCTTGACCAAGAACACAACACAATGTCCTGGTCAGGGATCGCAACTAGGCTGCTTGATCTGGGAGCAAGTGCACTCAGGAGGAGGCCATTGCACCTCCCACTACTGACAATGTGAAGGATAATAAAAAGTATATAATTGTAAGGAAGTCTTCTAGTATACCTGGAAAAATGCTCCCATGTTATAAATTATTGAATATTTGAAATAAAGTGATCATTGCAGAGCCTTGTGTGTTTTAAACACCAGAGGAATGACCCAAATAACTACCTTGTACATATAACAAGAATAGCTATCTTTGTTCAGATAACTCATTATTTTAAAATTAATATAAAGTATGATTGAAAAAAGTTAATAAAATGTAAAAGTGCTATCAGAGGAATCGAGAGGAATGGCAGTGGTTCAAACCAAAGACCCTCAGACAGTAAAAGGAGAATGGATATTTTCATGGAAAATACATTTGAATTACAGGTATATTAGGTACCAGCCTATGAAACATAGCTATGACAAAATCATCTCCTTTCAGTATATTCCATTTGTTAGGGAGGAGTTCTTGAAACAACCTGTGGGAAATTCAAAAGCTTAATGACCTCAAATTAGAAAATGCAATGTCTGGAGAATTAAATGTTATGATTGTTCAAACGCTTGAAACCTGAACTAAATGGGTAAAATAAAGATCTTTCATTCAACTAATTTTAGATGACAAAAATCCACAGCACTCTTTGAATTAAACAGACCAAAGGATATTATCAGAGGCTTCAGCCATGAAACTTTTGTTGTCATTATAACAAACATCAAGATCTAGTAGTTCAGATGACGGCAAAATGGTCTTTTTTTGGCAACAGAGAATCAGACTACAACTGACTGTAACAACTGACTCCACAGGCCAGCTGCCAATCTTCCAGCCCTGTGGACGAAGAATGCTCCACTAAATATTGTTTATGCACAGTGAAATACTTGTGAAAGACAATATAGTGCAGTTTGATAATTTATAGCGTGTTTGTATGAATTAAATGGATACAAATAGCCTTACATTTGCACAATAACAGCAAAAAATGTTTATCGTACTACAGAGCCAGCAAGAAATATTTACTTAATCTTAATGGCAAATAAATTATTATTTTCATGCAAAACCCACACACGCACTGGTCGATACTCACGAAAAGTGTTTCAAGAAACTAATCTCCGACATATGTTGCGTTAAAAATAACTTTAATGAGATCATTTAGCTAAGCTTGATTTAACATAAGCTTAAACGTAACCAAATACGAAATGCTAACAAGATTATAAACTAACTTACATTATATCATCAAATCGTTTTTACTCCTGTTTTTACCACTTGGCGACTTCGAAGATCCTACAGCTCTATTTTATGAGATGCAGACAAACTAAGAAATTAATTGGCGAACTAAACCAATCTGGTGGCGAACCGACAAAAACGAAAGTTGGCGACTGGAATTAAAATTTCGTTACAAAATTCTAGCGGGAACGAAGGCAAGACGGAACAAGTCCGATTCATTGCGAGTCAATGAGAAACTTGCCGTCCCACAACAACAAAGAAAACCTCATCACTTCGACGGGTAATGCATTGTTAATCAACTTACGGATTTGGAAAAAGATCCCCTGTACTTTACAGCGCAACACACAGACTAAAGCGCATGATTTTAAGGACAAACTTTCAAGAGACAGTAGACTTGACTCCATGAACGCCACTAACAACTAACAGGTCACGTGACAATCGACGGTTGATAATATAGTTATTTGCAATGCATCATGGGAAGGGCTTCCAACCCCCCCGATCCCCACGTTACTCATTCATTGCGTCATATGACGCAAAGAATGAGCTAAAAAGAGAATGATAATTTACAACAAGATTACAAATAAAAGGTACAAATAAGCAATTAGAAAAAAAAACTAAAGCTATCCGAAAACAGTGTAATGCACACATAAACAAGCGACTAGAATACTATTATTGCCAACGAGCCGGCCGAGCGAAGACGCGAGGCTGGCGAGGCGGCAGCATTATAGAGCCGTGCAAAAGTACTGCCTAGGCGGTAAAAATCTCGAGTGATCGAGAGAAATGTTTGTAAGGACACATTCCTGTTGTAAGGTAAGATTCTTGAGATTCCAATGACGTAGTAGAAAAGGGGTCGATTGTCTTGCAACGGACCAATCGTAGCGCGCACAGATTGTAACATCAAGGCCGCATAGCTCTGACAGGTCGATGCTCACCAGCTTTGGCATCATCGAGCCCCGGGCATCGAGCTGTGGGAGTTGAGATCAAGTTTGAGGACATTTGCCGGGCAATTTTTTGACTGAAGAAATATAAATTAAAGACAGAGTCGGTATAATCTTGTTCAAATTGAAGTCAG
>CM042757.1:21256189-21261189 GCA_022496165.2 Catalaphyllia jardinei | reverse complement strand
AAGGTGTTTATAGCGGGAGGACAAATTTTCAAAATAGCTGCCCCGCGCTTTGTCAACGTGTCTGAGGAGGAAATTATTTTAATAAAAGAAAATGCCATTCCGAGGAATACAAAACACGCCACAAAGTTCGGAATGACAAACTTCAAAGGTAAAATGTGAAAATTGTGCTAAACGTAACTAAGAAACCATTTAAATTCCCGTGAACATTTTGCTGATGTCGACATGCATGAATACATCAATGGTTTCACAACAAATCTTGACTGCTGTGATGACCTGTATCGTTGTCGATAAGAATACAGTCCACGCTAAACCACATTCGATTTGTTTTTGACCACAACATTAAAGATAACTAAAGAAATCTTTGTTAAGATTTGTTGACAATTGAAAACATCGACTCCGAGTTAAAAGTGCACGCGCTGTATTATGCAAATAAGCTACTTGTACGCGTCAGATTTTCCTTTCAAAAACTTTTGCAAACTCGCTCAACATGCCGAAGCAATAAGAAAGCATTGTTTGGGAAAAGAGGAATGAAGCGTAGCCATTGTGGATAAGAGTAAAGACCACGATAAACCACATTTTGATTTAATTTGTTTTTACCCGGTATGAGCGTCAAAGAAAATGTTTTCTTTTCTTCAGAGCACGAGTTCAAAAAGGCATTGCGTTACACGTTGATGCGAGCAGCGTGGTATGAACTCTTATCAACAATGGCAAATTGTGGTAATTGTTTCATAGGTATTTCTATAATCACCTGAGTAATTATACTTAAACAATTATTCACCTCAGTCTCGAGAATATTGGTGAATATTCCCCTCGACTTCGTCTCGTCTCACCAATATTCACTTCGCCTTCGGCGAATAATTGTTAAATAACCCAAGTTATTCTCGTATTTTGATTGGTTCTCGCCTATGATCTTTTAGAGGACAGATGCACGATTAACGTCATCATTACAAATTTTTTTCCTCTGCCGTTTTAAAATGGCGGAAAGTTTTGAGAATTAGGATGATATTTTACGTGACTGGGCAAACGATAAGGTACAAAAAGGTCTTGCCGAGGCATTGAACAGGTTCGAGAAGCCAGAAAACGAAAGATAAAGCAGTTTCTTTCAGAAAGTGATACAGAAATAATTTTCTAGCAGCCTCAGTCGGCAGTCGAGCGAGACTAAAGGTCCGGATACACGGTGCAACATTCCGCGCAATATTGCGCGCAACATCCGACACTTGACGTGGCTACACGGTCGCAACATTTCGTGCAACATTACGCGCAATACTTGATCAGCGGTTACCAAGCTCTCATGCGATGATGTTTACATCACGCAATCCAAAATCAGGCTATGAAATTTTGTCCTCCCTTGCTCGACTGTCTTGTGTTCAAGTAAGGTAGTGAGTTTTTCCAATGCAGCTGCCCACACACTGCTTGTTTTTAAATGGGGCGAATCCTTGTTCCATAGATATCGGTTTTCTTTAAAATTGTAAATTATAAATATTCGTTCAGTTAATTGTACCTTCGTAAAACCAAATATAAATATATACACAGAAACGAAACGACCTTTTGCTGCCTTTCCGTGCGCTACGGCTACTCCCTTTCGCCACGTGAGTAATATAAAAGCTGATAAAAGAAGTGAATGAAAATATCCAGAAAAAAACGTTTGGATACCGAACCACAGGTAAGGCTTAGGAATAAAGATTACTTACCTCTGTAATAGTCAATTAATGAACTTTCCTCTTTCTGCAGTCCAAACAATCTTTTTACGGGAAACGTACCACGGGCGAAAATTAGGTCAGCGGTTAAATTTAAATGTGAGATTTGATTGGCTGAACACTGAAATTTGCGTCACACTATTGCAGAATGTTGCAGAAGTAGGACGAGATTCTACTGCTGCAATATTGCGCGCAACAAATTTTGGGGTGGATACACGATGCAATTCAGCCATTGCGCGCAATATTGCGCGCAATATTGCACCGTGTATCCGGACCTTAAACCACGCATAAACTTGGCCTTGGTAAGCCGAGAAGCATTGCTTTATCTCAAATTTAACAAACCCAGGAAACAAAATGTTCTCGAGATTAATTTATTTAAAAAAGTCAACTTTTCCCAGTGTCAAAACAACTGTTAACACACTGATTAATGTCAGGAATAAAACGTCAAAACATCATGCCACTTCTTAAAATCGGTAAAATAAAATACATAACCTTGCTTTCCGATGCGAATGTTCCTGTCCGTTTCAGGGCACAGCAGCGAGCTAAGTATAGCTAACCACAGCTCACGGTCAACAGTATCGCAGCTAAAATGTGTCTCCGACACTATATCAAGCTGATTTGAGAATCACCAACCACAGAAGACAAAAATCTCCACCGTCATTTACGCTCCTTTCATTCAAAACTCGATTCAAATGGCCTCTAGGTCGACCGCAACCACAAGTTCTCCGAGGGTATTCTTTCAACTCCTGTAATTTTCAAGGCAATGTCCAAGCATTTCGGCTCACAGGGCTGCTCCGATGACAAAAACCGACTTGATTATTCCAGCATTTTCTTCAAGATTTGTAGATTTCGCAGTTCAATTCTGCTTTCGCTGTAAGTTTTCAATCCACGAGAAGCGACGTTCGAGTCAGGTTTGACAGTGGCGTGATTTTTCTCGACCAATCACAATTCTTTGCTACGCATAGCAACCAATGAAAATGCTTCATTCTGAATGTCTAGATCACGTCAAATGGCTTTTTTTCGTGCAAAGGCAGGGCAAAGGCGAGGCAAAGGGGGGGCAAAAGGCCGGCTTTCGCGTTATGTTGAATTATTTTGAAACAAAAAGGGCTTTTCGTTATTATATATAAAACAAATAGATTCCATGCTGGCGTGCGTCTGATTCAGTAATAGATCACATAAGACGTCAAAATGTGGTAAGAACATCAGTGACACACTCGGCTACGCCTCGTGTGCCACTTTTTTGTTCTTACCACATTTTGACGTCATCTGTGATCTATTACTGAACAGACGCATGGTAACATGGAATCTATTTGTTAATTAGATACACTATAATATCTGGAAGGGATACATGAAGTACTTAGGAAGTTTTTCTTCCTGCAACCGCTGCCGAAAACATGAAGATCAGAGCACTTTCAAGTAAGCAACAGATATGCAGATCGCAAATTTAAAGCAGCTTTTCGGACTTAAGAAACAAAAAATGGCAATGTACATTTATCTTACTTTGAAGTCGAATACAAGTTTGGAACGATTCCCTTTACTAGGGCTAACGCCCAGTGGGTTATTCATGGCTTAAATTAGCACTAAAATTTACACTTCAGAGTTAATTCTCTGTTACATCATTTGTGTTCATAGTGCTACGCGGCACATTCATATGTACCCTTACTTTCTCTTCGCCGCGATTCACCATCTAAATCGACCCCGACTTTCTCTGTCCGACCTCGTAGCTCAGTCGGCAGAGTAACGGTAGATCTGTTCCGGAGGTCGTGGGTTCGATTCCCACCGAGGTCAAAAGATTTTTTCTTTACCTCGTGTGGTTCCCTGATTCCCTTTACTAGGGCTAACGCCCAGTGGGTTATTCATGGGTTAAATTAGCACTAAAATTTATAGTTATTTCTCTGTTACATCATTTATGGTTGAAATACGACTGATCTCAAAATTATTGGCTTGTTTTTGTCGTCTTTTTAAATTCACAAGTTTCATCTTTCTTTGACGGCGCCGTGATTATGTGATATTTCGTCACGCGGCGAAGAAATTACTCGATTTCTTGTTTTCAGGTTGCTTTCGCTTGCTCTGAAATATTCAAAAAAAAAAACGCCAGGGAATTGGGGTGGGTTGCAGGCAATTTCATGCAGGCGCCAGTGGGTTTATCTTATTTATCTTCTATAACATCACACTTAACGTTTTGCACTGGATGGTTTTCGATTTATTTTTTATTGCGTGACAGTGAAGACGATCTGAATGTTCAACCAAATTTCAACCCGTTGTCGAACGTTGCCAACGCATCAGGAAACATTCCTAACGCATTAATATAGCACATTGCGTTTCCAACAGGTTGAAAAACGTAACGCATTTTCAATGCATTTCCATTGCATTTTCGATTTATCTCTGGTGCCGGGTTCGCAAGTAAGGCCCAGTTCAGACGCCGAACTTTTCATGAGCCGAACCTAATTCGAATTTGGGCCGACCCAAATTAACAAAACTACGCCTGTTGATTCAGACGTCGAACTTAATTCACCAAACTTAATTCAATCTGAGCCAAAACTGCTTGTAAAAAATCCAAAAACCGAAACTGCTTGTAAAATACGTTATAACAATTTATGCATTAAGTTCGGCACATGAAAAGTTCGGCGTCTGAATCAAAGCCGTTCCAAAGGCGAAATTCCCGGCTGAGCCAGGCGGGAAGAACGGCTGAGCCGTTCCAAATTCAAATAGCCGTTCTTAACTGATTCAGACGCCGAACTTTTCATGTACCTAATTCAAGGTATTAGGTTCGGCTCATGAAAAGTTCGGCGTCTGAACTGGGCCTAAAGTCACATAAAGACTAACGCATCCCACGGAAACGGCTATAAGACGTCTTGTTGTTAAAGATTCCCAAATTTTGAAAACCGCGCGTGTTGCGAAAAATATTAGGGACTTTAAGATAGAGGACGCGATGTCTACAATACGCGGCCGGAAGTAATTTTTCCGGAGACAAGGATTCTGCGCATGCTCATGTTGGATTGTCATTGCGTTGCGCTGGCGTCAGAAACGTCAACTTGAGCACATTGGCGTTGTGGGGAAAACGTGAGTAGTCAGCTTTATATTTCTTCAAAGAAATTGACATATTAGCCATTTAACTTTTAGACATAGCAACTAGAACTATATTTATGCTTTCCAAGGAAAGATAAGGGTGGAAAATCCTGCTGTTTTAACGCTGCTGACGTTTTTCTTCAGGTTACCCACTCGCCTGAGCTGAAAATGGCAGAGCCATGTGCAAGTTCAATCAAACCTCCGAGGTAAGCTTTAGTTTGGCCTAAATGCCTC
>CM042757.1:21241189-21246189 GCA_022496165.2 Catalaphyllia jardinei | reverse complement strand
AAATCAGGAACCACAGAGTGGGAGGAAGGGCTATAGCCCAACCACTAGAGCTCAAGATGACGTGGATAATATACAAATTTTGCTACTGGAAAATAGCAAAATCGCAGAGTATGCGCAGTGACTCATTATGGAGTAATTATATCCCACGAGACATTTGAATTTTTCGGTATAAAGATAAGCGTCAAAGGCTCGTGTGTATACTAAGAAAATACAAATGTCTAGTGGGATATTCCATGGTATACCATTCGAAAGCGACGACGGACTTGCCGAAATAATCAGATTACCGAAGATGTTAAAAAAATTGTAGAGGTCACCAGACATTTTTTCGCCGAATTGGTCGGATTTCCGAAGACATTCTGTTTAAGCAATAGAGCACTTTTTCCGTGTTTACATACAGCCTCATCTAAACACGAGGAGGGTTGGGAGAATTGTCCCAAACCTCCGAGTGTTAAGATGAAGCTCTGTAAACACGGAAAAAGTGTTCTATTACTTTTATAAGATAGTTCTTAAAAATACGAGCAAAATCTGAAACTTCACAACTGTGTTGTACATACTCTCATCTAAACAGACCTATCGACCAATGAGCGAGCACGTAGAGGCTCAGTTATTTTATAAACATGCTTCGATCATAGTTACGCTATGCTACGACAGAGCTTGACTTTCTGAAATGGTGGATTGCCGAAGATGTTTGACACTGTTCGATTTTTCAGAGGTTACCGAAGATGTTTCATTTGCCGAATTAATCGAATTCCCGAGGGTTGTTTTCTTCGGGAGTACTCGATTTTTTCGAATTATTCGGACTTTCGCAGGCCACCGAAGATGATTGTTCTATTTGTCGAATTAGTCTGATTTCCAAATACTGACTTCTTGAACGATGCTCTATTTGTTATCGCATTTCCGAAGAAATTCTGAGTATGCTTTGACAGTGTTCGAGTCAGATTTCCAGAGATCGGGTGTTCACCAATATTCGATTTTCCCGGAGGTTGTCACAGGTAACCAAAGATGCTCTTTTCGGCGTCGAACTAGGCGGATCTCTAAAGTTAAACTTCTTCGACACTGCTCAATTTGCTGAATTCGTTGGATGGCCGAAGATGTTCGACAACGTTCCATTTCTCTCAGAGATTGTCCAAGATGTCGATCCGTAGTTTTCCGAGGATTTCAAAAGATCGGACGAGTAGATAATGAATGATACAGTAAGCGAGGTTCTGAATTTATTTCCAGTTCTACAATGCGTTTACGTCGCAGGATTCAAACACCCATAGGCATCGATTGAGTCTGGAATAAACGTGGTATAAGCCTAATTGAAAGTTAGAGAGCTAGGTATTTTTCACGCATGCAAAGACTCTACTTGCTAAATTGCTTGATGTAGCCACACATAGGCCTATATAAGGGGTGGCGAATGGTACCCTAAAAATTTAGGGTCTCGGAAATTTGTGTTCCGATCTCGAAATCTCGGAGGCGTTTTGAATCAATCTCGAAATCTCGTTGTCTTGCATTTCTTTGCGTCTCGGATTCTCGAATTTTTGGCCGCGAGGTCTCAGAGTCTCGGACTTTTGTTTGTTGGCCAACGGGTTTATTTGATTAAAAACGTACGATAGCAGTCTTTCGAATATGTAGACGCGACAAGTCGGGTTTTTAAGCCCAAGGTTAGTCGTCATGGCGTAAAAGTTTGGAGCTCGTGACTTATCGATCTTCCGATGTTTTGTGCTGTCCGATCTTTGTAGTACTTCATTAGTAGGCGTGTGCTTTGCTTTCTACCAAGGGCTTCTCCATTTTAGAATTCTCCGGAAATTACATGTCAAGTTATGCCAACCATTAACTGGTGGCCTCTAATGGTAGGTAACATTCCAGGTTTCCCATGAAGGACTTCCTTTTCGCTTCACGGAACATGAAGCGAAAAATACTAAAAATATAAGTGCGAGTGGAAAAATAACCACCTAGGACTGAGCGAGATAAGAAATTATGGAAATATGTAAAGAAAACATAGGGGCTCGTAGTGTATAGCTCTCTGGAACCTTTCCAGATTTGCAGAGTACAGCCTGGTCGGCGAAAAACAGTAAGCTGATTAAAGTAGCTTGAAATGACGCTCAGTGAAAGTCACTCTCCGTCTCGGATTTTCAAACAAGGGTCTCGGCGTCTCGGCGAGTTTAGGATTTTATCATTCGCCAGCCCTTATATAGCTCTACCGAGACCCCTGCAACTTCCTGATCGATAGTAACACAAACTCCTTAGTAAACTCATATAAACATGTACAACTGGCCAAACTTTAAGCTTAGTGCATTCCAGAAAATAACTCTAAAGTACATTGTCATTGAAAACCTTTCAATGTCCTACAGGACCATACGCAATTTAATACTCCCCTTTGTTTTACATAGTACAACGTAGTCCAACAGGAAATAGAGTTTCATCTAATCCAATTCGTGGTTGATCAAGCAATCGGATATTGAGTTCACATTTCCTCCTCCCTTCAACTTATTGAGTATTGGTACAACTAGTTCTCGAAAAACCCAGATCAAACATGTATTTATTCATTCTTATAGAATTTTGACTGCAAAAACACAGAAACGACAACCTGCAATCCCAGCTTGAATACAGACACAGCCCTCGGGGGGTCGATATGAGCCGGAAGCGCTGAGGTGAGTTACAGGCCCAATTGGATATCAACGACCCTACTCCGACACTCCATCCAGACTTGTGTTTCCAGTGGATTGTCGCATGGCACTCGTGATACCTGCGTGCTGTGTGTCCAACAAGACAGGTTCCAAATTACACTTCTTAACTGCGACCACACCTCTGGACGTGAAAGTAAAACAAGCACTAAGGGGAGCGCTTAGGAATGTGTGATTGCCGTCTGTGATCATTAGTTGGTTTTAGTGCTGTTCTCGGGTTTTTCTAAGAAGCAAGTCGACACCTATGTCTTTATTTACGTATCTCATCATTACCTAAATTGTGCACAGACGACCGGGTTGGTCTCAGGAAAGACTTTTCCGCTCGTTATCTCACTTGAAGGTTTTCTCAAAAAAATATCCTGTTTCCTTGCATTCATCTCTTCGAGACATTTCTCTGCCTAGGAATCACTCCAATATGAATCCTTATAAGAAACAATTGAACCAGACTTCTCGGCTTATCAACCATCGAGTTTTTACTCGTTTGTTGTTGAGTTACTTTCGTTTAGCCTTTTATCATATCATATGACCAGTAAAATGTCCAGAAATGGTACTAGAATATAACATTCAATCTTTTTGCTGATTCATGATATAGAATGAGAAAGCTTTTTCCATTGCGCTGCCTCTCTTATCTGTCTCCGCATACTTCAACATTGTTACTGTATCTAAATGTCCTATAGGTGAAGAAGGAATTAAGGCTGATTTCATCTTTCAGCACCATTTATCCTGTTTGTCCGTTGCCACAAAAGATTAGCCCAGTACAGTTGTGGAATGTCCTAACTGGTGAGAGCCACAGAGCCCAGCAATGCTTGAATCAAACCGTTTAAAGGAACGTTGCCATCTTGTCAAGCGAGCTTCAAGAAACTTGTTTAAGTGAAATGGCGATCTTGCTCAATGTCTAAACAAAACTTGCCGTATCCTTTCAAACCTTCGCTTTCCCTGGTAAAAGTGATATAACCTAACGCAAAGTTGATACAGCTCAAACTGAACTAAACGTCGGTTGACAAATTTGAAAATGAAATTCTGCTAAGGTGCGCATGGACGAAGGAGACTACGTCGTTGATTTTGAATCCCATTATCAAATGTGTGAATTTCTCGCGCTTGGCGAGAGTAAGGTATCAAACCAGAGCATTTAAGTTCTAAATGCATCATTTACATAACAGGCAAAGACCACTGATTGCCTCTTAATTCCCTTGGCGTTAGTTTCTATTATACTGGTGCATTTTTGATCTCGCTTTTTGCAACATCACATTCAAAGACATGTTGATTTTCTCGCGCTTTGAAGCGCGGGAAAACGGGAGATGGAACCGTGTCGCTGCCTCAAGTATTAGACTCGCATGGTCTAGCGAACGAATATCCCAGATGTTTACACAACGTACCTATGCACGATAAAAAATGTATTTGGTATTTTTACGAGGAAAAAAGAGAATGGCTCTGTCTACGAGACCCCGCATGGCTGGGGATACTCGTTCCATTAATTCTTTAGTCCGTTAAAAGGCAAAAGGTAAGGTTCCTCGCCTAACAATTAAAAATCAAACTTATGAAAAATTAAGGCAAAGACATAAAAAAGTAAAGCCTTTGAAGTGCCAAGGAGTTTGGCTTCTACCCCCAACGTTAACAACCCCTCCCCCCACTCCCCCAACGGGATGGGATACTAGTATATTGCAGGAAACCACCAGTATTCTTTAAGATTCCCCCGATAATGAAGTCTGCATCAGGACAGTGGCCTTTACAACCGGAACTTATTCAGTGGCATGAAGCGACTAGGAGTACTTCTATTCCCCTCTGAATGGGATGTTAGCCTACCCATGGGTAACCCCGGCGTTAAAATTAATTGGCGAGTTCCCTTTGATACACCTGGATAGCCAGAGGAATTGCCAGAGTAAAACATTGTACCCTGGAACTGATATCACAATCGATAGGTTGGCTCGGGGAGCCTGGGATCACAAACCAATAAATGGGACTGGGATCTGAGCAAAAAATGAGAGGTAAATGGGATTTGGGCAAAAATCGGACTGGGAAATGGGATTAATACCCACCAAAACCCACATTACAAGGTTTCTAGTGACGGGGTGTCCCTAAGTGGAAAATGGTTGTTGGAGGCCGGCATGCGGAATGCCATCTCCATTACAGTTTCTACTGGTGGATCCATACCTTGAGCTAGGGGAGGGGGCGGTTTTGTTTTGCTTGCCCAGCCAGCGTTTCTTCCTCCTGTGATTTTTTTTTGCCCAAAATAAAGGGACAGTGATGCTGAGAACTTCATATAATCCTGTATACATCTTTATCGCCTAGCATCCCACTCTATTTTTTTGAGGTCTATGACCTCCTCTCCTC
>CM042757.1:21217902-21241089 GCA_022496165.2 Catalaphyllia jardinei | reverse complement strand
TTTCCTTAGAAAAATGTCTTAACGTGTGGTCTTTTGGAATTCTATGAAAAGGAGAGCTGGTGGGCGTTTTTTTCATTATTTTCGACCTTTTTATTATTTCCAATTGAATGCTTATTTACACAATATCACTGTTTCCAAGGTATAACTTGGAGTTCTTAGGTCAAATATTGATAAAATAAAACGTCACTGATCGGATATTGATTAAACACAAGTTTGTTTAATTTTGATACATGTTTTAAACAACAACTTGATTCGTCATACGATATATCACAATAAGAAGAAAGAAGAGTGCATTAAAAACGTCGATAGTACGATGTAAGTTAGCCTGCCTGAAAGCTATCGTAATTGACCTATCCACTACGGAGCTAACGTTCCAAGGCATTATACTTATTTTAGCCTGAGTTAGAATCAAAACGCAGAAAAAAACCCATCTCTTTTGTATTTAGAGTTTTGTTTGGACTCAGTTGAAGAAAACTGGGTACAAAGTAAAAGTAACGCCCGTTGCTCTTTGTCAGCGTTACTTATAACAAATGAAAAAAAGAGAGGCGGCCTAAAAACCTGAAGCGGACGAGGATGAGAAACTTTTGTTTTGTTTTTTACTTGGCCCAATTAAGTTTTGTGCTTATGCCGTTAGGGAGTCCAGGCCGCCAAATTTTATGAAATCTCACCTAAGATAATATGAGACAATTGACTGTCAGTTTTGCTGTTTCAGGCTTGTTTGATGTCATAAATTGTCGATAACCCTGATGCCTCTCAATGAGCTCGCGCAGATTCCTAGAGCAGTCGTCCTCAGCTCACGTACACTCGTAAAGTTGTAGAGAGAGAGATTTCACAAGTTCAGGCATGTAAAAGGGTAAGAAAATCGGTCATTTAGGTAATTAAAGGGCTTTTAATTATAATAGTTCGACTAGACACCCTTTACGGCTGTATCCGTTTATTTATTGAGCACTACATGAAAATGAGAACAAAACTTCCTAAAGTAGGTATGTGAAAGGGGTACCTTTTTTCAATAAAAGGTATATAAAGGGGGTACCTTTTCTGCCAGAATGGTATCTAAAAGGGTAAGCGGTTGAACCTCGGGGCGGAGCCTCCCCGTATTAAACTTTGTTAAGTATCCCCCACGGCCTTGCCCTGAAAAAGAAGTTAAATTAGAACCTTCATTCACCTCCCAAATACAGGAATTTGTAAACTCGTTAGGCTAGCAGTATTGCTACTCGTTTGCCAACAAAAGAGCAATTCGCTTTTGAAACAGTTTTTTGATTAGAAACATTAAGTGAAGAAGAAAATTGACCTCAATGGCTCCAAGCATTGAAAAATGCTATTAATCCCGGATTTGTTGACAGTAAAACTGGTTGCTGGAATGTTGCCATGGAACATCCTGCCTTGAGATGGACACCAACCCGGTCGGCCATAAGCCACCTGGCCCCTGTCATACAGAGTTCATTGAGGAAAAAGATAGTGGCTGGCTTATTTTCCATAGAGAACAAAGCCGATTAAGTAAGTGGTAAATATCGCTAAAACCATTTCGTTATAAATAGCGCCTGTCCTTCTTTATCAACTCATTCTTACGCTGCCAAGTGAAATAGAAATACATGATAATACATATTAGTATAAATTTACCGTAGTCTATTGTGAATCCGTGCATTTGATTGGCTATATTACCGTTTTCTATCAGTGCTGATAGTCAACAGTTACGCATCAGCGCAGATGGCGCATCACGTTTGAACCTGATGTAACATGATAAAACAGTTCTTTTCTACGCGTTACTTGACATTTATTTCTTTTTATGCAATGAGACTACAGTAAATTTATACTAAAACAATTAGACTACTCGCCCTCGTTTTCTACGAGCGATAGTCAACTCGGCTGCGCCTCGTTGACTATCTGCTCGTAGAAAACTCGGGCTCGTAGTCTTATTGTTAATTAACAGAAAATATTACATTATTGCCTTGACGGCAAGAACTTTGGTAATCATGGTGCAACTCTCGTGACTCGAGCAAGGATTTGAGTTAGTTATCTGTTCAACAATCATAAGTAAACCAAGGTGAAAAAAAAACTTAAGTTTTGCCGTTTTTTCTGCATGTCATCTCTTGGATGAGTAACTGGATGTGCTGCAAGACAGCTCGTGAGATTCTGAATGTATTCATCAAATGGCAGTTTGCAAAGCTTAACCTCTGGCTTCAGATGACTGTTAGAAAAATATCTTAGCTCAGTTAAGAAGGTAATGATTTTTAATTTTTTTTTCAGCCCAAGAGTGTTAAAAATCGTACTCGATTTGCAAAATTGGCAAGTCTCGGTACCATTACTGTATAAGCGTACGGTTGTCTTGTTGTCCACTAAAAATGCCACAACGTGCATCAACAAAGTATAGGTACACTGTAAAATTTCGTTAATGATTATGTATTGGGACTACCGTTAGTTTGTAAGAGTTTTTGGTCGCAGGTCTGTTGGCTTAGATTATTTTTGCAAGGGAGGGGGGGTGAGTTATTATGGACAGGAACATCTTACATTGGAAAACTCGGGCTGTTGGAATTACAATGAAGGGTCTGAAAACACTTAGGTTGAGAAAAAATGTCACAACGTAAAACGTCCTAAATCTTTTCAATCATCATTAAATCAAGGTTAAATAGCTACCTTATGCCATTAACGTATTTAGAAATATCTGCCGTAAACTTTAGAAGAGCGAACAGTACAACCCATAGTGGATTTCATGGAAATCCTAATGGAAATCACTTCTGTTGTCCTGAAAATTTATAGTTATCAACCGTATGTACCATACACTTCAAATTTATCAGTAGAGTGAGTTTAAAAAAGTCTTAATTAAATATTTGTTTTCTTCCCTCTCTCCAGACAATCGTAGGCAACATATCAGAAAATTTAGCCATCTTGGATCGCAGTCTTCTATTGGACTCTGGCCCAAGGATACTGTTCAGATAAGTGCATTCATTATTTCTACTCACGTTATTTTTAACAGTTTCAATGCAAGAATGATCAAAATCTAAGAAAAAGATAAGATAAAGATAAACCAGAGGTATTGTTTTGATGAAGAACCAAATTTTCAGAATTAGTGTTAAACAAAAATCGAGAAAACGAGTAATGAGAATATAGATTTTGAGCATGGGATGTATCTAACAGTTACCACCTTGAAGAACCAAATTCTCACAGTTAACATATTTTTTGAACAGAGGATGTACTTAAGATTTACCTCTTTGAAAAACCAAATTCTCAGAATTAACATTAAAAACAATATGAGAACTGGTAATGAAAAATACATTTTAGGCAAGGGTTGTACTTAAGAGTCATCACTCTGAAGAACCAATTACGTTTTGAGCATGGGATGTGTTAAGAGTTGCCGCTCAATCTAAAACTGTCGAATATCTGTCTCTTAATTCTTGTATTCAAGGTATTGTTGAAGCGGACCAAAACCAAAACGACAAACATTTAAATGAAGAGGAAAAGGTAGTAATTTAGTAATTAGTCGCGGCTTATAAATAAAATTAGCACTTTTTCTACCAATTTCAAGTTAATTCAAGAAATGTTTCTTCATGCTTTAGTTACAGAAAGAAAGCATAATGTGAGTTTTACTGCATGAATGACCTAATTAAACTTGAAAGATTGGGCTATGGGCACTTTATAAAATAGTCAGGGAGCCAACATCAACACTTTGTCTTTCTTGGGATAAAATAATTTTTCAAATTTTTAAAAAGTAAGAGTACTTTGTTCGTCACGTAAAAATTGGTTAAGTCAGTTTCCGTTTTGACAGTGGTCGAGCCATTAGTTGACAGTTCTCCTGTTCAAAAATGTAAGTTTTCAAGCGCTAATAATAAACATACAATTTCTTCTTACTGTATTAATACATTCTCAAAAAAGTCAGATGATAAGAATAAAGAAATAAAACAACTCTTGGATATTCTCTGTGATTGAAGAATTTTCTGGTATATAAGTCTAGTCAGTGTATCCAAGGATATCATGTTTCGCTAAGAGTTCCTCTTTTCATCCGCAGAAATTTTCCGATTTCTTTTTTGTTTTCTAAACGTCTAGATCAACAACTCTTATTAATTTTAGCATCCAGTTTATGACATTAACATGTAGAGTACCGGACTTTGTGATTGAGTGGCACCGAAATGTTGACGGCCATACATCCAACTCGGAAGACTCGAATAGCTGATGTCAATATAAATGTGTTTTCATTGTGCGTGGCTCGTGCTAATTTAAAAAGTATTCTAGGCGCGCTTGCAGGCATGTTGAATCCCTAGGAGCTACTAAGCTATTTTACATTTTGTAAGAAGGTATCATATTCAAATTTGCTTTGTAATTCTTCAGTTTTTTCACAGCTTTATGATAATGAAACGCTCACTATACCTCCTGTATCAGTTAAACAAGATACCCAATCCTGACGCTGAATCAAGTCGACAGGCACGCAAAGATGACAAGATTAGGCAAGAAAATAATTGTGGCGCTTAAAAACTGAAATTCAACCAGTTGAAAATAAGTCTTAAACAAAAGATGAAACACGTCATAGAGAGAAATTTCAGTTATTTAAAAAAAAAACACTATTCGCCTTGGCGAGAGTACTTAACCAATAAAAAAATGTACGATAGCTTTCAACACAAACCCCTTTAAACAAAATAAATTTTTTTTAAGCCGTGAGTTAAAACACATATATTTAGTAAGACTAAACAAACATCTCTCCACTGATAAAGGGTAAAAGAGCTAATAAAGATACTCAGAAAGACAACCTCTTAAAGCCCAAGAAACACCAAAAAACAAAAGTAAAGAGAAACAACAATAAAACAAGCCGCAAAGTAACTTACCGCGGCAAAGACATGTTGTCCTGTCCATTATTTCAATACATAAAAACCAAAAGGCCGGGACCAAGTCTGCGCTCCCTCGGGGAGGGGCAGGTCGGGACCAAGTCTGCGCTCCCTCGGGGAGGGGCAGGCCGGGACCAAGTCTGCGCTCCCTCGGGGAGGGAATTGCTAGAGGTAAGAGCATTCGTTCAAGATAAGTTTCTGGAAATTGCTCAAGAAGTTGAATTGGTGAATAATGGTGTTAGGTCAAAATACGCTACTTCGCATCCAATAACAATGAATTACTGATATTAAACGAAGTACTGGATCATAAGTAATCTCAAGACTTAAAAAGAAAGTTCTTTTTATGCCTTAGCACGTTTTTGTTAAGACAGTTTGCTGTCCTAATTTAGATCTTGACAACATGATTAAATCGTCTCCATTGAAGAATCAATTCAATTGTGTGCTCTTTGGTAGGATAAAGGGATCAGAGAATCTTTTTTAAAGAGAATGGTATGTCATTACTAAAGAGGTTGGAAAGTAACGGGCTCAAAATACAACTTTAGCCTACCCTTCTTTCGTATGGAAAGGGCCGTGGTTTATTTTGGCCAAATTTTGTGGAACATGTTGATTTTGAAATATACTAGCTCTTTATCAAATTGAAAAAAGAGCCGCCGACATTAATTTTCAACCCACATATGGCACCAGGCCTGATTCGAGTCTAGGCCGCCTCGGTGACAGGCGAGAGCTCTCATTACAGCGCCACCCCTACTCCCCTTAAAAAAACTGTTTGTATAAAAAAAAAACATTTATAGCAGTAGATATATTTAGCAACCTTTGTAGCATTACAGGTGTAAAAGTTTGGGATCCCTAATAAAACGGTTCCCAAATCTCCACTGAAACAGTGGGTATTATATCAGGGGGTGGATATATGCACAGGAATAGTTGTAAGCAGAAAATCGAAAATAAAAAATAAGTAAAACATTGTTAGATGTTAAAACATACACTAACGTTGAGGGACCAACAAACTGCAAAGCAGCCACGTCAACCACAAGGCAGTGGAACAATAATGATAATGATAATAATATAAAGGAGAGATTAGCATGGAGTGGTTAAAAGAGAAAGGGGGAAGGTTAAAATTAGTAATTAAAATTAGTGATTTATGTTAGGGGGAGGGAAAAATAGTCTAAATTGATTTACAAAAATTTGATGTGTATATGATTGAAACCCAAAATTTTACTTAAAGGGCATTCATTTAAAACATAAAATTATAATAAAAATAAAGAGGCCCAAAATGTGAGTTAAAAAATGGTTTAATGTGGTTTAAAGTAATGAAAACATTGCGTGAAAATTACACTGTATTTGAAAAGATTGAATACCCTCTTGTTATTGAAACGAAAAGAAATGAAAAATTATTAATATAACATTTTTCGTTCTATAAATGATATGATAGATATATGAATCAAAATTTACAGATTATTGGTATTTCTGCTCTCAAAAAGATGGGATTCATATGATTCAAAATTTATGGATTATTGGTATTTCTGAATTCTCCAAGTGACATGATGGACATCATAATAGAACCAAATATTAGCTTTAGAGTCTAAGTTGCTATTAATAAAGTTTATTTGTCTTGCTCTCTTGATTCCTTTTTGTAGCGTGGTCCAGTGTTGAGATGAAAGAAACCATTCTGTTATCAGGTGCTTTGAACAGCCATTACCAAGGAAAAACAGCATCAGCTTAAATGTGTCAGTATCTCCAAAGGGTTTCTGGCCAAAATAATTGTTGGATGTCTTGTGGTCAGGTGGATAATGGGTAAAAACTATTTCCGTTTAACAGAGTAAGTAAATTTCATTTTTTTTGGATCAATCTTGTCCTTTGTAGATCTCGTATAGATGTGTTGAAAATGTCAGTAGCAGAAAATTGGTCCATAACCACAGGGAACTGGGTTAAGTAAAAAAAAATTGAAAGAAAAATAAGCAGTATGAAACTGATTTGAAAGGATATAATAAAAAGAAACCTGTAGACTGTGTATGGGAATTGAAGTAGTATATAGTTGAAAATTCATCTTAAAATTCAGATCCTAAGTTGATGGTCACAAACTATTGACCTAGAAAGTAATTTGAGTTGTGAAATTGTATCCTTCTAATTTAGTTGCGAATTTGCTTTCTATTGGGTAGTGAAATTATTCCCCTTGGAAGGAAAAACTCGTTTTTCGTTTTTCTTTTTCCTTTAATTGTTTACTGCATTCAAATTAAATGCTAGATTTAATTTGTTTTAATACGTTTTAATCATATCTAATTGAATTTGAGGTTGACAAAAAAAATTTTTATCATGTCTTAATGAATTAGAGGCTGAAAAAATTTTTTTTGTTCCGGGCTAATCATCGTGTACAGAGCTAATCGCGTGATCTGTTTGTTGGCGCCTGATCTGTTTGATGTGTAAAGAGATGACAACTACTAGGATTTGGAGTAAATATGCCACCAGCGTGACGGTTTAATAAATGATAAACATTGAATATACAGAAACTGTAACTTGTTAGATCTCAAACATCAAAGGTGGGGGAAAAACCCGCCATAAGCCACAAACCTGTGGCCACCCCACCGGCCAACAAAAAGATTACGCGAAAAGCGATTACTGGCAAATAAATGCGAAAGTACGTCGCAGCCCATGCTTGAACGACATGTACAAATAGAACTATCGTATAGAAAAGCAGCGGCCTGCAGCCCATGTCTAAACAGACCTATGCTTTGTAAAATCATAACGTTAAACTTAGATCCAAGCGTGGATAGTTTAGCAACCCGTGAACAAGACAGTTAGTCCGCAGGCCATGTCTGAAAAAACGTTTGCCTTACAACGTGTGGCTTAATACTGTGTACAGTTAACACTAAGCATTAAGCAAATGATTGATAGCCCTAATCTAGCAACTATGCTAGAGTATTTAGAAAGGATAAATTCGCGTGCCCATGAAATAGCAGCCCTTGTCTGAACTAAATCAGGGACGTTAAAATTAGCAGCTTTAATCGTTTTGAGCATTAGCCGACAAAGCACCTGAACGTAGGTACGTTTTAAACGCATCAGACTGCCAGCGACCAAGTTTGCGAATTTGGGAATCAGAGAAACCTCGCTCGGAAGCGTGAGTTGCGGCTCCAATGCGGAAACTATGGCCTTTGTAACGGCTCGTGACTAAACCACAAAAAACAAGGCAACGTTTTAATTCAGTATTGAACGAGCTGATGGTGACCGGGCGCAGATCACTTTCACAAAATCGAGGACCAGAAGCAGCGTCTCTCATGCCACAGTAATCAAGTAGTGTTTGTACTGGGCAAACTAACACAGAATTTTCTCTTGCGATTAGGATTTCTAAGGCTTTATTCGCTGTGTTGTGTTTGAATTTTCGTATTGTCAACTTGGCCATACTTATGCTCCCGTTTGATGATATAAAACAAAGATCGTCATATTGCAGAACATCCCCGCCCGAATCCAAATTTTTGGCGGCTAGCTCTCCGATGCGAAAGAAACCATAAAAAGCCGTCGTAAACATTGTAGCATATCACTTCCTTTGTGCCGCCGAGGAATTCGTCGAACACAACGAACTTACTAATTGGTGAAGTAATGGACGCGATATTGGCAGTCGGATATCGGAAACTCTATTTCGGCTAGTTGCCGTCAACAGCTTTTGTATCAAAAAGGATTTCGTTGAGTCGCCAATACCCCTAAGACGGTGAACATAGCCGATGGCCGAGACATATGAGTGAATAGTAGCAACGGCGAATTTTTTGCAACGAAGGAACGAAATGAATAAGGCTAAGGCGTCAATTGACACAGGGATTACTTGGGTTTCGCAAGCACTGTAGAGCCTAGTATGAAACTGCCGATAGCACGTCCACGCACGCTGATACGCTTTTTGAGATCCGGATGTTAGACTAGAATTGATAAGTTCGTTCAACTGAGCGACCAATTCCTGGGCTGAAGGTTCTCGGGAACTGGGGTTGGGAATTCGTCCATTCCAGGGGATATTGCATTGAACCGCTCTATCTGAAATCGGGAGATTAAGTCGGCGCGCTCGTTAAACTTCCCTGGAAGATGACGAGCCGTAAAGAAAATATTGAATTTAAGAGTAGTTAACACCATATCCCTGATGAGAATCATAACTATCTTATGTTTAGACGTCTGCTTATTGATTATGTCCACTAAGGCAGCGTTATTGGTCAGTTTACGTGGGGCGCTAGCTGGCTCTAATGTAATCTGCGGCTTATTGCCATTGCCTGTGACCGAAAGCCCAACCGTAAAATGCTCTTGTTGAACGGTGGTTTGGAGCAACGCTCCAAGGTGTACAAATTCTGTCTATTTTGTCGCTAACTGCACTTCCAAGTGGGATGGCGACGCTTGAAAAAAGGGGTGTGGTGGGCATTGCCGTGTACGTTAGGTGATACAATATTACCTCCAGAAGTCCAGGAAATAGCTTGCGTCGCTTGCACAACGGAATTCTGGACCATCGAGGCGGTAGTAGGCACGTGGGCGGACACTACGGTCGACGTTCATGCTGCGTTAGTTGACTTTGTTACTGACGGTGGTATTCGTAAGGCGTCCTGGACGCCCGTTTGGATTGACAGAGAAAGGGCACTGGACAGCGCTGCAACATTGACTTACATCGTGCCGTCTTGTTGATGTGAGGTACTATCTGACAAGCTACTCGACGTGCTAGCGGTACTGGTTGCCATGCTGTTTACTGTAGAGGCAGAAGGGCCAGAACGTCTCGGACGCTCACTTCGTGGAGGCATACTCGTGAAGAAGAGAGAGTGTTAATTTATCCAAACGTATTAATGTTCTCGCTTAACCCTTAATCTGTAGTTGTATCGCAATAACTGCCACATGTTAAATAAATGAGGTATTAAAATTAATAATTATCAGTAGATCGTACGCTCGTATCCTCAAATACATACAAATAGCTTGGGACTCCGAGTGCTATGGCACGCAACACAGGCGGGCCACTCATTTGGAGACAAAGCATAAAATCGACCGTGACCGGCCAAACAAGGAATCAAGGACAAACAAAGGACAAACGTTGTGAGTAAAATGGCGAATTACACTACCAAGTACCAACGCAAAACAATATTTAACTTGGCGGTAGGTTTGTATACAAGGTACATTTATCTGTTCCTGATCTGTGTCGAGCGTGACGGTCACATACTTCCATGTTCTTTGTATTACTGATCATTGTTTTCCTCGAAGTCGGTTTGATCATGTAGAGTCGTCTTAAAAGGTTTGTAGAAGCACTCTTTTGGACAACTCTAGGCACACATTACAATTTTTAATGAAACAAAACGCATTTTAGTGATTGACTGGGTGAGGGCTTTAAATTCCCAGCTTAATTATAAAAAAAATCATCCTTATAGAAATAAAAATCCAAGGGATGAAGTAGTAAAGGCAAAATAGTAGGCATCATTGATGCTACCGTGAGGTAAAAACTAAGTCGAAGAGCCAACGTCTTTAATGAGTGAAAACTTTACTTATAGTCCTTACAGAAATATAAATCCAAGGGTTAAAGAAGTAGTAGTTCATATCAAGCACAGAAAATATCGTTACGACGCGAGTCTCGACATTTGGTGCTGGAGGAGTTTCCATGCTTACTCGCATGGAATCCACGCGAGACGCACAAAATTTGCGTATACCCCATGCGTTTTAATATATATATATATAGCGCGGGTCTCGGACTTACGGTTATTACCGTCGAATATGGTTCCTTTTGGAAAGAGACAATTACTGGTTCAATGACTTGTTTAAAACTGGAGAAATTCTTTCAAATAAATTTGGTTCTAAAACTGTGCTGCTCTGCCTAAGCCCCCTCCCCTGTCGGAGGATCGAGATTTACTGTAACCCAATCCATTTCCGCTTGTTCGGTCGCAATGACCCAATGGATAATTTTGTGGCGATACTTTAACCATTAGTTTTAAAAATAAGTTAAAACTATTTGCGAAAAGAGATATGTTTTTAATGTTTGTAACTGATTCCCAAGAGCTGTACTATCGACGCGTTTAATGAATATGATACATGTACTGGAAAGCTTTGTTAACTCCCCTCCAACCCCGCCCTTCTATTTTTTTTTTTCTTTTTAATAATCTACCCCTCTCTATAAATCCCTCTGTAGGCATTGCTGGTAGATCATATCATTACAGTCATTTGAATGAAAGAAAAAGCCAATTTTAGACGTTAATAAACAATTATTGGATGAGGTTTAGAATGATATCATGAATTATCACAACCGAGGTCTGTGTTATCTGCCGAAGCCTGAGGCAGATAACACAGACACGAGGTTTTCATAATTCATGATATCATGCGAAAACAGAATTCAATAATAGTTTTATTATACATTTTTTTAAACAATAGGCATTCATTAGGCGTTAAATAGGCTTTCGGCCATTTTGTTTCTGAGGAGAACACTCCAATGGGCTTGGTAACCAGGCAGACGTTGAACTTGATATGATAAATGCAATATCTGCAGCAGATATTGCATTTATCATGTCAAGTTCACAAGCTATTGTCAATTGATTGAATGCTCTCGACCAATCAGGTTTTTTTTCATAGCGAGTCTGATGTATAATAACAATAATTAGTAAGTTAGTTGGTTAGTAAGAGGTATATATCAATGTTTTCCCTAAAATTACTGATTCTACCTACCTGATTCTAACATATGGAAAATTTGGAAACAGTTTCTATTTTAATGGATTGTATATTTTCCTAACGACTGAATATTTCAGAAAGAATGTAATTATTTTTATTATATCTCTAAGTTAGTACGCGCGCTGTGATTGGTCAATTTAGCGGTCTGTACTCTCTCACACGAACCGCTAAAACTTGAAGGTTTTTTTTTTTGCCAAACTGTTGCATGATTTATCGCCAAATTTTCTCAACTTATTAGCAAATAAAAGTTTAAAACTGTCTTTTACTCTAAATTGTGTACTAAAGCGTGCTAACAGCTTAAAAACGATTTCAAATTGATTCGTTTTTCTTTCGAGCAGTGCTTCAGAAATTTGAAGCCGTTCCTCATAAATGGAAATCGTTCCCGAACCCTTCAGACACACAATAGAGATATAATAAATATCTTACTAACCTCGTTTTCTCGGTCCGTACCGTCAGTTACGGATCCTCGTTTTCCCCCTACGATTTATGACCCGCGCGCTTCGCGCTTGGGCCATAAATCGAAGGGGGAAAAACTCGGTCCGTTCCAACTCGCTGGAACTCTTCTATTTTTGTGTAGATCTCGAAATGTTAACATGACTAAACGCGTGTGCCGTGATTGCCCAATTCCGAATTGTGGAGAAAAATATCTCGTTTGATTGTCTAATCATCTCACAGATGTACGTAGTTTAGATAACATCAATCGAAGGAAGTGGTTACAAGAAGCGAAATTACAACCTAAGGTTAGAGTGATGATCTATCCAGCAAAGAGGAGCCAGGTAGTAAAACCTTCAACGAGTGAAACACCTCTATCAGTGCAGGAAGAGGAAAAGGATACAATAGTCCATCACTTATCAACACCAAGAGGAGTAAAGAAATCCCTGAAATCTCTACCAAGAGGGCTAAAGAAATCACTGAAATCTCTACGAAAAGGCGTTAGAAAAGCAGCCAATAATATCAAACATTATAAAACAACAACAGATTCAGTTCCGGAGTGGCTGACTTTGTATGGAGACGATGAAGGGCCGAACACAGAGAAGAGAGCTTAGTAACCCCGCCTGCAGTACCAGTAGCTTGTCACACTAAACCGCGTCCCATAAGCTTCACATTTTCACTGCTTGTTTTATAGGCGGCGCTCCACTTGCCGTTCAGTTTGCTGTCAAAGCTCGTTCTGTTCAAGCCAAAAAATGTCTTGGAGCGACGGTTATAATTACTGCCTTTTTCAACGAGGTAATGGATATTACAAAGGCAGTGAAGACTCTCAATCTAGCCAAGAAACGGATTCTTCCCAAGAAGTGACAGAGCACTTAAACCCTTGGTCGCGCATATTAGATGAAGCTCAGGAACGCCAAGAGGTTTAGCTCAATGCTTTGGTCGACGAGTACAAAAGAAACGGAGATTCGGAAAATGTAGCTCACCTTAAAGTGCAGAACGCTCTCCTTCCTATAGAAAATAATTTAGAAAAGTACTGTTAGAGTATCTGCAATGGATGCGAGTGATGAAGAAAGATTACACTGTTGATAGGAGATAATTCAGTTGTCGTATCATAGGGGTCAGCGGCAGTCCGCATGGGCCGTATTGGGTGTGTGAAACAAACATGGCTGCCTGTCAGCAGAGAATAAAGTGTTGTGTTCTTGAAAGCTGTTGTTCCTTCAATGGAAGCTTTCCCAGCCGGTCAACAACACCTTCCAAAAAGTGATGGAAACCCAAAAAGATCACAAAGATACAGATGGATTTGATTGGTTAGAATTGACAGAACTAGTAATTGATAAGCGGAAATTCTTGCTTAATCGATTGTTTGTGGAGCAAACGATTCCACAAGATGAAGACTAGACCTACTGTGTTTTGTTCTCAATAAAAATGTATTTCAAACCGATATCTAGTGTGTTGTTCTATTTCTTTGTTAAGGGGACTTCAGTATTATTGTTCATTGCATCCTTATTTCCTGATTTACTTTGTGTTTAACTCTTTGTAGTTGTTGGAGCTTTCGTTGTCAATAAATGTATTTTTTTAATTCATTTCAAATCTCTGAGTATTTGAATCATTTTGCTAATAACAGTAATAATCATGAAATGTGTTGTTCGAAAACATTTATTAGTCGCGTGTTGACAATTAATTAGCGCCCCGAACTTCTATTGTTGTCATTTCAATGATAGAGCTGTCCCATAGGGTTTTCCGTTGGAGTTTGTATGCAAATCTAGGGTTTAAAGTAGACTTCAGTGCGTGACTAATGAAGCAGAAAATAAGAAAAGCAGAAACCAAATTCCAAGGATCAGAGAAAGCTAGAGAACCTCAGAAATTATTACGCTTTCAAAAATTTGCGCTTGTCAACGTTTCCAAATCACGGACAGTTAAACAAGCGTTCAAAGCAGTTTGAAATTCGCAAACGTCGGTAACGAAAGTCATGTTGACCAACAGTGAACACAATTTTCCAAACAACGCATTCGAACAAATTATTTTCAGGCAAAGCGATTACGAGGAAGGTAACACTTTCGTTAAAATTTGCGGTTTTATTTTGAACAAATAGAGTTTTTCAACCAGGGTTCACTATTAGCGGGCAAGTTTAGGCAAGTTTATTGTTTGTATTGTTCTAGAGTGACGCTTATTAGTATGGAGGAAGACACTTAACCTATTTCACCTAATCCATAGACACCTAATAGCGAAGATATTTGTTTACAAACATTGATTTTGTTATTTAAATGTTGAAGCCACTGATATCTTAGCTATCTACATTAGTATGCAGGAAATCCAAAATCCACATTAGGATGCAGAAAGGCACCTCATTAGTATGGAGGAACCCAAGGCTATAACAATAGGTGACGGCATAGGCTAGGCACCTAATCTACACCTAATCCATACACACCTAATCCACCTACTCGCAGTTAAATTCAAACTAAGCCAAACAACAGGTCCACCACATTTCGGACTGAAATAAAGATTAGTTGCATAGTGTTTAAAATTTAGGACAAAATTCACCTTTTTTTTAGTCCCTTTACTATGAATGATGAAGCTAGTTACAAGAAAAGCTGGTCGAAGAGTTTCAGCAACAGTCATCCGACGCGCGCGTTTTAAATTTATAATTTGTAATCAGAACCCCTTACCGTAAGGTATATTAAGTCGTATCCGAATTAACTTTAGCCTGTTTCTCAAAGCGAGTCTTGGCGCCCTTCCTTTCATATGAAAATGAGATTCCATTCACATCCACATTAAACTTATTACTAGCAGTGACTATAAACTTGAATTCAGTAGTTTTATCAAAGCTGTTCTGTACTTTTTTTCAAAGAGCTTAGGGTAACTATGGGACAACGTTCTAGAACAAGCATCAAAGTTTTAAAATTAACATAAAGAAAATCTTACCCAGGGCCGGTAAAGTTATTTATATGAAATTTATCAGGTGCCTTGAAGTCAGAGCTAAGGAGGTTTTGGTCTGAAACAGAGCAGAACGGACTCGTGAACTGGAGAGAAACAAGGAGTGGGGGAACTGGGACTAGGCAAGCTTCCTCCACTTGACCGGGTTAGTGTGACCAAAACATGACAAAAGCTATAAATTATGCGTAAGGTACAACAACTTTCCCGGAAACCAAAGCTTCCAAGAATCAAGAGTTAAATAATAAGTTTTTACAGAAGCAAAACAACCCCAGTGGTTAGTTCTATGTATGATTCAAGGAAGATGTCTTTGTCGAGAAACTCTTGGGAAAGAGCAAATTCTTACAACGCCGAAGTGCTCCGGAATCTGTCCAAACGCGTCGATGAAGTTTGTGACCTTTTAAACCGCGAGGCGGACAGAGTTTGCAAGGAAATAGAAGCTCGATCATCATAAAGTAGCCAAAAAAAACTTGAGCGAGTCCCTTCTCCAAAATGTTGAAACTCAGTGTTGGTGGCCAACTGTTCTCAATCAGTCTAAGAACCCTGAAAAAGGATCCAGGTAATTTTAAAACCTACCATTAAACTCACGGTGTTTAACTTAATGTTATTAATTGTGATTCGTTTGTTTTATCGAAATAGTTGCTCGGTTTAGAAACCTATGCAATTCGCTTTCCTCCCTTCGAATAAGCAAGGAAAGAGTGCCGCTTACTTCGAAAAGATTCGGTTCCTTGAACATCTCCAGTTTTGCTATGTTTTCTTTTTTTATTCGGTCAGAATGTTGTAAATTGAAAATTAACCGTGCCGGTTTATTCCAGGTCCGATGCTACATGCCATGTCTTCTGGAAGATTTGACACAAAACCAAGCGAGGATGGATCATACTTCATTGATCGTGATGGAACTCACTTCCGGTATATTCTGAATTATCTTCGCACTGGGCAGCTTATTGTGCCTAAAGACGAGATTATTCGCAAACAACTACTGGCTGAGGCCGAATTTTATCGAGTTGAAGGAATAATTAAAGCGTTGACTGCAAGACCCTTTCAGGATTCTGTAATCTTGTCATCGGATCAATGCCGAACTTTGATGAATTGGTTGGAGGAGACGGGGGCCATTACAAAGGCTAACGACAACCTGTTATATCGTGCTTCGCGTGCTTATCGTGCTTCGAACGTGAGTGGAAAGGTAAGAAACTGTAACTAGGGTTACACTAGAGGAGATATTTCCAGATTTGTAAATATTTCCGTATTCATTAATTTGGAGTATTCGGATTCGTAGGCGTTTACACTGAAAGTATAAAGGGACTCCTAACGACAAACTCACAAGATTGCAGGAGAAAAAATATCCAGACACATAAATTTACAAGACCAAACTGTCCTGATTCAAATGTCCGGATTCAAAATCTGCTGGAGACGGCATGAGCAATCCGGGAAGTTTTTATTTCGGATTCGTCCACATATATGTACCGTAAATGAACGAGCTTTTCTGGTGTAAATCTGGTTTGTATACTAATGTGTCTTTCTCCATACCAATGAAGTGTCTAGGTAAAGTGTCTTCCTCCATACTAATAAGCGTTGCTCTAAAACAATGAAAACAATAAGCTTGCCTGGGCTTGCCCGCTAATAGTGAACCCTGGTTGAAAAACACTACGATCTGTTCAAAATAAAAGCGCAAATTTTAACGAAAGTGTTATCTTTCTCGTGATCGCTTTGCTAGGAAATTATTTGTTCGAGTTCGTTGTTTGGAAAATTGTGTTCACTGTTTATCAACATGGCTTTTTTCACCAAAGTTCGCGAATTTCAAGCTGCCTTGAGCGCTTGTTTAACTTTCCGTGATTCGGAAACGTTGACAAGCGCAAATTTTTGAACGCGTAATAATTTCTAAGGTTCTCTAGTTTTCTTTGAAAACATTCTCCAATTTTCGAAACCGGGCTCTTTTAACCGCGAGTTTTCCGCTCCATTAGTCGCGCACTGAACTCTACTTTCAGCCCTAGATTTGCATACAAACTCTCCAACGGAGAAACCCATGGGACTAGCTCTACCATTGAAATGACAACAATAGAAGTTCGGAGCGCTAATTAATTGTCAACACGCGACAATAAAAATTTTTGAACAACACGTTTCTTGAATATTACTTTTATTAGCGAATACAAAATAATAATACACTAAAATTACAACTGAACAAGACTGTTTAGGAGTAAAGTATCAGGAAATCAATCGTCTTCATTGTATTGCGAGTACTTGTAAGGCGAGGTCCTGTGTAAACGTCGAGATCGTCTAGAGGCTCTCTTGGGTTCATAGTCCAAGTAATTTACAAATTTGACAGACTAGGGGCGTTTACGCTTTCTAACTGGTGACAGCAATTTGACTGTGGGAGGGGGTGTCAAAATTGAGGGAGATGAGATAGAGGAAGAGGTTGCCATGGTGGATAAGGTTTGCGGGGCTGTCACTTGGGTTGGTACTTGAACTGGAGTCACTGGTATGATTTCAGGTGGTTCTTGAACGGGGTTTGACGCTGTTGGTACTTCGCCTGTCAGTACATTCGTAGAAATTTGGTTTGACTCTTGGGGTTGGGTGGATATTGTTGCTTCAGGTATTAAAGATTTGAGCTGGTGTTTATAGTTTAAAAACTTGTTTTGCAATTCAACTGCATGTACTGCTTCGCTTTTTGGTCCTCTCCTAGGTTTGTACGATACAGGAGATTATCCATATTATTCTGAATGCGTTGCATCTCCGAAATTGGAGGGGGCGCCATCAGAGTTTGTTGTTTGAGGTACTTGAGCAGTTCTTGAGAAATTATATTCTCTTCGAATCCTTCGTCGAATCTTTCTTCGCCGGGTAAAACATTTGCTCGCAATCTACATCTATCTGGAGTCGTTGGCTTGAGATCTACGAAAAGGTAACCATATGGTCTTCGCACTGCCTCTTCGTACTCTTTGATAAACCAAGCAGTTTCAGTTGAATACATTTGTTTGGCTAGAGTCAAAATTTGCAGTTTATCCCGAGGATTCTTGAAAAGGACCAAGTGATGACTGTTTAAGCTGATGCTTCGGTTGCCTTTGCCTTGATGGGACAGATTTTGCACAATTTAAATAACGCTTAGATTTCGGTGATGCGATCCTTTTGTAAACATGTTCACGATCCGATTATCTTTTCCGGCTTCAATCATTTGGTCGTCAATGACAATCAGGTTGCGTACATTGACATCTAAATAGGAATCATTTTCCAGAGATTTCGGGATTCAGATCTACAAATTCTACAAATTGTTGGTACAAATTGTTGGTATCATCATCAATAATTGCGTGTAGGCGTTTTGCCACTGTGAATAACACCAGATTATTCTTTCCGGTCGTTGATCGATCACGGTTTGAGCTTGTTGTAACAGTGATTGTACCCAGACAGTTCTTCCCGAACCGGTCATCCCTGCAACCATGCATGTAATGGTTGAACCAATTGAAACCGCTGACACTTTTCTTGTGACATCGGTATGGCTGGAGCAAGACTGGAATTACTGTGTTTTCTGTTCATATGTCTTTGCAAATTATCTTTTCTAGAAAAATCCTTTTCACAAACAGGACAGGGCCAACTCATGTCAACTCATTCAAAGCCTAGCGCAAACTGACAAAATGTGTATGATGCTCCACATTTATATAGGCTTTAATCACCACAATACTCAGTATTGTTTTCCCTCCTCTTCCTCCTCCTCCTCCTCCTCCTCCTCCACCACCACCTCCTCCTCCTCCCCCGCCTCCTCCGCCTCCGCCTCCTCCTCCTCCTCCGCCTCCTCCTCCTCCTCCCCCTCCTCAATTGTATTGTTTTCCCTCCTCCTCCTTCTCCCCCTATTGTTCTATCACCATATCGAAGACCATATAAAGCGCGACACAGAAGAATTAGTGCCATTCGAGTTTGGGAAAGTGTTGCTTACACTTCATTTCTGTCAGAGCAGATCCGCTAAGTTTTAAACGCAATGAAGAAACTTTATACTCCAAATCACAAATTGTACGAACAGTATTATGTAGATCAAGCTAAACAAAAAGGTGGGAATTTACCGGCTTTTCACGGATCCCGATTTCAGCGAGGATATGGCTTAGGTTCCATATTTAAAAGGCTGTTTCGCTGGGCGATGCCTCATTTACAGCAAGGCGCTAAAGTGCTTGGCAAAAAGGCATTACAAACGGGGGTCCAAGTGGCTCAAGATGTTCTGGAAGGAAATAATTAACACAGCGCTCGCAACGCGTAGTAGAGAAGCTATTGGTGGACTAGTACCTCAGGCTGGGAGTGGTCGAAAATCTACGGAAAGAAAAGTGCGGTTTAGTGGTTTACCCCCACTCAAGAAACGCAAAACAGTTGTGTTGGATCAAGACCAAGACGACTTTCAACTTTGGTCGTAAATTTAAGTGGGATTCCCTGTCAAAATTATAAAATACTGGTGCCTGTCATCTTTAACTCATTTTAAGACCATGTCTCGAGTAGTAAAGAACAATCTACCTTTCCTTCATCTCTGAACTTGTTGCCCAGAACATCAGCGTCAGCTTCTTCTAGAGACAGCCACTCCAGACCAGATACATGCATTAGTTCAGATTCTTTTTAATATTCGTCATGGAAACATACCGGTCTCTAAGAAAGTGAAGCGCAACTTAAAAAAGCATATAGATGCCCTTGTTAGTCTCGTTGAATCAAGTGTTCCTTGCAAGAAAAAGAAGCAAACCCTTGCTCAAGAAGGTGGAGGATTTATACAAGATTTACTAATCCCAGTTCTAACTAGCATAGGGCCCCTAATGTTATAAAACGTCGCAACCTAGTCTGTAGTATAATCAGTCGGTTCTTGACGTTAACGAGTGCTGGTCAATATGAAGAGAAAAGTCGGCTGGGATGAAGAGGAAGAGAGTGATTATGAGGACACCAGCGCAAGTGAAAACGAGGAAAGCGATAACGAAGAACCTCGAATTAAAGATGTTTTAGATGGTCTGTTCCAGCTCGTTTCCCGACAAAAGGCCTCCGAACTATTACACAGCAAGGCGGCTTCCAAAGATATCTTGTTTTGGACACCTCGCGGACAGTTACTCCGAAATCAGCGAATAATACCTGTGACGAACATTTCAGAGCTGGTCGAGTATGTGTTACTCCCCCAAAACGATGATGTTGTTAAACCCCGCGCCCTCAAAACATTTATAGATGGGTTGGCAGAGTTAGGAATCGATAAGCGTTTGATACAGAATAAGAGAATTTTGGCAGAACTCTTGGAAAAAGAACAAGCCTATCGGGATAAAGACAGTGAGGCTGGTGATACAGAAATAGTCTCCGAAAGCAGTGATAATGAAGATGACACAGAGACAGCCTCTGAATATAGTGAACATCAAGAATCAGAAAACCCAGACCTGGAACCTGAAGGAAATTCAGAGATTTTTCTTAAAGGAAAAGGTCCTTGCTACTTATTGCAACGGAGAGAACGTTTACGAAACAGCAGTAGCCAAATGTCCTAGATGTTTCTGGCATGATGGCTATAGGATTTGTCCGATATGTGCACATCAAATTCCTGTTGATCGTAAACACTTAACAGATGGATTTATTTGGTGCGCTGACTGCCAACGCGGTAAAACACATTGATTCGAAAACTTTACAAAAGACTCAATATCCTCCAAGCGAAGATGAAGACGATTGATTTCCTGATACCCTACTCATAAACAGTTTTGTTCAGTTATAATGCAAATGTTGATCGTGTAAAAGTGGCCGGTGGTTCCACTGCCCTTTAAATTTTCACAAATCAAGTTATACTTTCATTACAAGCGATAATTTTTATTCCATTTTTCCCTGGATTAACTAGTTCCGGCCGACTTTGCCCGTGTTTTCACGAGAGATGTTTTGTTTTTACTTTACTGAAGTGAAGTTTTTAGTCGTGTAAACACAGTAATAAACCTCAGTAAGTGGCGGCAAAATCAAAAGTAAACGAACCTAGGTTTGTCGACAGATAAACGCCTCATCAGGCATGGTTTATCTCAGTAACCGACGGTAACCGAGCAAAAGCAGCCGTTGTCGCGACATCTTGGCAGCAAGTGTTCACGTGTTCAACGTGTAGTCGTGTAGGGGAAAGATTCCTTTTAAGCTTCAAGGCAACGGGCAAAGAGGCTACCTTAATTAACTCATGTTTACGCGACTGTTTACGCAAAAAAATCCTGGACTGCAGTTCCCCTTTCATGGTCAAGTACCGTAAGTGTTTCCTTTCTGTTGGAAGTTCACTAGCTCGGTAGCGGTCTACAGGCAGACGCAACTAAAAGAAGACCTACCCCAGAGAGAGAGAGAAGAGTCAGAGTGGCCCTGAATAAGAAGAAGTACGGTTAAACGTTCACGTAGCCGTGCTCCGCGGCAGATGCCGTTTCAGTTGTTTTGCGGGAAGAGGCTCGGCGAGATATCAAAATTCCTTGCCACCACCATTCATCCACAGAGATTTAGATTTAAGGAGGGTTTGGGTCGACATCACCGCCTGCAAATTTAAAAGGACCTGCGTTCGGTATTGGAGTCAGAAAATTTATATTTTTCCAATAGTTTCTGTGCAACATTGCAGCACTTGCTTTCCGAGAAAACCTCAAACCGCCTGTTGTATGCGGCCTACTTTAGTTAATAAGTTCCGTGTAAACGGCGTCTCTAATAACTGTGATTAAGTTACGAAACTTCGGTAAGCAGTAACCGTTGTAAACCTCTCTCGTGGAAACACGGCATTTCTGTGCAATTTGCTGTTACTGAAGTGAATCCGAACCATTCATAAATATTGTCAATGACCCCAATACTTCCGCTGAATCAACTAACAAGCCTGGGCTGTATTTATTTCAAACTACACTGAAAAATAATTGATATTCTTAAGTTAAGACCAGATTTTGTCACATTTCAAATGATTTCGCTGGAGCAATTTGAACGCGCGTTACGTACGAACCCGCATTTTGACTTCCGGTCTTCCGTTCCCCACAACTGGCAGAGACGTTTCATCCCTTGTCACTTAATTATTTTCGGTGAGCGATCGGATCCTCCGAGAATTTGCGAGTCCCAGACTTCTAAGATCTCGGTTCTAGACCTCGCACTAGCAGACCGCACAATTTACCGCGCGCGCGCGCGTATAAAAAATTCAAAATGGCGGCCACAAAACACAAAACTCGCGCGATAAAGGTATTTTGATCTTTTATTCATATTCTAAACGGATGTGAGGGCTCCCTGTGCATACATGACTACTAGTCTTTAGGTAAATCCAAGCTTTCTGATTGGTTCTATTTTATTGGTCAGGAACGTTTCCATGGAAACGGTCAAAAGACGTGCCATCTTTGTTTTCGAATGCTCGCGAGTGCCGCGGACATAATAAACTTACTAATCTACCTAGCCGTTCTGAGAAATACTGATCCTCGGTCGCTTTTGTAGAGACCTCACTGTGCTTGGTCTACCCTCGGGCCAATATTCCCCAGTACGGCCCTCGCGTTCGGTTGATAAGAGATTAGTAAGAGTTTTGTATTTTTTTCTAGGATATCCTGTCTCTCTGTAGTGGGATAATTCGTGGTGAGAGGAATTTTCTTTTTTCATTAGATTCTGGAGATTGGACAAAAGCACCGGGCTCGTTCCTTTTCAGCCTTGTCAACCCAGACGGCCTGCCACCAAGAAAGATGCCTTTGAAACCTGGAGAAGAGAGATATGCCATTTATTGCCGCAGTGACTATGGACCAATATTTGGCCGTGGCCATGATCTTGCTGTTGTCAATGAACCAAATTCTAAAAACAGCTGGACAAGACTAAACAACTCGTACCAGTGTCCGTTCGGTCAAACTGGTACCAGGTTCCTCACAGGAAACGAGGACTTTACAGTCAGTGAAATGGAAGTGTTTGTGATTGAAAAATAAGACACTCACTTTCTGAATGGATAATGTCTTGCAAATAAACAAGTGTTTAGTATTTAGAAAGATATAAAAAAGTCACAGTCACCACATGTGAGATTCAAAATAGTTGTTTTAAGAACATCAAATTTCCGCGGGGCAACTATCATGCAGCGGATAGCTCCTCGACAGAAACTCTCTATTGTTTAAATAAAGCCCGTCCGATGAAAACACCCTGATGGATAGTAATCGTCCGTTAAATTTTTTCTGTAAACAAGCGGACTTATAGAAAACAAACAACTGAAATTGAATTAAGTGGCTTTTTGTCTGTCTTCTTTTTCAAAATTTACATCTGGCTTTCACAGCTTTAATGCAAAAAGGCTAGAATAGTTCAATATAATTTTTGAACTTGCGAGGAAGAAAATTAAGTAGTGAAGAATTAAGACAATAGAGTTTTTATGTCTCGGAACTATCGCTCTGGATAACTACTTAATTAAGCGGTT
>CM042757.1:21194316-21217802 GCA_022496165.2 Catalaphyllia jardinei | reverse complement strand
AGAAAGAGAAAGAGGAGGTAGAAGAGGAACAAAATAAAGAAGAAGAACAAAACAAGGAAGAGGATAATGATGTAAGTTTTTCTTGAATCAAGATTGTTGTGAATTTGATATTACCGTTCCTGTTCTCACGAGAGGCTCCTTTCAATTCAATTAATCATTTTTAGTCCGAGCAATTGTGGTACGTCACAGAACAAATGAAATAGACTTTAAAGCGGTTTTCTTCAGGTTTAACAACATTCCATATGCTTCAGTATGTACAATAGTTTTTTGGCCTGAAACGATTTTGCAGAATCAAGAGAAAGCTGCTAGGTCGGCAAGGAAGGCAAGATTAAACGCAGAGCCGGTGCTGGGGAATGTAATGCGAATCAGGTCACAAAACGGAATACTTCAAAGAAGATTTCCAACGGGAGCTCATTTCCAGGTGAGAAACTGCATTTATGAACTGAAATTAACTTAGTTGTATAGTTGACATAAAATGGCAATTCATGACGAATGTTTACATATGAAAGTATTTGATTGTGTCGCATGTCGACTTGCGTTTTGACGGAAACGTTCAATTTAAGTTGTACTTAAGACGGCTACTCTATATGGAGCAACCTCGTGACAAAGCTAAATTTGTCACCTTGCTCCTTAATGTTACACAACCGATTTTATTCTGTGTTACAGGAAGTCTACGACTGGGCAAGAGCAAATGAATCCTTCCCGCTCTATTTCACCCTGCATAGGGGTAGAGCGCTAGTTTCTCACGAAGAAACTATAGAAAGGGACGAAACATTAGATGTTACAGAGAGAGTAAGTAGACAATGAGATCTGCTATAATTATAAGATAACAATTTTTAAATGTGAAATAATAGACGTGCTTTATAGTCACTACAATGTATGGAACTGACAGAGACACCCTACCCATCCTTGAAGAACTAGGCGCAGCTCGTCAGTACTCAGTAGAGAACCGAGATAGTAAAAAAAAATACAGCCTGTCGATCGTTACCACCATCGCTCGAAATAGTTAGATGGGTCATGCAACGGAAATTCACACACCATTTAAAGGTTCAGAAATGGAGAAATATAACAAGTTGTCTACTTGGCAAGCTAAGCGCGCCACCAACAACTCCGTAGAAATCGCGTATATTGCGATATTCCTTGGATAATTCCGCCGTAAAAATTGATCGACAAGTATTGTTTCCTTGCGCCCATGTGACAGCTTGCGATTTTATCTGCTTCGATAATTATTTTTTCTGAAACTCTCCAGCACGTAAAACGGGAATATTCTCGTGACCGAGTACCTACCATACACCATTCATGAGGAAAATCACATGGTATGAGAAGGCGACACAGTCATCCCGCTAGAACTCCGCACTGATTGGCCAGAAATTATTTTTTGGACCAATCAGCGGAAAGGATTTGAACATTTCTGAAAAGGTCTAAACCGGAAAAACGGAATACTAATAACCGGAAAAAAAAATGCTTAAAACCTACAATAGTGCAATCAGGAGTAGATTAGAAAACTCTATGAACACTTCAGAGTATTTAAACTATTTAAACCCCGGAACCTGGATAAAAACATGTACTTCCGGGAATAGTTAAGCACCACCTGCCCTGGGTCCCAGCAGGAAGAGGTAACCTACTCCTGTGAAATGGACCTCAGTTAAGCGTGGGTATAGTCTTAGGAGAAGTGTCATAATACATCATGCGACCTCCCAAACTGTTAAGCTTGGGTTCCTACTAACGAGAGGTGCCTGTCTACGTGAGCTTATATCATATTGATCCAAAACTTTGCCACATAAACATTTAGTATTTTGGAAAACTGGTTGTCGAGCTTCTGTATGTAATGTAACTAATGGCGAAAAGGTTTCAATGTAACTCTTGTTTTCGCATTGTTTTCTTAATTTACTTCCTGCAGGATGAAGCGGAAATGGAAACATTTTTTAAAAATAAGGTAAGGGAAGTAAAAGTTATGTATATACACTAACATTTAAACAAATCAAGTGTAAACTTGTAATCGGACTTACAACATTTGTAGCAGACAGAGCAGGAGTTTTAACCAATCTACTGAAGTGAAAGAAAATCATTACGTCTTCCATGCCGCTATTTACTTGTAAATTCTCAGGGACTAAGTAAATAAAGAAGTAAAACCTTTACCTTTATTGTTCTCAGAAATTCAGTCTTGGTAGTTAGAAACTTATCTACTGTTTCATCTAGGAAACTAGCTCGAGACCAGCCTGTTGGTGAAGTTCTTAGGACAATTTTCCTCAAGACGATAGACTTCCTAACCGAGCTAGGACACTTGGGACCAGGCTCTTAGGACCTAAAGTTAACTAAATACACTTTCCTAATCGAGCCAGGACACTTGGGACCAGGCTCTTCGTGAGGCAGGACACTTGGGACCAGGCTCTTAGGACCTAAAGTTAACTAAATAAACTTTCCTAATCGAGCCAGGACACTTGGGACCAGGCTCTTCGTGAGCTAGGACACTTGGGACCAGGCTCTTAGGACCAAAACCTAACCTGATAAACCTTCCTAATCGAGCCAGGACACTTGGAACCAGGCTCTTCGTGAGCCAGGACACTTGGGACCAGGCTCTTAGAATGAGCTAATCAAAGGCAGTAGACTTGCTAATTGAGCCAGGACACTGAAGACCAGGTTCGTAGAAACGAAACTTAAAGCAATAAACTTTCTTATTGATCCAGGACACTTGGGACCAGGCTCATAGAAACTAAAAAAAAAGGCAATAGACTTTGATCGAGCCAGGACACTTAAGAACAGGTTATTAGAGACTAAACTAAAGGCAATAGACTTGCTAATCGAGCCAGGTCACTTGGGACCAGGCTCTTATAAACTAAACTTAAGGCAATAAACTCGCTAATCGAGTTAGGGGACTAGGGATTTGTTTCTTAGAAACTAAACTAAGGCAATAAAATTGCTAATCAAGCCAGGACACTTGGGATCAGGTTCTTTGAAACTAGACTTAAGGCCATAAACTTGCTAATCGAGCCAGGACACTAGGGAAATTAGTTCATTTTGCGCAAACTAAGAAATTACTGCCTTTTCTCTATAGCCACCGCTTGCCAGTTATGTAAATCTTATTTATGTTTAATGGACTAAATGAAATCTATGCAATATCACTAAATGATAAAAAAGTGTTTCATTACAAGATATCAGATCTAATTTTGCTGCAAAATTTTACAAGAGCTCTCCTTGATGTACATTTAATTCACGGACAAAATTGTTGGAAGATTTTTGAAAATGGGAAATTCTCGTGCATAGATCCATACTTCTCTTGACAGAATAGGAACCTTTTTTCTGTTTGTAAGAACTCGCAGTGTAAGTTCTATTTTGGAGGGATAACCTTAATATCAAACAGGATCTCTGAGAGCAGGCTGTTGAAAACTCGACCTATGCGAATAGATGCGGACTCTTGGGGCCAGGCTCTTCGTGAGCCAGGACATTTAAAACCTCTCTAACATACCCTCAAACTATAGACTTTCCTGATTGAGCCAAGATCCTTGGGACCAGGCTCCTTGTGAGCCAGGACACTCGGAACTTGGCTTTGTGGAATGTGAAGCAATAAATGTATTTCCTAACTTAGGCAGGACACTTTCGACAAGGTCCCCTACAAATAAAACAAGTGACGCATAAGTTATTAATGAAAAGGGAGGTATTCTATTAAAATGTGTCAAACAGTTGACCTGCCTTAAGGTGGGTCAACTGTTTGAAACTTGTGGATGGAATACTTCCCTTCTATTTTCTTTTGATAGGTTTCCTTCAAAGGAAATTTCAGTTATCCCGAGAGTATGGAAGAAACATTGGAAGGTAAGAACTTTTAACTCATTTGAAAAACCAAATCCCATTTTATGCGAGATGATTATATACATTGCACTAATTTTAAAATCGCTTTTGTTTCTTATCAATGAAACAACAACACTTTGCCAACTTAACGAAGACCCAGTTACTTCGAGGGCAGAAAAAGAAGACGAGTCAGACGAAAATGAAAGAGAGAAGAACGTGGGAGAAAAGAGGAAGAGAAAGAGAAAGAAAGACCCTAAAAGGACAACAGCGAAAAGGCTAAAAAAGAAGAAAGAAAATAATTCGTAATTTGTATTTATTAGAATCAGAGTCAAGTAATTTGGTTTATTGTATATATCGGGGAAAAATAAAACTGATTTAATTCTCGCTATATATACAATAAACAAATTACAGCATAGAAAGTACTTTCTATTAAGTAATCTATATTTACTATGTTTTTCTGTTGAAACAAGTCTTAGAACTGATACATTGGTAAGTAGACTAAACCAAAAAAAAGGAAATATTCTTGATTAAAATTACTACTTAGATTGTTGGTATGTATTTATGTTGGAACAAGTTACATCTGATCCATTGGTCAATGGACTCGACAAAAAATTGAAGAAAGTATTACAGACTAAGATTAATACTAAGTTTCCATTATGCATTCATGTTATGTTACAAAATAACAAAATCAATGTGCGCGCTCTGATAACGTCAATCACGGATGGTTTATTGTTCCGGGAAACTGATAGAAAATCGCAGGTCTTTTAATTATTACATAAAAGCAATAGACTACAAATTTCTATGGTTTGTAGGCTGATAAACCACGTGGGATGTTGGTGCAACGTTCTAAAAATTCGTAAAAGGGGCTCGTGATTTACAAATTCTTCTCTTGTTCAGCCAACATCACACGTGGTTTATCAGCCTATAAACTACAGTAACTTGTGGTCTATTGCTTACAGCTTATAGATCCGTCAATTGACTAAAACAAAAACTGCAGAAAGTTTTACTAAATAGAATTACCACTTAGTTTGATATGTATTTATGGTATGTTAAAATCAATGCGGACGCTCTGATTGGCAAATCAGCTGTGGCTTATTGTGCCCGTAAACTAATGGAAAAATTGCACATCTTCAAAATTATTATATTAAAGCAATGCACCACAAGTTTCTACGGTTTAGAGGCTGATAAACCACTTGGGATATTGGTTTGTCAGCCTTTATTATTTGGCTACATAAGTACGCGCGCTTTGAATGTCTGCTGAGCGAGCATTATTTCCTTTAATGACCTGGCATTATGAAATTTTTTCACGGCTCGACGGCTCTCCAGAGTTGTGAGTTCAAGCTACGAGCGCTTGGGCGAAAACATCAAGGTCAGAGATTTCCCTGTAATGACCTCACTTTCACTTAATAAGCGGTATATAAACTATGGTAAATTGTGGTCTATAACTTAATACTACTTAGTCTGTTGGCGTGTATTTATGTTATGTTGTAAAATGTTACATCTCATGCATTGATAATTTGAAAAAAATAAAAAATAAAGTATTAATGATTAGAATCACTACTAAGTTTGTAACTATGTATTCATGTTATGTTGGAACAATTTTTAAATCACATACATTGATTGATTGATTGCTTGATTGACTAAACCAAAACGTTCACAAAGTATAATGATTAGAATGATTAGAATTATTTGTATGTATTTAGGTAGTGTTTCAACAAGTTCAACTGGAGCATTGCTCAGTTAAATAGAAAGAGTCATGAATCGGCTTCAATAAAGAGAATCAGTAAAAATTAAAGTAAGGCGTCTGTTTTTTATATGCAGGGAAATAAGTAGTATCAATTGCTTTACAAACTCAACAACATGATGTTAATTCTGAACACGCAAATCAAAAACTAACGTTAAATTTTTTTTGCCAAAAACAGAATTCATGCATGTTTTACCAGTAGATTACCAATTGTGATTTGTGATTTAAGTTACACAAGGGCAGAATACTGTTTGCAGTAACACACGGTTACACTCTAAAACGCACGAGCAGGTGGCAGGAAAGAAAGAAAAAATGAATCTAATGATCGGTAACTATAGATATTGATCGGTGATTCTCTTTAAATTTTAGTTTTGTTGTTTTGATTTTTATCTTTTGGTGAAGTTAAATCCGTTTACTAACTCGATGATTTAACGTGTGTTGTTGCAGTAATGCGTCTCATTCATACGTCAACAAGCACTCCCATCAGTAACTAGTCTGGTTTTTTCAAGAGTTATTGTTCTTTTTACAAAGTAATCTTATTTCAATCTTCTTTCCAAACGAGTCTTGATTTTGTAAACGAGTCTTATTATTTCAATCGAGGCTCATTTCTCTTTTTCAAACGAGTCTCATTTCTTAAGAACGAGGCTCATTTATTCAAACAACTCTTTTCGATGGGTTACAAGCGAGCCTCATTTTTTCGATCGAGACTCATCTTTTCAAACGAGTCTCATTTAGTAAACGAGTGGCACTTGAAACGAGTATCGTAGACCTTCGAGTCCTGTTGTTGGACTGGTTTCCCAGAGACTTTCAATCGAGTGTCACTTGAAACGAGTATCGTGTACGTTTGTTAATGAGACGATTTTTATCGAGTCCTGTTGGACTGGTTTCCCAGAAACCTTGAGTGATCCAAGAAAACCTACCCCAGAGAGAGAGAGAGAGAGAGAGAAAAGAAATCGTAATCGAAGTCTATGGAAAAGAAATTAAATTGTCAGAGTGGCCCTGAATAAGAAGAAGTACGGTTAAACGTTCACGTAGCCGTGCTCCGCGGCAGATGCCGTTTCAGGTGTTTTGCGGGAAGAGGCTCGGCGAGATATCAAAATTCCTTGCCACCACCATTCATCCACAGAGATTTAGATTTAAGGAGGGTTTGGGTCGACATCACCGCCTGCAAATTTAAAAGGACCTGCGTTCGGTATTGGAGTCAGAAAATTTATATTTTTCCAATAGTTTCTGTGCAACATTGCAGCACTTGCTTTCCGAGAAAACCTCAAACCGCCTGTTGTATGCGGCCTACTTTAGTTAATAAGTTCCGTGTAAACGGCGTCTCTAATAACTGTGATTTAGTTACGAAACTTCGGTAAGCAGTAACCGTTGTAAACCTCTCTCGTGGAAACACGGCATTTCTGTGCAATTTGCTGTTACTGAAGTGAATCCGAACCATTCATAAATATTGTCAATGACCCCAATACTTCCGCGGAATCAACTAACAAGCCTGGGCTGTATTTCTTTCAAACTACACTGAAAAATAATTGATATTCTTAAGTTAAGACCAGATTTTGTCCGATCACATTTGAAATGATTTCGCTGGAGCAATTTGAACGCGCGTTACGTACGAACCCGCATTTTGACTTCCGGTCTTCCGTTCCCCCCAACTGGCAGAGACGTTTCATCCCTTGTCACTTAATTATTTTCGGTGAGCGATCGGATCCTCCGAGAATTTGCGAGTCCCAGACTTCTAAGATCTCGGTTCTAGACCTCGCACTAGCAGACCGCACAATTTACCGCGCGCGTATTAAAAATTCAAAATGGCGGCCACAAAACACAAAACTCGCGCGATAAAGGTATTTTGATCTTTTATTCATATTCTAAACGGATGTGAGGGCTCCCTGTGCGTACATGACTACTAGTCTTTAGGTAAATCCAAGCTTTCTGATTGGTTCTATTTTATTGGTCAGGAACGTTTCCATGGAAACGGTCAAAAGACGTGCCATCTTTGTTTTCGAATGCTCACGAGTGCCGCGGACATAATAAACTTACTAATCTACCTAGCCGTTCTGAGAAATACTGATCCTCGGCCGCTTTTGTAGAGACCTCACTGTGCTTGGTCTACCCTCGGGCCAATATTCCCCAGTACGGCCCTCGCGTTCGGTTGATAAGAGATTAGTAAGAGTTTTGTATTTTTTTCTAGGATATCCTGTCTCTCTGTAGTGGGATAATTCGTGGTGAGAGGAATTTTCTTTTTTCATTAGATTCTGGAGATTGGACAAAAGCACCGGGCTCGTTCCTTTTCAGCCTTGTCAACCCAGACGGCCTGCCACCAACAAAGATGCCTTTGAAACCTGGAGAAGAGAGATATGCCATTTATTGCCGTAGTGACTATGGACCAATATTTGGCCGTGGCCATGATCTTGCTATTGTCAATGAACCAAATTCTAAAAACAGCTGGACAAGACTAAACAACTCGTACCAGTGCCCGTTCGGTCAAACTGGTACCAGGTTCCTCACAGGAAACGAGGACTTTACAGTCAGTGAAATGGAAGTGTTTGTGATTGAAAAATAAGACACTCACTTTCTGAATGGATAATGTCTTGCAAATAAACAAGTGTTTAGTATTTAGAAAGATATAAAAAAGTCACAGTCACCACATGTGAGATTCAAAATAGTTGTTTTAAGAACATCAAATTTCCGCGGGGCAACTATCATGCAGCGGATAGCTCCTCGACAGAAACTCTCTATTGTTTAAATAAAGCCCGTCCGATGAAAACACCCTGATGGATAGTAATCGTCCGTTAAATTTTTTCTGTAAACAAGCGGACTTATAGAAAATAAACAACTGAAATTGAATTAAGTGGCTTTTTGTCTGTCTTCTTTTTCAAAATTTACATCTGGCTTTCACGGCTTTAATGCAAAAAGGCTAGAATAGTTCAATATAATTTTTGAACTTGCGAGGAAGAAAATTAAGTAGTGAAGAATTAAGACAATAGAGTTTTTATGTCTCGGAACTATCGCTCTGGATAACTACTTAATTAAGCGGTTCAAAAACGTGTTATCACAGATAGTTGCCCCTTGGAAATTTGATGTTCTTAAAAATAGCATATTTGCCCTCGAAGCTTCGTTTCTCGGACAAATGTTTGTTTTAGGAACATCAAATTTCCGCGGGGAAATTATCAACCGATAGTTCCTCGACAAAAGCACTCTTGAAACACATAAGCTTAACCTTGCTTTCCTACGCGAATGTTCCAGTCCGTTTCAGGGCACAGCAGCGGGCAAAGTATACTTCACTACAGCTCATGACAAACTGTATCCCAGCTGTGTAAGTGTTTCCCACACCACAGGTTACCCAAGCGTAATATGAGAGTTTGTCTGATGGAGAAGTACCTGACACCATTAAAAATTACTGCAATTAATACGCTAAGGATGGCTGCCCTATTTTACTAGGCAAGTGGTTATTTCGGGCAGCCATACGCTTTATATATTATTTTTTTTATTACTCTTGTAAATACATATCTTAATTCAGGGTGCAAATAAAGTTGTTGTTGAAGAACTGAAGTTGAAATATAGAGAGTTTGCACTGGAATTAGGAGACGACATTTAATTTCATAGTAATTTTTCTTGAACAGAAAAGTACAATGACGTTATCCCTATGTGAGGCACCAACTCGTGAGACAAGGTCAGACCACAACACCGGGAACTACGTGCCGTACTCTTTTCGATAGTGTGTGGGTTCTTTTACGTCCCCTGCTGAACCATGTAACACTGAAGATGCAGCAGACGAGGCCTACGGTTTATAGTCCTTATCCATGAAGACTTGACTAACCATTTGCAGATATAATTACAAAGTAATCACATTCTCCTCAGATATTTTAAGACCTCCCGCACAGCAGACTGGTGCTCTACCAATTAAGCTAACCAGGCGTTCAATGTATGGGTAATTTACCGAATAAAGACTCTTGAATATATTTAGTGTTATCGTTTTTTCTCATCCTGGGGAGTTAAAATGAGATTTGAGTGAATTTTGATATATTTGCCCTACAGTGCTATAATAAGAGACAAGGTAGAAAACTTGGGACGTTTTTAAAGCTATTTTGACGCCGTTTAGGGAAGGTATTCAAAAATGTTGTCACTCCTAAAAGAAAGGAAAGGCAGACCACTTCATCGATCGCTAGCCAGACGTCACTTCACAAATCGCAACCTCGTTCCCAGGGTCTCTCATCTAACCACCCTCTGAGGCGATGAGAGACCCTGGGAACGAGGTTGCACAAATCGCTCTCTCCTGAAAAAGGAAAAGTTCCGAACCGCAATAAAACCAACAGTTCCATAAAGTCCAACAAATTTCACCTCATATGCGTTTGCTTCGACGGTCGAAAGACTCGCGAAAAACGAAATATTTCGCTTAAAGTTTGCCCCCTCGGCTGTCCTGATATGCTTGTGACCGACCCTGCACCAACGGCCGTTACGCATCTGGTTTCATCCTCAACTCTGATTGGTCCGTTTTGAACCAAGTCACGGGCTGACAACACGACCCTCCACCAAGGTAAAGGTGCGTACATTTCATCGCTATCAAGTTTCACACTAGGACTTCAAAATCGGCCCAAGAGGCAAGGCGATATATTCGAGGTAGGAAAACTCTATTTCAAATTAGGTAGTTGTCACAATTTCTTTTCACTATCGGCGACTTTCCCATTCAATTCTCTATATACACTCCCGTCCCATGCACCCGCAGAGTCGAAATTTGAGAATGGGAAGCTTATGTCGTCACCAACACTTCTTTCGTATGACCCCCAGTGTTCCTACTCCTACCCCTATCAACCGCAAGTTTTCCGAGCGTATTTTTCAGTTCCTGCACTATTCAAGGCAACGTCCAAGCTTTTCGGCTGACAGGGCTGCTCTGATGACCAAAACTGTTTCTACTTTTCTAGCACTTTATTCAAGATTTGTAGATTTTGCAATTTAATTCTGCTTTCGCTATAAGTTTTCATTCCACGAGAAGTGACGCTCGAATCACTGCTCTTCAAGTTTGACAGTGGCGTCATTTTCCCGGGCCAATCACAATTCTTTGCTATGCATAGCAACCGATGAGATTGCTTCATTTTCTATATACAATAGATTACTTCAAATGGCTTTTGTGTTCGCCAAAGTAGGCAAAGACCGGCTTTCGAGTAGTTAGAAGATTTAAAACTAAGCTTTATCTGTAGCTGTTGTAGTTTGTTTCGTTATTGTACAAAACAAATAGATTACATACCGTGCGTCTGGTCAGTAACAGATCACAGATGACGTCAAAATATAAATGAAGAACATCAGGAACACTCTCGGCTATCGCCTCATGGGCCACTTTTGTTCTCATCACATTCTGACGTCATCTGTGATCTATTTCTGAACAGACGCATGGATTCGTACAATCAAGATGTCTGCGTCGCGAAACTCAGAAGAAGTCAGTTTTCACAGCATTGAAGTACTCCAGGATGTGACCAGACGCGTCAAAGAAGTCTATGGTATTTTAAATCGCGAGACGTACAGAGTTTAAGGAAATGGAAGCCCATGATGAGCGAGCAAAAAAGCTTGAACAGAATCCTTGCCCAAAAATCTTGAAGCTCAATGTTGGCGGCCACATTTTCTTGACCAGTTTGGCAACCTTGCATAATGCTCGATCATTATAAGAAACTCGTTACCACAACCATTCCATTTATCACCCCTCATTCAAAGAAGAATTCATGGAATAATGGTTACCTATTGAACCTCGGTCGTGTTTGTACGAACTTCGGTCAGAAAGAGATTCGTATTTTTCAGCTTAGTCAAAGTTCTTAAAAACAAAATGTGAGTAATGAAATCGACGCCAGTTATACAACCCAACGTTTTTCCAGCCCTTTGTACTTCTGTGTATCTGGGTTTCACTGTAGCACTCTTTTAGCACTTAGGACATTAAGGATATCTCTATGGTAGTGAAAAAATTCGTGGAGAGGAATTTCTTTTCTTATTAGGTTCCGGAGGTTGGACAACAGCACCGGGCTCGTTTCTTTTCAGCCTTGTCAACCCAAGCGGCCTGCCACCAACAAAGATGCCTTTGAAACCTGGAGAAGAGAGATATGCCATCTATTGCCGCAGCGACTATGGACCAATATTTGGGCGTGGCCATGATCTTGTTATTGTCAATGAACCAAATTCTAAAGACTGCTGGGCAAGCCTAAACAACTTGTACCAGTCTCCGTTCGGTGTAACTGGTACAAGGTTCCTCACAGGAAACGAGTACTTTACGGTCAGTGAATTGGAAGTGTCTGTGATTGAGTAAGAAATTATCCTTCTGAATAAAGAATGGATTGCAAGAAAACCTAACTCAAATCAAGTTTCTAATAGTGACACCAATGGAAACGGCCTTGCCCGTGTTAAACAAACGCAGTAAAGTTGATCTTGCCTTCTTTTTGATCAGCCGGTGCCTGAAAAAAAAAAATAAAGCAACAAAAACAAAACAAAACAGGACTAATCCTACGATCTGATGCACGAATGGTATTTTATTTTCATTTCTAATCATAAAAATTACAATTTCCTCGATTGTGATTGGTTTAAAAAGCTCCTATTTTCCACTAATTCACTTGCCAAGTTATCACAAAGTTTGTTATTCGACAGTTTGTTATCGGACAGTTCAATAAGCCAATTACATTCAAAGTTGAAGCTTAAATCAACCAATCACAGTCAAAGCTGTAATTTAAATAAACCAATCTTCATTTCACAGCGACATTAAACAGTTTACGACGCCTCCTTTGTAAGTCTTTTAATGCAAATTTTCCCTATTTTGATAACTTGGCTATTCTTCTTTTCTCGCAAAGTTAATTTTTTATGATTAATTGGTAATAAGATTTCGTCTCGCCCAATTCGGTCTGTAATCATAATCGTCATAAACAATTCGGACTTGATCACTCGTATGACTACAGACCGAATTGGACTCCACTCAGTCCTATTACCATTTAACAATTAGACTACGAGCCCGAGTTTTCTACGAGCAGATATTCAACGAGGCGCAGCCGAGTTGACTATCGCTGGTAGAAAACGAGGGCGAGTAGTCTAATTGTTTTAGTATAAATGTACCGTAGTTTCACTGCATAAAAAGAAAAAATGTCAAGTAACGCGTAGAAAATAACTTTTATTACGTTACATCAGGTTCAAACGTGATGCGCGATGTGCGCTGATGCGTAACTGTTGACTATCAGCAGATAGAAAACGGTAATTTAGCCAATCAAATTCACGGATTCACAATAGACTACGGTAAATTTATACTAATACCTATTACACTCGATTACAAGCAAATTATAATACGATTAAATTATTATACGCAAATCAGAATTATATTGTTGTTTTTGGAAATCTGAAAACGTCTGAAAATTAATTCCGTGCATGACGTCTGCGCTATGAAATATTTATATATATTCGCATTTTCTACTGTGATAAATTATTGCCCCGTGAAACGTCCCGTTAGAAGTTAAATACTGTTTCGTTATCTTGAAGTTGAAGAATCTTGTTCTACTCGACCACTTCAGGTCAATGCTCGGTTCACATAAAGTCAAGCGGCTTTCATTTGTGGAAAAATGCTATTCGTCAAGTTAACCTCTCGACCCAAGAAGGTGCGCCAGCGCTGAAGTATACTGGCATCTCCACGCTTTCGTCAAATTTCCTTTTAAGCAAAAGATTTGGTTTTCTCGTAATCATAGCTCTCCAGTGGAGGACATGTGCAGACCAGCTGTTGATCGCCGTATTTGTCGTCCACTCGGGAACATGTCGGCCAGAATTTTGCAGTCCCCTTCAACCACGGCTGACCAAACAAAACAAAAAAGCTAGATCAATAACCTTCTATTTTTTAACTAAAAGATACCCACAGACAGGGCAGGCCCCGTTCAGACTAACGCGTTTTCGAAACGATGTTTTATTGGTGAAGCCTTTCCCCGTTCACACTGCCATTTACGCAGAGTTTTCTCGTTCACACCAAAATACTGTAAAACGCTAATATTCTACGAAGAAACAAGCACATGAGAAAATGACGTCAGCATTTTTGAGAGCCCTCGCTTACTATCCCAGGCTCTCCCTCCTCTGGCAAGGGAGGCAAAGAAGAGAGAGCCTAGGATCGAAGTAGGTTTCACTCTCTACAAGAATACGAGGTATCCGTCCACTCCGGACAGCGTTTTTAAATGTGCGCGTTTTTGATAGACGGTAGGCGAGAAACGCATCGGAAAGTTGCGAAAACGTGTAATTGTGGATAGGATTCCATTTTCAAGAACTGACTGTCCCCTTGTAAGGTCACCCGGATCTGTTGTTACACAGGCAGGGACGGGGAGGGGGAGGGTGGAGGTGCGTTGCCTTCCTACAGGCGGATCTTGAGGGAGGGTGCAGGGGGGGTGCACACCCCCCATTCCTTAGTGGTGCACCCCCTCCTTAGAAAATTCTGGGTCTGCCCCTGCTTCCCCACCCCACTCCCGTTTTCATACACCCCACCGTTCAGAGTTAAAAGAAATACGAGATTTATACTCACAGCAGGGAAGGCTGCGACTTCTCGGCTGTACGGTCTGTCCCATGTATCTGACGTCACTACGTCCTGAGTGTGTGGTGCATTCTGTGGATAAATCAAGACATGTTTAACACGAACGCTTCCTTGAAGGTAGGGTAGCACGGATTGCTGAGCCCAGTCACTAACTCGTTAAAGCTCAGAATTGATATATGAAAATAATTAATGGAAAATTCAATACAATAGTCATTCCATTAAGCTACCTTTAATGGGTTGTTTGTCTTGTCCATTATGCCTTGTTCAATGTCACGGATTTCTTGGCGGATCGCTGTGGATTTAACGAAGCAACTGCCATTATCACATGGCCGGGCAAGATTAACAGAATCCTACGCCGTTATGGCTACTCAAGCAGGCAAGGTGGCGCTATCTTGCCCGCTTGGGATTACCCTCCGTGTAAAAGGAAAAACGTTTTCACTCCGTCTCGGTCCATAAACACTAGGGAGTTTATAAAGCTACCACGGCGACGCCGAAGACAACGTCGATTAAAAAATGAATTTACATTTTGCCTACGAATCTCGGGATACTCTTAAGTCATAACTTTGTTTATCACCGTCAAAGCTATCGCGAAACTGAGTCTGGGACACCGCAATAAATTTGAAATAGAATTTTAAAAAATTAGTCGTCGTAGTTCACGTTCTTCAGACAACGCAGAATCAGTCACTTCACGCTGTTGATTTGCAGAGGACGGCAAAGAAATGTACAAAGAGTTATAACGCACGTGCACAGCTATTGTTCTGCTCATTAAACCGTTTGTTCAGCGATGTTCCCGTTGCTGTTGCCGTCATGGTTATCTTAAACTCCCTACTATAAAAAAGAATAAGGCCACTATTCAGCCATCTTGACCTCACGCTTGGTCAATAAACACATTCTAAATGTATTATTTTGGAAAAAAAAATTAAACAACTTGCTACGTGCCATTATAGCTACAAAAATCTCTCTTATGATGTCAATTTATGGTAAAGGAAATGTGCGAAGACAATATAGAAAAGCATCAATTGTAGCTAGGAGACATCAGTGTACTGATGTGATACCAAGTTCTTGCAGTAAGTAATTAGAATTAGTATTTCCAGCTTGGCACTCACATATAAGTGAATCACAGAGTCTGTCTAGCTCAGCTTTGCTCTCGCTCTCCGTTGGTTCGATCATTAGGGCGGTGGACACTGGCCAAGATACCGTGGGCGCATGGAAACCTGCAACAGAAATTTAAGTGTAGGTTAAGGTTAAGGTAACATGAAGTCTGCATACAAGCCAGGTGACCCATCAGGTCAGAGCTTATCCCAGTTTCTGTAGCATGAAGCGACTAGGAGTATTTCTACTACCCCCTGGATGGGATGCTAGTTCATCGAAGGGGTTACCCGCAGTATTAAGTTTATACACCGTCTTGCCCAAGAACACAACCTAATGTCCCCGGCCAGGGCTCCAACCCGGACCGCTCGATCCGGAGAAAAGCGCACTGACTATGCGCCCACTGCGCCTCCCACCAGAGTCGGTTTAGAGTCGAGAGTAATGACAGCGAATTTTCTCTGATACGTTTCAAAAAACTAAAATCAAAACAATCACATCTGGCCATCACATTGACCCAAATATTCTTTCATGCATATCAGCAAAAAGCGCGGGAAAAAGATGAGAACCCATTTCACGACTTGTTTCCGAATTCACCAGATTGGCTGGCAAAAAAAAATAAACAAGACGTGTGATCTAATTGGTTAGGCAAGATTGCACGAGCATTTTCAAACAAAAGCAAAGATCACCAAAAAGAAAACATTTGATAACTGTTCCACGTCTTTCCAATTCGGTTGGCACTAATCTGCAAAAATTGTCTCTCAAAGCTCGGCCCTTGGCGCAGGCTACAAGACTTGCTATCCTTGGCACCTGTTTCAAGTTTAGCTGCAGATAAAACAGGCTACAGTTTCTGAATGGTTAGCACCGATTCCACGTATTCCCGCGCTTGACAACGCTATAACTTGTTCTACGCATGTCACCAGTTGGCAACGCGTTCTGACTAATCTTTTGGTTAAGTTGACATGAAATGTTTTCCCTTACCATAATCCTGAAGCCTCTTAGCGATGTCAATCGCTTCAATACCATGCTTCTTGAAATCTTTAGCATCAACAATAAATTCGTGGGCACAATAACCTAGTGGAGGAAAACAAAACAGCATGAGAACTTTGGAATGAAGGCTTCTGTACCTAAAAGGAGTTAAGTCAAAATTTCTGCATCAAGTTAAGCCTAAATTGTTCAAATTCGTCTTTTGGGATCCTTGTTAATCTTCTCCATCCGTAACCATCCTTGTTCCTTTATGGTTTATTATTATCTCTTTGATGTATTTCTATCTTAGTAAATTATTATTTCGAGATTTCCTTCAATTTAAAGATAATTTTGTACGTGGCCAAATTAACTCAAAACGCCATGAGTGAGTTACATTAATTTGAAACTTTCTTCGCGAAATTTCGCCCCCAAACAAAAAGCATTACAGGAAGCGAAATTACCATCCTTCCCAATGAACAAAACATCATAGTGTTCCTGAAGTCTGGCCGCCATGTAGTTAGCATTCAAAACGGCAATCTGTAAGAGTCAAAAGAACAAGAAATTTTGTAATTTAACAATTGCTCTTCTCGCAGTTATCAGTGATTTGACAAGCAATTCTGCACTGTATTGACTCTTAAGCGACGTTTGTGTGTCGCTCTAAACAAATGGACATTTGACAGCGAGCTCAAATCCAATAACAGCTGCTGAAACAGTCTACGTCAGCGATTCTGTGATCGTGACGAACCGAACTCGTGTAAACAGTTAAACATAATACCTCCATGGCTGACGGACACTACAGCAAAAAGCGCAGTTCAATAAATACGTTTCGCCTTAGTGTTGGCCTTGTACTCAGTATTCAATCTCAGCTGGTTTTATTAAAAATGTAACAATGAACATTCAAAGCTTACCTTAGTCGCATGTGCAAGACCCTTAGGGCCCATCAATTTAATATAGGCCCAAGAAATGGGTAGAATTGCACTGGAACCATATGGAGCTCCTGAGATGACCCCAAATGGATGGGCCCCTTCACCAACTGTACTCTCTGGTGGGATGACAGGATGGGATGGCAAGAATGGAATAAGGTGCTTCTTCCTGCGGGAAAATTTCACGAAAGTCAGTTTGTGTGATCAAAACAGTCAAGCCAAGATTATCATCTACCGTTAATCCCCGGAATGAGAGGGGAAAAAGTCTGTCATTAATAATTCATCACTTTTAAGCCAGGAAAACCTTTACCATGACGGTATTACTTAGCATAGCTTTTTACAATTTTACTTCTCTATTTTCTTCCTAGTTTTAGTTTTAATTAAGAAGATATATCAAACACTCAAGACAGTGTTTAACAACATTTTTTAACACCTCGAAGGTCAACAAAAATATCCCGCTTCGCGTGGTATTTTCAACTCTCCTGTCGATGTTTAGAGATCTGGTTAAAACACGGCCTTTCAAGTTTGATAAATTACTGGCACGTATAACATAGTTCTGCCCATTAAACGTTTCGTCCCGTGACGATGTTGACGTTTTAACTCCACCCCTTCCCCCCAAAAAGCAACTGTTACTTACACTCCAATAGGTCCCATTCCGGGTCCCCCACCCCCGTGGGGTATACAGAAGGTTTTGTGCAGGTTGGTGTGCATCACATCCGCACCATAGTCAGCTGGTCGGCACAGTCCCACCTGTCACGACAAAACGGTAATCAAGAAAAACGTTTTAAAGCAAACAGGTCATAGCGCTAGAGCGTGGTCCATATTGGGAGAATATTGTTGACGTTTTCTCTTTGTTTTGCAACTTTATACACCTTATTCCAAAATGGCTGCAATTTTAGTATTCTTTTGTTTACTTGCAAATTAGCCCTTGTTGCCTCGTTTAAGCGAAAACATTCTTTTAAATCTCGAGTTTAAGAACGAGGCAACAAAGGCTAATTTGCAAGAAAACAAAAGAATACTAAAATGGCGGCTATTTTGGAATAAGATGTATAATGAATAGCTCTTTGAAAACTCTTCTGACAAATTGCGTCACTTGGAAAACGCGCCCAAGCATGTATCAAAGGAGCTCAAAATTTCTTGTAAATAGAAGGAAACCTGACAACAATACTTAATTTACTTGGATAGAGAAACACCATAGATAATAATAAGCCACAAAGGAACAAGGATGAAAATGGATTGAAAAGATCGACACAAACCACAAACTACCGAACTTGAAAAATTTAGGCGAATCTGAAGGAAAATATTTACATTAAAAAACCGTTTTATTTTACGTGATGTTTTAAAAAGCAATTTGGTGAAACTAATTTTAACCATCAAGCCACCAAAGTTTTCTACAAACCTGAGCATTCAAGTTAGCACCATCAAGGTAAACCTGTCCACCATGTTCGTGAACCATGTCACAAATGTCCCTGGCAATTACGAGAAAAAAAATTAAAACAGTTAATGGAAGGAACAGCCAAATACGTCACCACTATGTATATCCTTTCACCTCCCCCAGAGTCATAATTTTTTTTGTTCTGCCTTCCACAGTCTCTATTGACCATGTAGACTGACAGTGGGAACGGTGGGGAGGAGGAAGGAAGAAAACCCCTGGGGAGTGTCCCCAACATCTCCATCCACAATGCCCCTATATTCTGACCCACACTCTTATAACTGAGTAGGCTTGCAGTGCTGAGGCTGAGGAGAGGAGGGTGTAAAGAAAGTACATGGGAAACACCACCATTGTTCCCTTTTAATATCCCCATCTGCACCCCAGGGGCGCCTTTGCCAGAGAGAGATGTACATCTGTTTATATTCACCTGATTCCTTCTTCAAAAACACCATTAGTTGAAGGATACGTCACCATGATGGCCGCCAGATCTTTGCTGTACTTCTCGACCTGATGGAATAACATTGCATATAAAATGGTTAACTTTAATACAGCAATTTACTATTTTAGATATAAAAATACACAACCCGTTCCCCGCTTACAGTCTTGCAACAAAACTACACAGTGAGTTACACACTTTGACAAACACATGGCACATATAAATACACTGGATACACTAAGTCTCTGCTATGCGAAGTACGCAATAGGAGGAACAAAGGGGGCCATAGAGGAAAAAAATGATGTCCATATCGTACAGCAAGGGGCTTGGAAGGACCCATTAATCTTAGACACACATTGTGGTGCTTGTCCAAGTGTCTGAGAAAGGGCATGCATGGCTGTCACCAAACAACAGAAAGACAATGTGGCTTAAACTTTAACATGTACCTGTGTTTTCAAGTCACTCAAGCTGACATTTCCATTGTCTTCGACCTTTACGACTTGCACCTGGTAACCAGCCATCTGAGCACTAGCGGGATTGGTACCATGAGCTGACACAGGAATGAGACACACCTGAAAGGGAAATCATGTAACAACATAACAATTATAAGGACTTCTGTTGTTTGTCTGTCTCTCTGCCTGCCTGTCTGTCTCTCTGCCTGTCTGTCTGTCTGTTTGTCTGCCAACTGTTTGCCTGTCTGTCAGTCTGTCTGTCAGTCAGTCTGTCAGTCATTTCTCTGTCAGTCAGTCTGTCTTTTCTCTGTCTGTCTGTCTATCTGTCTGTCCGTATGTCTGTTTGCCTGCCTGCCTGCCTGTCTGTCTGCCAACTGTTTGCCTGCCTGCCTGCCTGCCTGTCTGTCTGTCAGTCAGTCAGATCACAGGGCTGTGCTCTAGAAGTGCCTGGGTGTCTGGAAAAGAGCTTGGCACCAAGGATTTCATGACGAGAAACTGTTGGGTTCCTCATAACTTTTCTTAGACCACAACCTCGGATCAAAGGTTCTGTATACAAAAATCTCAACCACATCAGAACATTGGCACTCTTACTAGTCTCTTTAGCATAAAGCTATCATGGATAATTCTACTTCCCCTGAGAGAAATCCCACTGTGAGTCCTTTTCAGGGTTACCCCTCCCGCCATTTCACTCAATCTTTTGTGACCATTTTCCTTACCTTTTTTGCCACTTGCTGTTCAATCCCTGAATCTACAAAGATTGATGCCTGTTGCCAAGTTTACCATTGAAATAGTATTTCAATCCTTATCACCACACAATATTTCAATGTAACGAGTGAGAACATGACAGATTTGTTAAAGAAGTCCCACTGATCAATTTTCTTACCATTACCAAGATTTCTACAGATTTTTACAGATATGTTTGTCGCTTCTATAAAAATGTCTGTCACCAACAACAGTTCTTTTCAGAACTCCCTTCACCCGGATGATTACACAATACAAACTACTGAATCACATCATCATCCTCAAAGAACATGGTCAACAGAATCATACCTTTCTATTTTGAGCTCCATTGTGTTCGTGATAAGCACGGATTGCTCTGAGTCCAGTGTATTCACCTTGTGCTCCACTACAATGCAGAAAAAGGAATTATAGCTTGGTGGTGTAGCTTGGTGGTTTGGTTTAAATTGAGAAGCGAAGTAGCAAGGATTGTGTGCACTTAGCAGCTCCTCTGAGCTTTTCTGCTCTTTTTATCGCACTCGAATTGCTTAAACCGCCAAGCTTTGTAGGCTAATCAAAGAATAGAACATTAACATTTAAGAAAATGTGAAGAGTGCATGTTAGCACAGTTTGACACCAAACAAGCAAGGAAGCATTTAGTGCACACAACTCTGTATCGGGACTACAAAATCTTCACAATACTACAAATCTTCAAGTACCTGTTAGGCTGGAAACACACTGCATCAAAGCCAGTTATCTCACACAAATCTTTCTCCAGTTCCTGGTAGAGACGGCGATACCCCTGCGCTTGCTCCACTGGGGCATAAGGATGGATATCGGCAAACTTTGGCCAGGTGATTGGCTGGGTAACAAAGGCATCAGTACATACAGTTTTTTTCAGTTGTGAGTTTTACTTACAGGCAGCATGGCCATGGTTTATTTATAGCATCACTAAGGATAATTTCCAAAGTGCAAAAACTGAAAAACTTAACTGCGAAAAGCATATTTATATAGTATATTAAGTAACATACCATCATTTCAGTTGTAGCATTCAATTTCATTGTACAGGAACCCTAAGAAAAACATAAACACCTTCAATCAGACCTGGATTGCTTTTAATTAATTCCTTTAACTGAGACAAATCATCAAAACACTTATTTTTGTTTTCATCAGGGAAGGACCATTATATTTTAGTGGGAAGGAAGTGAGGGAGACAGGGAGGGAGGGTTAACCAAGTTTTTACCTTACCTTGTCAAAAGCATCCAAAAAAGAACAAGTCAGACCAATCATGCATCCATCTTGACCAAACAATTGCTTGGTCAATAAAGAATATTAGATTATCTTTTTATAGCAAAGAAAACACTATTTTCTTGCTGGATCTGACACAATGAGTAAACTTTGCCTTAATCCCATGCAGTCATGCAATCACAGTACAAAATTTAGTTTGTCTTGTGCCAGCCCCATCCAGTCCGGCAGCAACACAGAACACAAGATTTGGTTTGTCAGTACTCGAAAAAAGTGGTGTCCAGTCATCTGGGACAAGATTTTCCTGCTGGGCAACTAACTTTTTGTTCTCACTAAGTTGCCCTCTGGGCAAGTTGTCTGTCAACTAAATCATTCATTAAAAACAGCAAACTAAGACTTGTCCAAGTCAAACAAAATTTGAGAGTTACTTGTCCCAAGGGCAAGCTGGAATTCAAGTTTTTGTTTTGAGCCCTGTCGGCTTGCACTTATAGTTATAAAACAGACTGAAGGAGACAGAGAGTTTACATACCAAAGGAATCATAGAATGGCACAAAGAGATGTCTTTGTTTTCCAACAACTTCATGTATCGAACAATGTTTGTCTCTGAGTGGTAAGTGTTGAATACAGGATGGGTCATGTAGTCACTAAGTCTCTTGAATGAACTTCGTAGAATACTGTTTTCTGGCACTTCCTCCATGTTTGCAGCCAAAGAATCCTGATAGAGAATAACAAAAGAATGTTATCAAGTGAAAGTTAAATGTTATTACTGGGGCACAATTTTACTAATTGTTATCGTTTTCATTATCAATATCTTCATTATCACTGTTGTCATCACTATCATTATTATCACTACTAGTAGTATTATTATTATTATTATTATTATTTTGGAAATAGTAGTACGAGAGATATCATTCTTGCCAGGATGGCGGCATTTTATTCATCAATTTGTATCAGCATACTACTTGTTTTTTGAGTTCTTACTTTCGTTTTTTAATGTCTGCATTTCTACTGATTATGTGAAATAAATAAAGATGTATATTAATAATAATAACAATAATAATAACAATAATACATAATATCATTGTCATTATCATTGTCATTATCATTATCATCATCATCATCATCATTATCTAAAGAGTGTTCCAAATATCAAAAGTAAAAGTGGACCACAACAGCTATATCCAACTTAAAGCAATCAAAATGAAATTGAAACTTTGTAGGAGACTGCAATGTTAATAAGTACATGTACATACTTACAGTTGAGCTGTCACAACCAAACACCCACAAAAGATCTGCCAAGTCTTTCTCTTTGACTGTCTCATCCAGTGATATACCAACCTAAAATGATATATTGAACGAGTCACAGTGACAAAATACTGACTAATTATGTGACCTGCAGGTGTGTTTTAAATAAACTCCTCCTGTATGCCTGCCTGAGTTGTTTATTGTACAAGGTTACCTCTAGCATTAAGGTGATGGTGTTATCACCCATTCATACATTTAATATTAAGTTTTATTTACTTACAGTTTTATCATCAAACTGTCTCAGATTGATCTGTCGCTGTTTAGCTCTTTCAAGAATGTCTGAAGCATCTCCAATGCCTGATGTAACCTGAAGATAAATAGAGAGATTCTAATAAAAGTGTGCAGCAATTTAGACTGATTCAAAACTTTTTAATTTGCGTTAAATTTAAAGATGGGCCAAATTAGAGTTAGATAAAGATGCAGAAAATGTTGGTTACCTTTAAAGTGTCAAAGAATAAATCATTTTCCAGAAGATGTCCAGCACGTTTCAGTCCTAAAACAATAGCCAAATATTATATATGTTATCAATAATAAATGCACCTCTTGTTGCTTGGCAGAATTCTTGCCTTGAATATAGTGGCAGGATATATCAGGGTTGGAAATTGCGCTTTCCTGGTCGCCAATGTGACTAAAAATTTTGCAAAGGCGACCAGAATTTCACAGCTGGTCGCCACATTTTCCCATTTGGTGACTGAAAAAGAAACTAAGGTCAGTTGCCAGTTGGCGCCTGCCTAAAAAAGTTAATTTCCAACCCGGTATATGTGTCAAATAGTTGCAAATCACTGATGGAAATTCTCTTTAAACCCATTTTTTGCAAAAGGGGCAAAAGAGGATTTCTCTCTCTGAAAATATATATCTTGATCAATTGAA
>CM042757.1:21152351-21184380 GCA_022496165.2 Catalaphyllia jardinei | reverse complement strand
TGCAGAAGTGTTGAAAGGCAATGATCCCAGGGCTGGGGCATTTGCCCTCTTTCTTCGTCCCAACCCCGGGAATTTAGACAGCTTATGTGTCCCCACCCCAGGGAATTTCCTGAATATTTTTTTTAAAAAATGCTAATGCCCAGGGGTTAGCCGGGGGGGGGGGGGAAGGATGGACACTGCTGGAATAGACTGATGCATAAATCATACAATTTTCTTTGTGGATTTTTCCTTTTAATTTCCAATAACTAGGGATTAAGAGAATTACATTCGTATAAATTATCTTTCCCTATCTTCACACTTATAACAAAATCCCGAATTTCTCCTTACACAAGGTTCCATGTAATCCCCCTGCATTTCTCAAGAATCCCTTAGTCAGTCTGAAGATTAACCCCAAGTGAAGCCCATGACATTACTTACCCTCTAAGAATGCCATTTCTTCATTTTCATCAACGGTTGTGTCTAGCAAAAGAATGTAAAACACAAAAAATGCAATAATAAAAATGATAGTTCTAAAAACATATTGGAAAGCTCTAAAATGTCCAAGTATAGCAACTTACCCAGGTCTTTTTTCTGTATCGTTTTTCTTTTTCCTATAACAGTCCTTTTGTATGCTTCCTTAGCAAAATGTTCAACAAATAACTCCTAAAATAATTATGAGATATTGAGATATCATTTGACACATTTTCAAGGAGGCATGTTTTGCGAATACTGTTAAATCCAGATAATAAGCTACCTGAAAAAAAAGTCAGAATGTGTACTAGATTGACACTTGATTGACATTTCAATCAACCCTCAGTCAGTCTTGGTCTACAGTTGGTCAATAGTCGGCAGAGTCTTGACTGACTCATATTTATCAAGTGATACATGATGATGTGTCTGTGAAAAGTAGTTGACTGTCGACCGAATGACTGACCGAGAGTCTATGGAATGTTAAACAAATATCAATGGAGATGTTGATTGAGTGTTGACTGGGATGTCAACGGAGATGTATCAATCAGATCAAGGGCATTGATCCAGACTTAACACAGATACCTTTTGTACAAATCATCCAAACAATCTTGAAATCAGCATACAGAAATTTATTTTTCCTTGAGGTGTGCAACATTTTGAAAAAGAAATTTGTGGAAACTACTAAGTGAGTAGTCATACAATTATTTGCAACATTTAATTTGTATCACTCAGGGAAGTCTCCTTTTTATCTTGGACCAGTTTGCCATGTGATAAATGTGTTCTTAATATGCAGTATCTGTGGCTGAGTGCCAATCAGCACCCTTGATTGACATTTCAATTGGTACTTGTCATAAAGTGCTGACCGACTCATATGCCTTGATTGACAATTAGTCAACTGCCCGACTGTAAACCAAGATGTTGCTGGAGCATTGATCATGTGTCAGCCTAGGTGTTGATAGAGAGTTGACTGATTATCTACGGAGTGTCGATCAAGGATCTTTCGAGGCTTCTTTGAAGTGGGAAATGGGAGACTTGTGTTTGGGTGTATTTATTTTCAGGAAAGGGCTGATTAGAATTTATGGGGATCTGAAATTTTATGTGTAAGCTTCATGAACCTACATTGAAAGTAGCAAAAATGTAGAATTTAAGCTTATAAGTCTAGTTTTGACTACAAAGATATTTGTAACCATAGCTTTTAGTGCACTGTGTAGATGAAAACAAAAACATTTCTGAAAACATCGATGATCTTTGCAGACATTTTCATTCCCTTGCACAACAACAGTTATGTTCTAAACATTAAAGCTTACTTTCAGCCAAGTTGCGAAAGTAAGCTTATTAAAGTTTGCATCACTACATTAGAATCGACTTGCTGTCAGCAAGAATCGTATTCAGTGAAACCTTGACTTACTGCCGCTCTTGTTAGGAGGAAGACCGACTCTCTGTTGGCTAAATGTAGGTCTGGATCGATTTTCATCATATTACGAACTCGAGTTTGTGGAAACTGTGTAAGTCTGGCACGGTGATCGTCTTCTTGTACCACTGAATTCTCTTCATTTTGCGAGCTAATCTCCGTACTGTCCGCCATCAGCTCCGCCATATTGAATCTGAAATTGCCGGGAAAAAAAAAACTCGTATCCAGTCCACACGCCTTTCTGGAGAGCTACAGAACTTCATTGATCTCGTCCGTTGGGTCAAAAAAAAGGCCTTTATATATATCGGCGTTTTTCTGATAAAACTCGGTTTCGTTAGAATCTCTTGCACTCCTGAATAGATACCTCAGGTTCTTAATATTCAAGTTTTCAAGTCACACAGGGATAGCGGAGCGTACATTAAATTGGAGGGGGGAGGGGGGAGGGGAGGGGGGAGAGGGGCTTACAAGCGAGGTCCAGAGACGCCAACTACTTGTAGGGGATCTGGAGATATTTGTAAAATTATTACTTAATGTATTTTTTTGCTTGAAATATTGGAGAGGCTAAAGCCCACCAGTTCCCCCCCCCCCCCCCGGCTCCGTCGCTCTATCACAGACAACAAGGAGTTTTAGCAAACGGCGACGGCGACGGCGATGAGAGCTTCATGGAACAAATGGTTTAATGCGCAGCACAATAGTTCTACACGTGCGTTTTGAACCTGTACATTTCTTTGCCGTCCTCTGCAAAACAACAATGTGAAATGATCAAGTTCTACGTATTTTGGAGAACCTGAACCGCAATGGCTAATTTTTCGTATTTTCTTTTAGAACTGAACGCTGTCGGTGCACATTGAGCCCGAGCAAGCATATTGAGCCCGATAGGCGTACTGAACAGGTTTACACAGCTGCGACATTCGAAAGTTCAATATAAATTCAGTTTTACAAGAGGCCACTCCCGCCGTCGCCGTCATCACTGCTAAAACTCCCTATTCTCACCCGGTGGAGGGGCTCTCATTTGAAAAAGTCGGGGATAATCCCCAGGGGGTACTTGAAGAATTTCTGGGCGGGGATGTGCCACCGGGACCCTGGAGCCCTAGCGCCCTTAGCCTATACCAGCTAAGGGCTGGTTCAGCTAAATTTTGTTACCCTATACGTATACTAGAGTAAACTCCCCAAATCACTTCTATCCTAGAGTACTGTAGCTGTTTTCCAGAAACTGATGAGTTTGTTCTAAGAACTCTGATTGCCTCTAATAAAGCTTCTCTTAACACCTGGCGGCTTCTAGTGAGTTTTGAAGTCGAGGATAGTTTCCTTCAAGAATCTTTCACCTTTGTACACTACCGTCAGTCTAAGAATGTGATGTCATGTCATGTCATGTAATAACCAGTAGCGTTTTCTGATAGTCATCTATCGACGCTGTTGAGGCTGAGTCGTGCCGAATTAACTTTTTTATATTTTTGAGTACCAATTCCTTAGTCCAGATAAAATCTCCAACCAACTGGTCAGTTTCGTGAAAAAAAAAATGATACCCTATTCTAGACCCAAACGCTCTGATTTATATACCCCATGCCAGAGTAAACTGCTTAACTGCCATATACCCTTCACAGCGGCATATACCTATATAGCCCATATATGGCAGTACCTTCCCCTCCCCCCGGGGGGGGCGATGATCGATGTCTCGCTCAGAGGTGTAAATCAAGATTTCTGGTCTCACTTATCTTTTTTATGTTGGGTGCTTGCCATTATGCCAAAGATTCCGGAAACTTTGGTCGGAAGTCAAATGGAAAGGTCTGTTCCGGGTTGGAAGATTCGGGATCCCCTCTGGAGGTGGTCCACTTATTTCCATCGGAATATTTCGACCGAAATTCACCGTACCAGTTCATTGTCCTACTTCTCTTCACTTTTGTAGGGAATTCGGAAAAGAAATTTAAAAAGGCAAGAGCTATTCCTCTTGGTTGGCCCAGTTTGATGGAATTTGTTCCATTTCCATCGGGTAATTCCCACTGGTCTCTGACCGGTCGGTTTGGCATCATAGAAAAAACCCGATGACACGCCAATATCTGTAACTGTCAAAGCATCTTTCAAGGTGCAGTTAGACTTCGAGTACTCCCTCTTTCGCTTAGTCCGTCGAGCGAGACGCGAAAGAAACCTGCGAGAAAAAAATGGCCGCGCGAGATCTTTTTCGCTTACTTCTCGTCCGCAGGATCTCGCGGGGCCATTTTTTTTTTCTCGCAGGTTTCTTTCGCGTCTAAGCGAAATACATGTAGGTACCACTCGTAGTGTAGGGTGCAGTCGAAGAAATTCTTGCAGAAAACGCTCTTATTTCCGTTTTTTGGCTCGTTTTCCACAACTCTCTTTGGATCAAGATCAGTGATCCAAGATCACTTGGATCGTGCTGCATGGAAGAAACCGATGAATTTGTGACCAGAGTGGATTAACCGGTTCCTTCGATGCACCATGACCTGGGGTGATCCTGGGCTATTGATCCAGATCACGCCAAAGGAACGCACCTTATGATTTGCGGGACATTTGTGATGGTTAGGAAGCAGGTTTACACTTTAATTTCCAGAACACCTTTTATTATAGTATCTTTGTTAATGAGGCGCTCTAAATTTTGAATTACATCAAGAAAAATATTAGCAAAATTGTTATATACAGAGGTGCATGCCATCAGGTTAAAGTAATTTATATACGACATTAATTTTTCTTTTTCCCTGTTCCAAATTTATACGACTATTTTCTCTCTTTTCCAGGAGATAGCCCAGAAACTATTAATTGGAACTTTCCTTTTATCTTCTCCAGGAGTTAGAAAAGAAATTGTGAATGAGGTTGGCCAACTGTCATTTACAAGAAACTTTCTTAATGAGACGCTCTAAATTTTGTGCAAATTACACCCTGAAAAATATTAGCAGATTTTTTATATACAGAGGTGCATGCCATCAAGTTTAAGTAATTTATATACGTCATTGATTTTTCTTTTTCCCTGTTCCAAATTTATACGATTGTTTTCTCTCTTTTCCAGGAGATAGCAAAGAAACTAAAAATTAGGACTTTTTTTTCTTTCTTCTCTAGGAGTTAGAAAATAAACTGTGAATGAGGTTGGCCAGCTGTCATTTACGAGAAAAATAAGTTAACTGGCCACTCGAAATTTTACAAACTTCCCCCATACAAAATTAATTCACAATAGAAGCCTGGCTCTATGATGTACAATCGTTCTTTTTACGTAAATTGCGATATGTTTCAGAGAATAATAAAATCAAGCGTCATTATTCCGTGGTGCTTGCTCCGGTAAGTTCGTTTTCGCACGCTTCCTCTCTGTACTCAGAGTTACACCGCTGGCAGTTGTTACAGTGGACAAAGCGCTGTAGCTTTGTGCACGGGGGATGTCCCCAGTCCTGAAAGAGAACGAGGCAAAACAGTCAGCGGAGAAAACAAAAGTTGACAAAGAGAGGACAAAGAGAAAACGGTTGACAAAGAGATCTTTGGAATCACCAAGAGCTTGTGAAACACGGGAGAGCGTGTTTAACCACATTTCCAAACACCGAGAAGACGGTTGAAATATTTAAGGTGCTATGTCACGGTTTCGCATCTTGAAAAATATATTTGAGTTCACTGTTTGTAATCTGTGTCAATCTTGTCCATCCTTAGCCATCCTTGTTCCTTTATGGTTTATTTCTATCTCTTTGGTGTTTTTCTTGCTTTCTAACCTGCTATTTCTAGGTTTTCTTCAATGTGAAGGTAATTTTGAACCAGGCCTAACCAACTCAAACTGCCGAGTGCGAGGGTGCAGAAAGGGTTTGACGCATAAAAGAGGATAGATAATGACTTTATTTAGTGAGGCTAACAATTGACAGCACTTGACATAAATAACTGATGCATCTTTGGCTAATTAAATGATATTGATATTTGGCTAATTAAATGATATTGATATTTGGCTAATTAAATGATTATGATATGGCTAGCTCCGCGAGCGAGCAAGGTAAGCCGAATCCTGCGCTGTGATTGGCTACCCGAGCGGGCAAGATGGTGCTACCTTGCCTGCTCGGGATTGCCCGCTGTCCCACAAGAAAATGGTGTTTTATTCCTATAATAATCCTTTATGGGCCGAGCTTGTTCGGTCAAGATGGATGTATATTGGCCCCGTTCTTGTTTCGCGTGTTAATGGACCTCACTTCCGTCTCGGTCCATAACCACGCAAAAATAAAAGACCTTGGCCAAAATCCAACCATCTTAACCTCAAGATTGGTCAATAATCCATAATCTACTGATCAGAAATTGATCAGAAAACTACTCGTAAATCACTTAGCCATTTCTACCTTGATTCTCTCGTAAGTATCACTGATAATACCAATGAACAAACTGAGGACCACATAAATGAAGAGCGAGATGAAGGTGTACAAGTAGATCTTGCTGAAAACCCACACAGCGTAACTCTTTTGGCTCATCTCAGCAAATGTCATGAACATATCGTCACCATTGATCAATGAGAACATACATTCTGACACAGTCCACAAGTCACGGAACTGGGAAAAAAACATAAAAAAAACAAGTCAGCCTGAAAACAAGAAAATCACTGATATTTGAAAATGCTATCAAAAGTACACAGGCCTTTAGGTGAGTACAAGTCAAATATCACGAGGGTTAAAAATCATTAATCGCCCGAGCTTTCATATACGATTACTCATTTACTACATGTTCACTTCAAGACCCTCGTTTTGCCTTAGTGACTTCTGTGTTATTGTTAATAGTTAATTATCCACCTGTGTACAGTGGCACCCCGCTATAACGAAGACCCTGTTGTGATGTACAACATTGCAAAGCCCGGCAGAATTACAATAAAATATGTGGAAATAAACCCCGCTATAACGAATAGATTTTGACGGTCCCAATGCACAATTTACCACGCTATAACGAAAAACACGCGAGGACTTTTGATCACGTTATTGACTTCAACAACTCTAAAGGCTGGTTTCCATATGATCGCATGCGATCGCAGGCGATCGCGGATCGCAGACGATCGCAAAGAAAGTTGTTTTCATATGATCGCAGAGGATCGCAGAGCATTTTGCGATCTGCGATCCGCGATCCGCGATCATATGGAAACCAGCCTTAAGATCATTGACAAAGCGAACAACAGGAGTAGAAAGACATTGGAGTCATGGCACACGGCAAAAACTGTTGGGGCGGACAATAATTCGTGCCCGCTCCCAAAACAATACCAGATTCTCTTAAAGAAACACTCATTTTTCTTAGCACTTTTAATATTCTTTTCAACTATTTAGCACATACTCTTATATTTTAATTTCTGTGAATTTTCTGTTATATTTAAATTTCTTTTGCCCTTATTCTTCACACGTTTTTATCCGTTGAAGACAGCAGTTCAGTCTGTCGATAGCTCATACTCTTTTTGAAACTTTTTACCAGAGAACGCTTATACTTATTTCTTACCATGAATCCTGGTAACGGATCTTTAATATTTAAAATTTACCTTGACATGATAAGGTCCAAGGACGATCCAACCACAAAACAAGAAGCCAAAGTACAGCAGAGAGCCACACACGCAGAATCGGAGAACGCTTGGCGCTGAAGCTTTTAGTGTAACCAACAGAATCTGAAATAAAATTTAAAGACCCAGGAGTGGATGACAAAACAGCTGGTTGTGAAGGGCTTTTGTTGATTTTCTTTTGATAATGATGAAAACGTGGCTTGTCGGCTTAAAAAAATACCCATATCAAAGGCTAGAGTACAAAAACCATACTCTATGACAAAGTGGCCAAAATCAGCTAAAATCGATACCCTATTTGTGACCAAAACGGCTGAAAAACACATACCCTTTTGGGGCTGCAAATACCCATGTAGCCCATATAAGGGAGTGCCCCCCCCCCCCCCCGCCCGGGTGTCCAGCCAACCATCTTAACTGAACAAGCTTGGTATATAAGACTAAATAAAACTGTAGGCAATCCTGATTGAGCAAGATAAACTCCTCTTCCCTGCTCAGGTAGCCTGACACAGTGCAGGATTTGGTAAATCTTACCAGCTCATGAAAATACTAAAAATAATAATTATAAATTATTACTAAAAGCGTGGCAACAATATCATTAGAGTAAACAGTAAAATTTACTGTGATTGATATGACTACTGCATAATGACATCTCGCAGTAAAAAATCACAATTTTTATTGAGCAGCTGTGAGAACAATTGTTATACCCAGCCTGGTATTTATAACTATTTCAGGTTATTTGAGGCTGTCAGTTACCCTTATTTTTTCAAATTATATATTTATTATGTATGTCACTGTAATTTGATCTAATTTATTCTAAATAAGGGAGGATAAATAAAGCTGTTGTTGTTGGTTTTTTTTGTTGCTGTTTGACCATCTAGCAGAAAGCTTTTCTTTTTAAAGAAATCCATTTCTAATAGTTTTGGCCTCCTGCTGAAATCTTTAATGAAAACCTTCTGAGTTCAACTTACATTGTACTTCTTGAAATGCCCCAGATATCTTAGCAATCCACACCAGGTCAGGAGCACTGCCATACCCAAAAACATGCTGCAAACCGTGTACTGTGGGTTATACTGCAAACAGACAGACAACATCTCTTGTCAGTAACTAAGTCATTATTCAAGAAATCAAAAACAGTAGCATGTTTGAGAAATGCTGTGAGAACACGAGCCGACAGGAAAGTGTTTCTACAGCTTTTTACAGTTTTCCTAGACTTTCACGAGTGTTTCTATGACTCGCTAGAAACACAGAACATGTTTTCTATTTCGTTTTGAAAACAAGAAAACATTTTCTTTACTGTGATAATCAAAATGTAAATTCTCTTTGCACATGTCATCCTTACATCAACAGCTTGTACTAGTTCTGTGTTTCTATCAAGCTAAACAAAAATTTAAACCCATCAGTGCTTGAATTTTGTGGAGCTGTTTTCTACGCAGAAATAACCAGGACTACCAAAAAAAAACTGTCAAGCTGACACAATCCCAATACAGAACTCTCAAAATATTAATATTATGCGCAGAAATTTTATCAAACAAAACTAAGGCTCTTTTTTTTTTATCTGCCTTAGTGCACCCCAGTGGAAATGTGAAATTTAAGATTACTAAATGAATGTCGCTCATGGGCGTAGCCAGAATTTTTCAAAGGGGGGGTCACACTGAGTCATACAGAGGATACTCACCAGATTGTCGCCTGAATATTTTAGGTTGTTTGCTTACAAAGAAGCCTACAAAGGGGGGGGGGGCACGGGCACCCCAGCACCCCCCTGGCTATGCCCTTGCTGTTGCTCATCCCTCCCACATCACCCCCCCTGTCAACCTCTGCACCACTAAAGAAATATGTAGGGCGTCCCTGTACAGCTTAGTAAATCTCAAAAGGTTTCTTCCCATATTTAACTAAAACAACCTTGCATTTCAGCACAACCAAGGTTTCCGTGAGTGTTCACTTAAAATAATTATTATTTACAGCCAGAAGTAATTTATTACTAAAATTATGTTCCTAAGGTTCCTTGAGCCAATGAAATTGATACAACAGCTCTACATGTGATGTTTAGAAATAAATTAATCAATAGCTTTTATCCAAAACACAAAAACAGAGAAATTCAGTTACATTGACATCAATAAGCATTTTCATCAAAGAGCCAATGATGGCACAGCTGTCGCTGACGGCAATCAGAAAGAACCACAGGTTCATTAGGTCCAAGCAATCATAGGGGGACAGATGGTCACCAAGTTCTTGAGCAAAAAATCGTTGGGTTGCCTGAAACAAGATTATTTTTCATTAATAAGTACTTTCTACAATGTAGTTTGGGGAGGAATCATGGCCTCATGGTTACTCAGTGTGCTTGCAACCACATTGAGCTGCCCAGGTTCGAGCCCTGGTCAGGGGCATTGTGTCGTGTTCTCGGGCAAGACACTTCAATCTCACAGTGCCTCTCTCCACCCAGGTGTATGAATGGGTACTAGCAAATTTAATGCTGGGGTTAACCTTTTGATGGACTAGCATCCCATCCAGGGGGGAGTAGAAATACTCCTCGATGCTTCATGCTACTGAAACGGGAGGTACGTGCAAGCATGATGGGCCACATGCCTCTTATGTAGACAAAGACCATATAACATACTGTAGTTTAAACACTGACCAGAACTATAAATTAATGAACTAAAAATCAGACGGTGTTAACAACCAGCCAGTGCCCAGTTTAAATAGGGTTCATACTCTTTTGAGCTCTTCAAATTCAATGACTTTCCATGAGCTTTTCCATGACCTTTTTAATTTTTCCAAGACCTTAGGTTTAGCTGTGAGTTTCAAAAATTCAAAACCTTTACTTGTTTTGGAGCATTTTTTTTTTACCTTAAACAGTTCAGACACACACAAACTCTAGCGTTCACCAAAATGCGTGCCGTTTACACTTAACTATTCCTCTCTATCTTACATCGTCCTGGCCTTGTCATTCGCAGTAGATAATCTATCAAACAGAACTTTTAATTAATTTTCCATGACTTTCAAGGACTAACAATTAAATTCCATGACTTTGCAGGTGTGGAAATGGAATTCTTAAATTCATGACTTTCCAGGTTTTCCATGACTTGTACAAACCCTGTTATACAGGTGGGTGAGGAAATTAAAGGAAGGCACTGCATCACTTTGTGAAATGTCATGCCAAGAGCACCGTCAAGTAGTTACATGTATATGGCTAGTTCTGTAAGAGGGCGAGATTTTACCAAATCCAGTGCTGGGGTTGGATACCCAAGCAGACAAGATGGTACTTTCTTGCTCCTTGCCTACTCAGGACCAGAATCCTGTGTCCCAGTAATCATAAATCGTTTATGAACCAAGTTTGTTTGGTCAAGATGGCTGCTTATCTGCCTTGTTCTTTATAATTTTCATGTGTACAAACCTCACCTACAACTTGGTCCCTTAACACTCTGACAAAAAAAACTTATGCCATACCCAATCATCTTGACATCATGCTTGACTGATGACCTACATACATGCATGTACACTGTAAGAATATATCTTGTTTTGCACCCAATCAAGTTTGCACCCGCCAAGTTTGGACACCTGAACTAATAATTATGAACTTTTGTATTTTTTTATGAGTTTGCCTTGGGTTAAAAACTGAGAAATAAAGTAACATGTTTTGTGTGATTTTGTTTCATTAGGCCCACAATGTTGTCTTTTTAGCTTGGTAATAATAATATTTAATAATAATAATAATTAACATTTTTATTGCGCAAAAATCCATGTGAATATGATCAAATGCGTGTAACAAACAAATATGATACAAATTAAACATAACAAGTTAAGAATCCCAACTGGTGGGAGGCTGACCAGTTGGCTATTTACAAGCCGTGGAGGAGTTGAATTCAGGGCCACCGAAGACAAATCCATCTCAGGGTTTTCAACTGTTTTGTAAAGTAGCGGACATACTTTTGAAAGCACCGGACGTGAATGTTTTCTTGGGGCCGTAAGGCGCTTCACAAGCGCCGAAGGTGCAAGCACTTAGGGGGGTCTGGGGACATGCACCCCCAGGAAATTTTTAAAATAGAATACTCAGAAACGCCATTTCCAGCGTTTCTGAAACCAAAGAAACAGTTTCCTACGCAATGCCGGTGCTTACTAAAATTCTCTTTAAAAAGCAAATTCGCCAATATTGATCTCAAAGTACCCGACGTGGAATGGCAAACGACCGGACGAAACGTCCAGCCTCCAGCCTCAAATGAAAACCCTGCCATCTAGTGGCAAAGAGGAGGATTTGAACCCGGGACCTCCGGATTACAAGTACAGCGCCCTACCAAGACTTTGTAGCAGCACAAAGTAAGATATCGCTTTGATAATCCATACAATGTTTTTGAAATTCATCTTTAATCAAGAGATGTTTCGGATGAAACATCATCCATCGTCAGTTGTACAATGAGAAATAAACTAAAGTTGAGCAATAAATAGTGTAACAAAGTGAGATATAACATGGATAATTAATAATGATAATAATTAAAATTTATATACAGCAATAATAATAATAATATAAACTTTATTGAGTACTTTTCATAAAAACTTGAATCTTAAATGTATCTGGCAAAAATATGAACAGATTACAAAATTAATCTCGGTAACTCAGCCAGTGTGGTAATAATTTAATATATAGTAAAACTAAAAATACAGTGCTATAGTACATAATTCTTAATAATTGCGTTCCTTGCATGAAAATTTCAATCGATCCTCTAGAATCAACATTGATATGACAAAAGTAAGATAATAATAATAATAATAATAATAATAATAATAATGATAATGATAATAATTAAAATTTATATACAGCAAATTCCATATGCATGATCATATGCACTACACATGAAAATAAAGATTAAAAAAAAACCGACATGTAATGAGATAAAAGCTTACAAAGTACTAACCTAATGAGATAAAAGATTAAAAGCTTGGGTGATAAGGTAGGTTTAAAGATTACATTTAAAACTACATGCCAGTGATGTTACTCGGTAGGTCGTTCCAGAGACACGGCGCTGCATAGGAGAATGCCCTCGCTACAAGTGTATGGGTAACCTCTTACTACTAGAGATGTTAAGCAGAAGTTTTTGGTTCGACGTTAGTTTATATTTAGTTAAAACTAATAAGCAAGGTTCAGGGACTGTTCATTTATTTCACACTATTTACATAAAAATTAACGAATATAGCCAAAACCTTCAGCTAGCATATATATCATTCGATTCCCTGTCATCACTACCTGGTTTCAAAATTCTAGATTTTATTTACTGATCATACATGTACATGCAGTTCCTTCAGTACCTTTACAAGCTGTAGTTGCCGAAAGATTGAACGTAAGCATAGGCCCACAGACATCAAGCAGAAGAGCATGGTCACAACGTCAACAAAAACACTAAGTGTTTTGGATGCTCGGTAATCTGCAAAAAAAAAACAATTTTGCCATTCAGTTTTTGTCCATATTTGAGGTAATACCTATTTCAATATAAGTGAAATATTCTTTGTAATGTATAAAACATTAGCAGCAGTGTTGTATCAATATTTACAAACTTCAGGTGCAGCCAAGAGTAATACAACACTGATTCGAATGTTGTATACGGCTTAAAACAATTTTTATATAGACCTATTTTATTTCCAAACGGACACAAAGACAGCAGAGTGACAATACTCTCAATAGAGATGCAACATTTTTTAATTTACAAAACATGTGTCGACATTATCATGTCACCTTCAGTTGCAAATGAGCTTTTAACAGTTGTACATTTGAATTTTATATTAAGGTATGTTACAAAATTATGCGTCAAAACTTGCATTACAATTTGAGTATGAAGTACAAAATATGTGAAAACAAAAATAGCGCGCACATAACGATAAAATAAAATAAAGTAAAATAAAACAAAAGACAAAAAGGCCAACATAATTAAAAGGAAAGAGACAAATCTAGATGATTCAACTGCTGATTGAGAAAGGAATTTTCCCACTTCTATAAACTCCCTTATGCTGGCTGGTTTTCTAAAATAGCCCAGACTAAGTTAAGACAACTAATCAATGTTATTGCAAAGCTGAATAGATGTCAAGGTGGCCTTTAGTACATTTAAACTTAGAAACATGTTCAGCGTGAAAGATTCAGTACCGCAAGGTCTACGTTCACGTGTCGTTTATAAATTTTCGTATGCTGGCTGTAATGCCAGCTACATTGGCTAGATCACTCGCCACCTTTGTACACGTGCTCATGAGCACCTCCTATCGGACAAGTCTTCGCATGTTTACAGGCACCTGCAGTCATCTAGAGCCTGTCATGACTCTTGTTAATACAGAATGTTTAATGATCTTAGACTCTGCGCCTCAAAATTCCAAATCAAGATCAAAGAGGCACTGCACATTAAGTGGGAAAATCCTACCCTTGCAAATATCGTGAATTCCATCTCCAAAAGATTTGGCCCCAATTTTGAGCAAATAGACATTCCCGATGGCAATGGCTATTACGGTGGCTTGCTAACAGCTTTGCGAACACATGGCAAATTGAAGTTTTCCTGTCTGATCATGTGCTAATTCTGAGTAACAACCAATGGGGTTCCAAAACAAAAAAGGAGTTAAGATTGGGAAATATCAGGTCAAAATCGACAGAGTTCATTGTGGGCTCGGATTTAGCCTGCGAAAACAGCCATCCTTCTTCGCTCCCGGCCCAAGTGGTGTTTCGTGTGAAGGACGTCTGCAATTCACCGCCGAAAATTCCATACTGATGGGGAAAATCTGTCCCACATCTGGTCATGAGCGCTGATTGGTTCGATCGGTAATTATGCATAATTAAGTCTGTAAATATGCAGGACAGTGAAAACACCAACCAAAAAAATCTGGCGTCTTGTAATGGCGGTTGATAAGTCGCACGACTTTGACAGTTTGTGACATCTGTACCGTTCTCTGTTCGGTTACTCGACCTTTTTGTCACTTCACTCGCGCATGTTTATGAAGGGCACTTCCTGCTGAGCCGTTAGGCAAATTTGCAATTTTTTAGCGGTCATAAGTCTTTGTGATTTCTGCTGTTATCTGCGTGTTACTTTGTGAATTTTGACACCTCCGTAAACAGTGATTAGAACTGTTTCAGAGTACAGAACTGATATCATATTTGCCCTCGTACCTTTTTCTTCAGAGACACTGTAGCTATACTTTGAGAAAGTTTACACCAGCTTGTCTAGTGAAATTCTAATTTTTTTAGCTATCTGATCGAGCTTACCATATTTACTCGTGTATAAGTCAAACTCATGTATAAGTCGACCCCTCATTTTCCAGGTCAAAAATCAGATTTTTAATCATTTATGGTTAAAGAAATAACATTCAGACCAATAGAAATTTCCCAAAACATCAATCTTTTCTTCCTGAGAATGTATTGAAACCACGGTGAATTAAAAAAAGCAGAGGTGTAATCTTTATCAAGACTTGTTTAATCACGATTTAAGGACATACTAGCTCTTCGATTTACTAGTGAAGTATTTTATGATATTTGGGAGTAAATCGCATTGCATTTAACTAACCTTGATCTCGATGTTGAGTTTAAAAGGAGATTAGATTAGCAGACCAAAGGAACGCAGAAGAGCTTCAAAAGATTGCTCAGTAAAAACAACGCCATCTTGGAAAACTTGGTGACCAAACTACAAATTTGAGGAGTACTGGAAACTAAGATAACTCCACGTGCTACAGTAATCATTCGATGAAAACGAAAGTTCAGCACCATAAACAGCAGCAAAGCTCTATTAAAGAGAAATGTATGCTTCACATATCAAAAGACGCAATAGAAATCATCTCCAGTAGGTTTATGTTTAAAGCATTTAACATTTATTATTTCACACTTTTTTGTTGAAGAAGACTGCGCTGAAAACTAAGAAACTCGACCACAAACAGAACTTGTTTTGTAAACTCAGTTTTCCGAATGCACTTCAGGCAATTGTTATGCTAATTTCTTGGACTGCTTTGTCAGGTCTTTGTGAATGACTCATGTATAAGTCAAGGGCGATTTTTTGGGCTGGTTTTTTGGTCGTAAAAGGTCAACTTATACACGGGTATATACAGTATGTTTTTCAAGCTCAAATTCAAATGCAACTGTTGAGGTGCAAGTGTGTTGAATCTGTCTTTGTTTGGCTTAGTCAAGACCATGGTTTCGATCCTTCATGTGGATCTCATCAGTTACCGGTATTTCTATAATACTCTGTACGTCTGAATTCGTACATTTGTGAGAATGTAACACATTTGAAGCTTGGCACAAACCGTTCATGACTGCAAATAGTAATTTATTCAAACCTATAAAGTTTACGCTTACGTCATCAGTATGGAATTTTCAGTGGTGAATCGCAGACGTCCTTCACGCGAAACACCACTCGGGCCGGGAGCGAAGAAGGATGGCTGTTTTCGCAGGCTAGCTCAGATTCTATTGTTACGTATACTCACTCACTCAGACGGATAGCATAGTAGCTTATACCTCTTTAGGCAGTACGCTACAAAAACTGTAACTATATTATTTTATTATAATTCTAATACACACTTATAAGCTAAGATAAGGAAATAAGAAAATAATAAGAATAAGAAAATGCATTTTCAAAATGGAGTTGAATATCTAAAATGATAATAGAGAGTGTAAATTTTCTTGACCAAGTTTTCCACAATCACATAATTTCCTCCAAAACGACCAGTGATCATTTTATTTTTAAATTCCTCTCTTGCCCACCCAAGGCTTTGCCAATACCATTATTTTGTGTTTAGTTTTGAAATTGAAATGGAACTCGGACAGTGTCTCTCTCTATACTCTCACTTTAGACTGACTAATGCTCCACCATGTCATTACCTTCTCTGCTGCCCGTTAAATTACCAGTACAATTCTCCATAACATCTCCAGCTGCATTTAAAGTGACTGGAACCTTGCCATCGTGATTACTGTTATCAAACAGTATCTGCATGAAAAAAGAATTAAATATAAGGTATTGGTACAGTGTATATACACTTTGAGTTAAGGCTGCTAAGGTCGTACCCTCCAGGGAGAACAATATTAAGAAAGTTTTACGGCACAAAAAATGTAAAAGCGCAGTTATTGGAGTGTGACGTGTAAACTTCGGAAACAGTTAGTTATTGTTATGTTATTGCTATTTTAGAAGGGGGTCAAATAATGTTTGGCACCCGCAGAGATCAAGGGAGATCTTTGAATGCTTTGTTGTGTCAAGTGTTGCGAAAGATCGTCTAGTCTTATCACAATATGATCTGCATCATGGCAGTTTTCTATTGGTTACACCCATAGTTATGTCTCTAGCTATAAAAGCACCATTACTCATTGTAAAAGCAATTTCCTTTGGTGGCATGCTTTACTCAGTAAGATTGGTTCAATTAAATTCTTATTACACTAAAACCCTATGCCTTTTTGTCAATAATTTAGTTGATACATTTGTATTAGACTTGATTAAATTTTGAAAAAAATGAACAGAGAGCGATCGACTATTCTGATACCTCATACTGCAAATGTATTGCCGTACACTTAAACTCACAGCATTAAATTTGGTTCAAAACAAATTTTCTTAGCCTAACCAGCTTTAGCAAAAATTAATGGAAGTGAAAATAAGTCCTCTCAATTGAAACAAACATAAATGTGTTTTGAAGTAGAAGAGGGAGTCAAACTTGTCTTAAAGTGGTGCACATGGATTTGCGTTCAATTTACGGAAAGAGCAGATTAATGTTTACACAATTTTGTTTGGACTGTCATGGACTGTACTGTACTGTGTGTTATATCCAGCAAAGGCACTGTAAACTGCAGTAGGTCAGTGGAAATGAGCTGAAACTAGCCAATTTGATTTCTAGGACAAGATGGCATTTAAATTTACGCAGGACAACTTTTCAAACTAATCATGGTGTGTTTTCACTTATTTAACAATTATTTTCATGCACAGAAACAGAGACTAACAATCTGATACGGATGAAATTTTTTAATGGGAAGAACTGAATTTTTTTCTCGAAATTGACTTAACATGAATAGAACATTGCATCAGTATTGATGCATGGCTTCAGTCTCAGCAGTTATATTCTAAAAACAAAAACCTTTTTCCCATAATGATTATGGTCCAAACTCTTGAAAGCGACTACGTCCCATAAGCAACCAACTAGGCTTGAAATTTTGGGTGGTCACTTACAGGAAGTTAAACTGAATTTACCATCTAAATATTAATGGCATAATCATTTTTTAGATGTCGATATTGTATACAGCGACATAAAGACATACTGAGGAAAACAACAGTTGTTTTTCCCCTATGTTGATATGTGAACCATATATATATATATATATATATATATATATATATATATATATATAATAATATATAACAATCAATAGGTCAAATTCAGTTCTACAATCATTTGAAGATAGTTCTCTGTGTTGATTAATATACTCACAGTGACATTGAACTTGTAACAAACTGGTTTTCTTGGAGGTGTTTGAACATGAAGAGAACGTACCTCAGCCATTAGCATAATACTTATTATGCTGAAAAATAAGATAAGAGCTATTTGTAAAATGTAATTACTAGTAAATTAATATTAGTCTACATTTTAGAATTTTTCAGTCTCATTGAGGACTCTAGTATCCAGAAAAGATGTTACACAACAAATACTGTGTGTCAAAACTAGTTCGATCATCTACACGTCAGAAATGTTTCACCTACCTTTCAAATGATTCCGGTATCTTGTTTCTTTTGACAAAGTAAGTGATGTTTCCGTCTGAGTGATTTGTTTTGTGCAACTGTTGACAAGCTATACAGTTTTTGAATAAAGGAAATAACATCATAACAAAACATAAAGTAGCATAAGCCACTGATTTACCATTTGTAGTATTAAATACCAGTACAAAAAATACTCAAAGTCTGTGGTGACTAAATTGGAACCACCAGTTTCCTAAAACAGCAACAAAACCACACCAGTTTATTTGTGACGAATTTTTAACCTCCAGGCCTTTGATCTTTCTACTTATTAGACTGATATTATTTTATAGTATATTATTAATATTTAAAATATTTAATTGCAGTTTTGGGTAAGGGGTTGGTATTCTACATTTTATGGGGTCGGATTAGGAGGGAGAGCCTAGTAGGGGACTACGCATCCTATTGTTCTTTCACCTGTACATTGTACGAATCTATAAATAAATAAATAAATAAATAAATAAATAAATAAACAAAATGCCACAATCAGGATTTATAGTCATCTGTAAGTTAACAACCACATTGTGCTGTATGGAAGATGAGTGCCTGGGATATCCAGGTGCCTCCACTGTGACCAGCCAACTGTAACACTGGTTGACAATCCCCACAACAAAGCCATGAGCCAGTAGAACTTGCATGTTACCTACTAAAATGGCGGCCCAAAACCTTTGTCGTCATAACCAGCACAATTCAAAAATGGCGCTGTGCCTGGTGACAAGTATAATAAGTCCCGGTGCAGGGGAGACCCAGATTGCTCAAAGACAAAACTCACCATCTGACTACACCCTCAAGAATATTTCTTATCTCAGTGCGTGATTGGCTCTTGAAGAAAAGGGGATTTTGTAAAATATTCCTGAGGGTAAAGTCAGACGGTGAGTTTTGTCTTTGAACAATCTGGGTCTCCATTCCCTGCACAGGGACTTATTATACTCATCACCAGGCACAGCACCATTTTTGAATTGTGCCGGATATGAAGACAACGGTTTCGGGCTGTCATTTTAGTAGGTTACCGGTAACGTACAAGTTCTATGGAGCCCGGTGGCTTCACATTGCTAGCTGGAGATGCTTCAGTGGATTCATGGTTTAGAGAAATTCATGTTCCACGAGTCTGGCATGTTAACTTACTGACTGAACTCAATTTTCGTGAAAAAAAAATCATGGTTGTTTTGGATTGATCAGAGCCCAATTTTAGCATCAGCCTCCTACCTTGCCACTTTACTATGAAGGAAGGCGAAGAAGACTATTTTTCCCAAAAGATACGTGTACATATTAAGGACAACAACTCACCGCAAATCTCAGACCAAAACTTTGCCTCATATGTTCTCTATAGTTCCCCATGTTATCTCACGTGACACACACAGTGAGCCTGGGTTACGTATGGAAAAACTTCTTCAAAATTACCAGTCACTTCGGAATTTGTGCTTTTGGGGCTTTAAGGAAGCTGCTTTATTGCTTATATGGCACAATAATTATTTTTTTGTTTTATATGGAAAAATGCTTTGATTATGTGGATGTGGATGTTAGAAAAGTATGTCATTCCATATTGCCGAATCCTGTCAGATGCCCTGTCAGATGCCCTGTCAAGTATGATCGTAATTGTAATTTTTGGTGCCCAAATGGACACATGCCAGACTAGATTTGTGTGTCTTTTCGGAAATTTATGAGTCTGAGACATGGGACGTAGAGGTAGATGGATCACTGATGCTTTGAGCTAAACCATATTAATGGTGCCAGATTTTCACCACATAAATTACATGCTCAGTCACTGTAAAATCCCAATTTCTTGAACCCTGGGTTTTTTTAACCGCCTGATAACTCAAACCCAAACTCTACCCTGGTTACGGCTGGTCGCGTGTCTATGCATGCCAACCCAAGCCGCAGAGAGGGTGGGTTCTCAACTTAATTTTGTCAACATTCTCTACGGGGGCGAACGTGGCGCTGCTATACAGACGTTATTTTGAAAAGGAAGCAAGTTTTAATATTTGTCAGAGATCCTACCTGGCCAGTGCTTCGGCTCTACCTGAACTTCTTTGAGGGTCAGATGTTGATTGAGAGGGAACTTTGCTTAATATATTTCACTGTTTTTTTTAAATAACTGTCAACAACCTGCTTCAGATTAGTTTAATCAGTTCTTCACACCAAAAGAATTGAATAACCGTGAAATTATCGATGGGATACAATCAACTTGGAGCTACTTTCTTGACCGCAAATTGGATTTACCACTAAACAGTTTAAAAACAAGGCCGCTGCATTTTAATTTTGCAATCGCGCAACCGATGTCGCTGTTGTCAAGTTGTTTATAAAATTTTACACTGCAAGAGAATCGAATGACTGCCAAACTTTCGATTGGATGAATTCAATTAAATTCAAAGCTAGTCTCTGCCAAACACTGGATGTGTCAAACTCTAAACGCATGCATCAATGCCTTTGTTATCATTTTGCCGATCGAAAAATATAAGCTGCTTAATCAAGCTTATTCAGTACGCAGACTTTGTTGTCAAATTCTTCGTAGATTTTTTTCGCTGCAAAAGAAAGGAATGACCATCAAACTGTCGATGGGGATAATAAAATCAAATCCTGAAAACTACCTTTGAAGGCGAACACACGACGATTTGACTCTAAACGAAAGAGTAAATACCTACGTTGTGATTTCGCCGAATGAAAACTAAAATTAAATTCACCGCGCGGTCCACTTATTGTTGTGGTCGTCATTTCGAAGTTCTTTGCCAAATGTTTTCACTGCCACAAAATTCCAAGGACCGTCCAACTGTTGATCGGAAAAATTCAGCCAAATGTGGAGCTAGCCTTTTAGCCGAGCATTCAACGCATTGAATTCCAATATAGAATGTCACAATGACTTCAATGTGAGTTTTGCCGATCCACAATGGGAGTTTTACAAATTCCACTCCCTTCTGGGCTGAGTAGGTGAGTTCAGTGGAGACAAGCTATAACTTTCCAGCCCCTCCCTTCAATCACATCTCTGGAATCTGCTAAAATCTAGCAGACACGTGACCAGCCGTAAACCAGGGTACTTTTCGAGGTAGAGAGAGGACCCTGGGAACGAGGTTGTGGATTCCACTGTAGCTTTTCATTTGAGCCAAAAATCGGAACTTGAGCTTGAAATTTTGAGCGAAAGGCAAGTCAGTAAAATTTAAATGGTGTTTACTGTGAAGTGTGAACCGTGAAATTAGGCTACTTAGTAGGTACTTAATCAGGTTTGTAATGTATTTTAAAGTTGTACTAATGGGGGTGGCCTTTATATTGAATTATTCACAGTACTGTCAGTATATCAGTACATATGGGTTATTAACCAAGTGTGTGATCAAGATCAAGATAGCTGGATATTGGCCAAGTTCTTTTTTGCCTGTTTATAGACCAAGATAGAGTCTGCGACTGCCTGCCATGTCTCGCGGGACACAGTGGGTAGTCCCAAGCAGGCAAGATAGCTCCACCTAGCCTGCTTAGGTAGCCAATCACAGTGCACAAATTGGTTCATCTTGCCCGCTTATGTAACGTATTCGGCCAATACTGGCGAGCGGTATACACTTGTATCACATGTTCATGAGAGGCATAATAAACAACATGGCTTCAGTATGTTACAGCTTACAGAGTTAGCCATACATTAATGTGTCCTATACCACTGCCAGTGCTCTGGTTAATTGTTGTTACACTTAATTTCAATCCCATGTGATATACTGTATTATATTTGAAAAACTCTCTTTATTTTGAAAATAAGAACCTGTATTGAAATTTTTGCCTAGAATGGTTTTATGCAAAAGGAGCTTAACTGGGAAATATTAGTGTCACAGGTTCTTAATAAATTCTAGGTTCTTATATGCAGATTTTTACTATATTTTATAGAGTTTTTCAGAGCTATTTTTGCTATCAGTCATGAATAAAAGAGAACAGCTCACCCATCTTGAGAAACAAAGGTGAAAGGTTTTAAGAGGATACAATAGCTTGTCTGTCGAGTGAGATGATAAGACTCAACTTCAGGCTCAACAGAACTGTTCTTGTATTCATATATGCAAATATCCATAGGTTTTATGCCATCTTTGGTTTCAAAGAAGCCAAATGTTCCAACAGCTATGTCTTGGATGTCATAATACTGCAAAGAAAAAACAGAATGTCGGCCTTACCAGGGCTGTCATTAAGTTTTGATTCACCTGTAGCCTTGATCAGATTCAAACTTGTTACTTTATGGGTAATTTGCATCAACTAAAGTCAAGTTCCCCATAAAATCAGAGGGCCATCAATCATGGTCAGCCATAACAGGTGCAATGGGTTAAATACAATCAAACCTCCCATAAGTGCCCACGGGAGGTGGACGTTAATGAGAGATTTGACCATATTTTGCTTTATCAGCATATGATAACAGTGGAGACTTCCTCAATGTTTTACATGTTTCGCTCATGTGAAAGGCAATTTCAAGAAAAAAATCTGCTACTTCCCAATAAGAAATTCCCAACTCTTGTATTACCCATTAATGCGCTTATGTTTCAACACCTTATTATCCAATTTATACTCTATTATATGTCAAGTGGACACTTACCAGAGGTTTAAAACAAAAGAAAATGTCAAACTTTTCACTTTAAAAGTGGCCCCAGTGGCTTACAAGAGGTGGTTGCTTACAGGAGGTTCCAAATGTAGTGATTCAACTTGGAAACTTTTGGTGTCTTGGAAAACTGGTGGTTGCTTATGAGAGGTAGCCACCACTGGAGTTTTGACTGTATGTCCTTTATTGATAGCCCTACTTAGTACATTATACATAAAACGGCAAGAAAACAAATTTTATCTGTTTACATCATTAAATTAATTTTAACTAATCCCTTTTTTGCAGGGTTCCTGCTTTCAGATTCTTGGGGGCTCTTTTTTTATTTCACTGTTGGTTCTTAGTATACAAACACCACTGCCATCTGTTATTTTACATTCAGCTAACACTCAGAAAATATTGCTTGGAACAAAACTCATGGCAACAAACTGGCTGGCAAGTCCTAAAACTCTAATGGGGTATTTTTTTCTCAAACACCCTGAGTGCGTGTATTATACACCAAGTAAAATAATGTACATCTGGGCTAGATTATTGGAAAGCCTGTTAATGTTAACCCAGGATTAAAAGCTAACCAAAGTATTACGGTAATTTTCCTTGCATAAAAATGTTTCGTTTGCTTACATGTACATTTTGTGTAGTTTGAGCTTAGTCAAGCTCAAAAGTGAAGGGTAAACAGTATAAACAGAAAATCCTCACTGACAAGTTAAAAAACTCAAATATCAAATTCTCGCTAATCCTGGTTTAGCTTAAACAGGCTTTAAACAGCCCGGCCCTGGTTTTCAAAATGGTAGATTATCATCAAAAGTTATATGTAAAGTCCTATCATTAACAAGAGGTTCTGTTATGGGGGCTATGCATGCACATCCCGGCGGGGGGGGCCCCCCCCATCTGCTGGAGGAGGCTCGTATTTCCTCAACAGTCATCACACTTTGTGACAGGAAAGGCTTTTTTTTTTTAGTCGGACTAACCTGCTCAACAGAATGTTGCACTTGGAAGTAAAACTGGTCCTTTGTGTAAATGGAATAATCTGACATATTGGGATTGAGAAGAAACAGATGGTTGAATGTGTCCTCACTGTCATCTAAAAAGTTCACAACAGAAAAAAGCTCTGTTGCAAACAGGAAAACCTGTGAAAACAACCAAAAATATAAATCTGATCAAGAATTAGCATCCAGGGCATTTATTTGAAATTTAGGAGAAGACAGGGCAGGGCTGTCATTAAGTTCTAATTCACCTGTAGCCTTGATCTTCACACCCGTAGCAAACTTATTATTTTATGGGTGAATTGTATCAACTACAGGAACTTTCACCCATAACATCAAGGGTCCATCAAACAAACTTGGCCATTATTAACAGGTGTTAAGGGTTACAGCCCTTATTGACAGCCCTGTAGGGGGCACTTATACAAGGAGGCACTTATTCAAGACTTAATTTCCCAAATCATGGCTTGATATTGTCATTTTTAATACATCATCTGCATGTAAATAACAACATAAGTTGTTTATCGACATAAAAAGCTGATCCTAAAGTTTAAGAGGCCCTGCGCCTAAGAAACAACCGATCATTTCCGGCTAAAAGATAGAATCAGCCAATTTCTATCTCCCAAGTAGAGGTTACCAAGTACTATTTAAAAATGAATAATTTTTTCTTTTTTTTAGCTTCGCTTTAAACCAAAAATATTGCACTGCAAACTTTTTTTCCGTCTGATAGCAGCAAAATCAGGCCAAAAATAAGCCCCCGCAAAAAAGCGGTTCAGAAATCACTATTGCAACGCAAAATAATGAAAGAACTACACAGTGATGTAGAAAAAGGCCTTTTAATGCAATATCATTCGATAAACATCGAAAAACTGCCAATTAAAGCAAATAACAAAATAAAGTTTTAAATATTGCAAACTAAATTAGATGGAGCGTTGGGGCTGATTTTAAAACAATTATTTCTCACAAGTCCAACGCTTTTGAAAGCAGTCACAGTGATGAATCAGGCATTGGAGGGATATACATCACATTTCCGGAAAAAAACATTTTTTTGGCCAAAGTATATTGACCTTGTACAAAGCGTTCAAGTTTACCTTGTTTACCTGCTACTTTGGCGATTCTCCCATAAAATCAGCCGATTCTATTTTGTAGCCGGAAATCATCGGTCGTTCCTTAGCCACGGGCCTCTTAAATTGCGGCACCATTGGTACTTAATGTGTTCAACGTGTTCACTTAACATGTTCGCAGACTGAAACAATCTACAAATCTAATACTACATGATGAAAACTATAACCCTTTGTTGTCTCCTTACTTGCCCACAAAATGGGAAAGGAGAGGGGTGCTTATTCCAGGGGGTGCTTATCTTAAATTTCCACTGAAAGGAGGGGCACTTGTTCGAAGTGGTTGCTTATTCAGGGGGGGGGAGGCACTAATTCAAGGATTTACAATAGAACTGTTTATGAAGGAAGAAAGGAAATTATAGAGCGAGCCTGGAACTAGTAAAAAATGGCAGCTGGAATGCACATTTTCCATTTGCAAATTCTGTTTGAGAATTTTGGTCTAACTTTCTCAAAATCCTGTTTTCCTCATGGGAAATTTCCTTTTGGAGAGAAAAAATAGTCTCTCCATTTACATACCGTCCAAAATTTCTGTATTTTTTGGATAAATGGTAAACAATCTGTTCATATCTTGAAAACATTTAAGAAATGAATGGAATTCCCTTTTGAACCTGTAATTTTTTCCCCGTAACAACATATAGTTCCATTTTTTAAATGGGACAACTTCCCAATACAAAATTTTCAAAGTTCACGATGGTTAGCTGGTTGCTGGTTCTAATGGACTTATATTTTTATGGCCCGATTTATACTGGAGTCGGATCATCCATCGAGAAAGATGATCCCTCTAGTATAAATACGGAAAGGACTATGAGACGAACTATCAGTGTGTCGTGTGACTTGTCCCGTGTTTACACCGATTTTATAGTTTATTGAAAACAGCCGCTGGCTTCTTGTAACAAGGTGCAGTTTTCGTGGATAGTTTGTCTTCTTCCAGCATTTATACACAGCGACGGACCATCCGTCTTGACGAATTACGGTCGTTTTGCCTACGGGTCGTTTTGCCTACTGTCTGTTTGCCTACGTCTAGAGTCGATTCGCCTACGTGAACCTTGGTGCAGTGCATTCAAACAACAATACTGTCATAGTTCTATACTTATGTTTGTGGGCGCCTTTTTTAGAATGAGAAATATTCACACACCTTTTTCGCCTGTTTATTTGTGTTATGCACCTATCAATGTTATGCCCGAGGGGGGGAACCACGGGATAGGGTGGGGACTTTGATCAGAAACAAAAATTTGGAGTCAAACTTCCTAACTCTTGGGATAAAATTTCAATTCAAAGTTCCCCACCTTGGGAAGGTTTTGAGTTCAACATTAGCCACCAGGCCGAGAATTTCAAGCCATCTGAAGTAAAGAATTTGTGCTTTGGCAAGACTTTCTTTGATCATGCTGCTCCGGTAAAGGCAGCGGGAAGGTCTGCTCTCTTTATCAAAAATTTACATACTACTAAAGCTTCAAAAACAAGCTTCAAGTTGACTTTGTTTTCTGATGAACGCTGATGAATTCAAAAACCCCAAAATATTACCGCTCACTATAATAATAATAATAATCCATTTATATAGCACCTTTTCTACAAGATTCAAAGGCACTGTTTACAAGAATTAGATAGAACTAAAAATAAAAATAAGCGCACAAAATTGACATCAAAACTAAACGCTAGTCAACTTATACAACCATTCCAGTTTTTCATGTAGGATCTTAAAGTTCAATTAAGATCGGTTAAGTTTGTCTTCGTTCTTCATGTTATTGTTCGCCCTCTTGCTGTCATTTCATGTGATACCCAAAGCATTTAAATATCTTGTTGTATTATCCCACCATCACTTCTGAGGATGTATGTTGAGGCATACCAAACGTTAAGTAATTAATCAAAGCTTTTTACAACATGCGTTGTTTTGTCATGTTTGTAACCGCAGTGTGTATATTATTTCTGTTAAAGCAGAAATGGCCGAAGAATAAGAGTTTTTACCCTACACCTGTTGTTTATACAAAAATCAAAAACAGTTAAATTAACTGCTGCACTTGATTAACCAAGCGTCACAAAAAAATAAAAGAATAGATGGAATAACGGAAACAAAGTATTTGTATACAAGTGAATAAATTTAAAAAAAATAATAATGGTTTGTTAAATTCCTTTCATTCCTCCATTCTATTGCAATTGCAACGGGAAAGTTTGAACTTCTGAGGATTCTGGGTACTTTCAAGTTGGCGGAACATTCGTATCCAAGGTCCCCGTATTCAAAACCCTGTTCTCTTTCATTAAACTTCCCGATCCCGGGGCCAACATTTATGTTCAAAGTTTGCTAAAATTCCCCACGTAGGGTGTGCGAGGACGTTCAAAGTCTTCACCTCATCCCGTGCCCCCGCCCCTGCCCCCCCCCCCTCGGGCATAACATTGATAGCTGCATTAGACTCATTATTAAGACGTAGGCGAATCGACTCTAGACGTAGGCAAACAGACAGTAGGCAAAACGACCCGTAGGCGAAACAACCGGTTACCGTCTTGACGAGTTATCAACGATGATTCATCTGACAAGACGGACTATCATGATAGCTTGTCTGGATGGAAGACCCGTCTGCTTGCCCGTATTTATACACAGACAGATTATCAGACGAGCTACCATTCTTTGCCCAAGCTCGTCCTAGACGGATGATCCGTCTCTAGTATAAATCAGGCCATTATTTTGACGTCCTGTAAAACTGAAAATAATCGACTACATGATACAAAAAATAGGCAGTCTATGACTGCATGTGCCTAGTGATATGAAAACTAGTATCATCTGCAATGACTACATGATACAACAACAACAAGAAACTTTATTGTGAAATAAGTATCAACTGTAACAATTCATAATTGAACAAGAACTTCGGTTGCTCACAAGTGTTGACAGATGGGTGACAAAAAATTCTAATTAGTGCTGGTTTTGTTGGCTGATATTTTAACACGAAGAAGCAGCCTGGAATGTTAAGGAATAAATTTTACTTTAAAGAAGTTATATATCGCTGCGAAGTCAGCGTTTCAGATTACATTCTTTGCATAGCGTGCTCCTTTTGTAGCAAAAGTTGCCATATACGTCATGTCTTCTCGGAATATGAAAATCAAACGAACATTGCTCGAAAGTGGTCTCGGGTTCTTGGCGAAAGAATACAAGAAAAACCCAAGTTACGGACACACACATATACACGATAATATGGTGCCTTGAGCTCTACGAGCACTGGGCACAAAAAGTGAAGGGGGACACTTCATGACATATTACACGAACAGCAAGTGTTATGGGCACGTATACGCACGATAACATAGTGCCCTGAGCTCTTCGAGCACTACGCACAAAAATTCAATACGAAGTTTTCCACTACTAGACTGTCTCAAACCTTAAGCAAGGAAAAGCGTCGTGAAAAACATGATAATCTTTTTGATAATCTTATCCTGGAAATGCAAACAAACTAAGTTTAAGTCAAGATTTGCTTGCTTACCTGGACTGTAACCATGATTAACTTGAGAAATTGAAACAGAAGTTTCCACGGCTTCCGTCCACGATGCTTGTACTTTTGGTAAGGTGTCATAAAATGAGACTTTAGTCGTTTCCTCATGACTTCCACGCGATTTCTTTGGCTCCCAGAAAACTCAGCTGAATCGTAGATCGACTCATAATGAACGCTACTGAAAGAGTCTCGACGAAGAAGGGGCTCTGTGTATTCTTCATAGCCGGCGAAATTTTGCGACGAGCCGTTGCACGAGCGAGCAAGATGTCGAGCAGATCTGGAAGATACCGTCGGTAAAAGAATTCTACCACTCATGGTTGGCGATAACTAGTCGTAGAAACTCTTTTCCAATTGTTCAATGCACTATTAAGCTTACGTAAGGGTTCCAAGTGTTTGATTCACTACTACATGATGTGTCCGAGCTCAAAAGCTCCGTGGGTGTCCAAACGCAACGAAAAAGCCGGGTGTTTCGCGCTGAACAAGTCACGACATATTCACTGTCGGCGATAGAACACTGGTCTCTTCAAAGCAACAGCAGACGTCCACCTTATGTACAAATTTCCAGGGTACTTTTACAAGAAAACTTCAAGAGCTAAATGTGTAAGTCACTTGACTGCGAATAATAACAGAGTAATCATGAAATCCCAAAGGTCATTGCGCGTTTTAGCACCTGCGTGAAATGAGGGAGGGGTACGTGGGGTGTCCGAAGACGATACTGTCACCTCAGAAATGTCCAAGAACGGTAGGGAACTTTTTGGACCAGACAGCTGGAAAAAAGACCAGAAAAACTGTTTACTACAATGGCCGAATTTTTATTGCCTCTGCTGGACCATGAACACCCATTCATCTTGAGAGGCCTGCTGGGAAGGAGAACTTTACGGCAGAAACAACCTGCACAAGAAGTTATAGAGCCAAATTTCTGTTCCCTCAGGTCACTTTCGTTTCATGTGAAAAGACGCTAAAACACGAGTATTAGCAAAGGTTGTGCGAACAAATCACAGGGACAGAAGACATATTCGTCTTACTCGGTGTTGCAATTGTCACATGATCGTCATGTGTTTATGTGTTTCCTGCGCCGTGTGGTCTAGTATATATTTCAGTTTCTTTGGTCACGATATATGACGCATTGTTGTGTCATGACCTCTTAAAATTATTTCTACCGTTCTATGAGCTGTGAGTGATAAAACATAACTGCTTGTACTCTCTCGTCAACCTCAAAATAATAAAAACAACCTTAGCTTATAGCCAGGCTTAGGCTGGTCAACTGTAATGGAAGAACCACTTATACAAGGTGGAGTGAGGCCGGATATTGGTTTAGATCGGCATCAGCAGTGAAAAATAAACTATAAAAACAATTGAAAGGATGACCGGACGGCTAAAAATTTTGCCTTCTCCTTGCTGCTTCTGAAAAAAGCGGTACTTTGGTGTTTCGCGTGTTTCGGGGAGCAAATAATGGGTTTTGCGAACGGGACGGATCATTTTAATCAATAAACAATAACCTTTATTTTAAAGAGAGTGATGTGACACCTATTACTATAATAGTATTCTCCCCCCGGGGAGGTATACTCCCATATATGGGCTATGTAGGTATGTGCCGCGGAATAGGGTATGGTTTTTGAGGTTCTCGGTCCTTAAATAGGGTATCTTTTTTAACCCTTTTGTTACTTTGTTCTCGATGTGGTCCTTAGATAGGGTAGGTAAATTGTATTATATAATACTGGAGTGTGAAAACGCCATCCTAAACGAATGTTTGTTCTTAAATTTGATGTATCCGTTTAAGTATTAACAAAATGATTGTGCAACAGTGGATTAATAGCCTTGAATGGGGTGTCATTTTGCGGGTTTGGGCCTTAAAAAGGGTATCTGTTTTCGCTTTCGTAGTCCTTAAATAGGGTTAGGGTTCAAGAACCTTCGCGGCACACTCCTATTCGGCTAAATTAGCGGGAGTGCCCTCCCCCCGGATTCTCCCTAGCGGCCCTCTTAGCAATTTATGTGCGTTGGCTCTTGGGCTGGCGTTACATATCTACTATCTCACAGTGCTGATGAGTCCCAACAAAGACGAAAGCCAGCTCTCCACTGTTGCGATGGATCCTGCTTTATTGGTTTTTGTCATGTTTGAAGTCTCAAAACGTCTTTCACATGGTACCACCCTTGCAGTTCATCGTTTGTCTTTACACTCTGGTTCTAGCATCGCGTGGCACCAGTAGAATGAGACGCATAACGCGTATAACAGACAGAACGGCATTAGAGTGTCACTTTCTCAAACCAATACTCCCTGTTCCTTGCGCCTTGTTTCAGGCTCTTTTTCTCGACAATCCCTCTCCAAGAGGTCTTCGATCTCCCCTGTGCCCTTCGACTAGTTTCCTCCTGACCTTCAGTAAGTTTGGGCGCCGAGTGAAAAAACGGTGCCGCGAAATAAAGGACGCTGAGAGGCTCGGTGCGCTTTCCCGCGCCGCGCTCCTCCCCTATTTTTGTGCGCTATTTTTCGGACATTTTTCGCCCTAACTAACTGAACACCCTAATTTAGCTGTGAAGTAGTCATATTAACGCTGTCTCTCCTGAGAACGTGTCTTAGCCAGTTGCACCGTGACCCTCTACGTCATCTTCAAAGATTTCATAACGTTCTTCAAAGATTTCATAACGCTCATTCAAAGATTTCATAACGCTCTAAACACTAGAAACAGTGGGAAAACAGCAAGACTACCAAAGGTCAAACTAGACTTTGCACGCCGTAGTTTTTATTTTTTAGGTGCCTCGATTTTTAACTCATTGCCGCTAAGTTTAAGAAACATTCATTCTAGAGTTATATTTAGGAATGCCTATAGACGATTATTACTTGTAATTTTTATTGTAATTTTATTGTTATTGTTATTGTAGTTTTTATTGTAGATTTTAATGGTTTTTTAACTTAGTGCATTTTTTTTTTTGCTTTAGTATGTATTTATTTTATATAGTTTTTTAATTCTTAGTCAGCAGGACCCCATTGATAACAGTACTTTGTACTGAAGGGTTATCCTGGTTAAATATTCAATTTATTATTATTATTACCTTATGCCTGGGCGGGGATACACCTGAGAGCTACTTTGACGTCGCTTAACATGGCCTTTCTAGCAACGCTAAATCTCGCTGCTAATTTCATTAAACACTGTTTGGCCGTTTTGTATAAATTTTTGGGTGGCTTTTTGGACATTTTGAGAAAGAGGTTTTTTCCTCAAATGATAGATTAAATTGACAGTCCGGCACAGTTATCAAATTTGATAACCTGGACCAAAACAACTTATTAGCCAATCAACCTCCAAGTTTAAGTCCACGTGACACGTTATCATAACAACCATCTCCTCTTCAATATGGCGGATACGCGGTTTAACACAAGTAAGGTTTCGAATAGGAATAGATAGAGAAGTACAAAGTTTGCCCTGGGTAAAAAAATTATAACAGTAAACGGGGTACGTTTCTGAAGAAACTGTGGTGCTGCGTCGGTGGGAGTATCACAAGATAATTTGGTTTTATCAACTGAGTTGATAATGTGAATGGGCCACCGTAAAGAGATTCGGAAGCTGACGTTTCGAGCGCTAGCCCGTAGCCGGAGCGAATCCTTTTTTATTCATAACAAATCGGAAAAGCTTGATCGCATTTCTATCGACGGAGAGCATCGCGGCAAAAATAAACCTCGAGTGCTCGAATACGGTACGGATTTTTTTATCCGATTGAGGAAAACATGAAATGTTGAAGATTTGGTGGATTTGGAAAATTGAATCTAAAGTAAAGAATTAGTCTCTCTCTCTCTCTCTCTCTCTCTCTCTCTCTCTCTCTCTCTCTCT
>CM042757.1:21098955-21129533 GCA_022496165.2 Catalaphyllia jardinei | reverse complement strand
CAAGTGAAACTTCTATCACCTTATTAGAAGCAGTGTCATAAGTAATGGAGAAGCTGGATTCATTGTCTAGGAGATGGAAAATGAAGTCTTCCTCTGATATGATGTTGAGGTTAACATCGGGTAAAAATGAAGCCAGTTTATCGACCTCGTGATTAAAGAGTGTAAGTGTAAGTTTGTCATTAATGTTTTGAGTGTTCTGAAAAAGCACTTTCAAAAACCACTGAGGTTGACAAGAAGTTACTCTCATCATCATCTTGCAGTACTGACAATTTGCCATCTTTCCATTCGATTTCACTGTAACCTTCTTTTTGCATGACGTACAGGAAAGACTTTTTGAGGCGTGTTGGACAGCAATTATTTTAGCTGACACCTTCCTATGTGTGAGTGATTCTATTTCTGTTGTGACTTGTGCCAAGTCTTGTGTGAAAGCTGGGATCTCTTTGAAAAGAAACTCCTCTGACTTTGGGGTGTTGAGATATCGCGATCCATTGGACTCTTTGAGTCTGAGATTCTGTAAGGCATAGGTCTTTTGATCTTCTAGTTTGTTACAATGTTCCTGCCAGAGTATCAGCAATACTACTTGGCTGATTTGTTTTGCGACCGCAACGGGTCAGTTCGATCAAACATGGCGAACCGTTCAGAACAAACCACGTTCTGGTTGATATACAGGGCCCAGAAGTGGCACACACTTTCCTCAGGCCTTGATAAATTACACCTACGAAACTGTTCAACAACATAACAAAATAACTTACCGATCAAACAGCAATAAACGGGCAATAAAGCTTGTTCACCAACGAACAACCACGTTCTCGAACGTCCGACAAACTGCGAAGCACGAGGCAGCATCCTTTGCGCAACGAAATTGTGACGTCATTCACCAGGCAGCATCCTTTGAGCAACGAAATTGTGACGTCATTCAAAATGGCGCTGAAAAGATGAACGCCCGGCCGGCCGACCGATCGAACGAAAAAACACGGGTCAACTTTCGCTTGCGTGCACAGGAAACCTACGCGATCACAGGTAGCCCAGGAGATTAGGAAGCGTTCTTCCTTCGTCGCGAACGCAACGAGAGAGAACCTTTTGAAAGGTCATGTGCCGTTTCTGCTGAGTTTCCAGTGGTAAGATATTCAGTTATTACCTCTAGCATTATCATAACCAGGACTCCTGTCATAGCCTCTTTTAGTGAATTGACTTAAAACCCCGAAGGGAGATACTCCCTGGGTCGGCTCTCATGGCAAGTATATGCGGCCCCAAAGGGTATGGTTTTCAGCATTTTTGATCATATATAGGGCATCAATTTTAGCCATTTTGGTCCCATATAAAGTGTGGCTTTTGCTACTTCTTTCATTATCGATAAAACCATCATCAACAGAAGCCTTCACAATGCCTTTATAACATGGGTCTGAACTAAGCCACTAATATTGATTTAAGGGTCAGCTCTTAAATAGGGTATCAAATGTTTGATCACTTAATAAATAGGATAGGATAGGATAGGTAAGCGGATCACAGATCCCACCCGTTTTTTTCCTTGTCCTTCGACACGATATAGGGAGTTTAAGGCCCCGTCCACACTAATCCGTTTTCAAGCGAAACGAGCTGTTTTGCTCCGTTTTCAAAAAGATCTGCATCCACACTTATCGTTTTCGTACGGTTTTCGCCCGTCTACACTACAACGCCGTATCCGTTTTAAAAACGCTTTTATACCCGCAGTGCGGATGGTAGCGTCCGTCCGCCATTTTGGATACTCACGGTCGAGTGGTCTGGCGCCCGGTCGTGTGTATTTTGATGACGTAATCGTTTTCAGATAGCATCGTTTTCTCTGTCCACACTAGAAAACGGCGTTTTCAAAAAACATCGTTTTCAAATCGCTCCACTCTGGAGAGCGTTTTCAATTGGCTCCGTTTTCGGTGATCGTTTTCGGCGTTGTAGTGTGGACGATAGCCGTATCCCGAGCAATACAGCTCCGTTTTCGTTTGAAAACGGATTAATGTGGACGGGGCCTAAGATAACCACAACGGCAACGGCAACAGAGAAACGGTTCGATCAACGCGACGCGCAGTTAGAAAGCTAGCCGATATAAACAAAATTATCTACGCAAAAATCCTAGAAGGTCGAGTTGGTGCGGGAAGTCGGTAAAGAAAGACTGTACTGGTGTCAAGACCAAATATTTCTATTATTTTTATTACTGGGTGGATAAACGTTTGAATAGTAACAAACAAAACTCGTTCTTTAAGGGTATTTTGACCTTTTTGTAACCTTTCAATTATCTTTAAAACCCATTCAAGCATATATAGCAGTTGATCGAAGTAGACTTCTCCATGTTGTAGGCAAGATATTCACGACGTCTTCATATAGTTCTCCTTTGATATGTTGGTGCATCAAGCGCGACAAGGCAGAAAGCTCGCAGGATAAAAACGCGAGTGACCGCGCGTCACGCCCCTTGGACTAGGGCTGCGCATGCTTGATCCGTAGCAGACGCCAATGCAGCCGATCAGATTACGTGATTGCGAGTAGTCAGTTATCGAGGTAATCGTTCGGTATTTGTTATGCAACAATTCCCCAATAAATGCTAAAATCATTGGCATTTGTTATGCAATAATCGCCCATTAGGTTCTCTGTGCTTAAATGATAGGCATCTGTTATGCAACGATTCTCTAATAGGTACTTAAATGATTTCCAGAAGTTTGCTACCAAAAAAGGACAAAATTTCGTCCGCCAACTGGCTGAAAATAGAGAGAAAAGATTTCAGAATTCTATTGAGTATTAAATGCTGAAATTCGTTCAATTTGGTGTCTATTTCTCGGCATTTAAATAGACTACTGTGGACTATGTTTTCAATTAAGGCTTTCAGTCTGCAAAATCGTACGAAACATCGAATTTCCTCATTAAAGCGGTTGATCAAAATCTCGACCCAAATACATCGCAAACTCTCTTAGACCAAATAATTATTTGAGTGCAAGAATACATCGTCCCGGTTTGGAGATCAGGGTTGACAAAAGCGAGCACTAATTAATTATTAACGTAGGGTTATAACTTAACACCTTCTTCCATTTGGATGGAATGAAAAAAACTCTTTTAATAAATGTCAGAAATGCAGGTCATTTAAACTTTGTATCATGTTGTGTTGCACAACTGACTGAATGAAGCCCTAAGGGGAAGAATAAACTAGAAGGCTGATTTCTATTCTATATATACTTACCACCTACGGGAGAACGAGTCGGTAGAAAAGAATCAAAAATATTTTCAACAATATGTTAACACAAGAGAGGCTGTTCTTCCATAAGATCTCCTTAACAATGTCGCATAACGATAAGTCCATTGCAGACTTTAATTTCGTTCAAAAGACAGATTATTCGCCGTAGTGTACGGTTGGCTTTTATCAGTGAGAACTGAGCTTTCGAAGTCTAATTAAGTTACACTAGAAAAGTGATCTGCATGCTACCAGCTCTATGGAGAGGGTGATCTAGCAAGTGTAGACAAACATAATACTGCAAAGGACCGCAAACGAAAATGCTGCCTGTATACGTAGGATCTGTAAAAGATCTGATCAGCCAAAAATAGAAAGACTAGAAAACAATGATGGAAGGCTGATACTCCGTAGAGAGCTCTCTACGGAGTATCAGCCTTGCACCATTGTTTTCTTGCAAGTGTAATTTTCCTAGAACAGAGTTGAAAGTGTTAATTTTACTCTAATAAGTTTCAACTAGGCACTTGGGGGACTCGATATGCGGTGCATTTAAAACACCATTTTCAATTTCGTTTACCACGGCGAGACGCCAGTTTAACTTTTCCTTTTTTGTCTTCTGAACTTTGTCCTTTTACGTTCATTTTTGCGGTTAAGTTTTAGGGGGGGGGCATTTTTGCCATTGGGGGGGGGGGGGGGGGGGGGGGGGGGGACTTTCATAGGAATTTAACCCGTGGCGTTATGCTGCAAACCAAAGCTCATACGAAAAACCTAAGCCAGTTAAACTACGGGATTCCAGACCACGAGCTCTGCGATGGCTTTGCTTTGCAACCTTGGAGTTGCCTTGAGCAGTTTGACGGTAATTCGGTTTGAAATGAATACTGGCTGCACGCGTGCCATAAGCCGAGAATACCTGCCGCGAGGGAGATTCGATAATTGCCGGCACGCGTCGGTCTCAATATTTGATTTATTTACCTTTGCCCTCTTCATGGAAAGCATGTGTAGAAAAGAATATCGCGTTTTTAACACCAGCAAATTCCTCACGAAAATAGGTAAACAGGATTCTTGATCGTTGGGGAAACACTGGCATAGTTTGGAAAGTAGTTCCACGTTTTACACCTGCAAATTCAGTTCCTTGGCTCACGAAATCAGAAACAAGGCTAAGAAAACTTAACAGATGTGCACGTTGTTCGTTTTTCTGTTGACCATGTTCATTACCAAGCGTACAATTTACCATCTTTATTCATTTAACAACAGATTACTTTTATACAAACTGAAGATTAAGGACGATTTTGAACTGATTTGAAAGTCATGTGAGTGAAGGTCCGCAATGCCTCAAGTATCTCTTTAGTTTCGGTAAATTTGCCCAAGTTCAACACGAGCTTATTGTGGTCACATGCCGGTGCTCACCACGGACGCCATTTTGCTCTGGGGGTGATTTAAATTTCAACATTTCCCTTCTCAAAAAAATAAGCTTTTTAAATTTCTTAAATAGCTTTAAACACGACAGATCGCGCATAAAAGCTATTCTTTTTCTCAGAATTGGTTATTTGCGAGGAATTAACCGTAATGACACGTCAGAAAAAATATCAAAGTGGCTTGAGCTCATCTTTATATTCCATTAGTTTTTGTGTCGCACAAGATTAAAGGGGGTTAAAGATACCGTAAAAGATACCTTAAACATAAAAACCCTATTAAACCACAGCACAAAACACCTGAGATAGCTTAGACTTTATACCCAAATTTTAGCAACTTGGCTAATTCAAACTTTCAGTGCTTTGCTGTTGGATTATTAATTTTTGATATAATTTTGCAACACTGTGCAAAACAAAACAATTGAAATACTGAAGATCCGAGTCAATTACTTTTGAAAGGTTAATTTTGTTTACTAGACGTGGAATTGAATCTATAAGATGTTTTTTTTTTTTCAATTAAGAGAACGTGTGGTCTGTTTGCCGGATTTCCGGTGACCTGGTGACAATTGTATTACGGGCACGCGCCGAACTCATCAGAACTTCACCTTTTCGTCGACAAGGCTTTTTAATAGATTTCCGAATAATACTGACGTTAATTCGTCGCGAATCATCTAGATGAAACACGAAGATTTGATAGAATCCTAAAACAGTTAGTTTGGATGGTTCGACCCTACTTCGATTTAAACAAGTGTTTATCGTGTTTAAAGTCAATTCATTGTAATGAAAATTATCGGAATGTATTCATCCTATCACTCGATGATTCGAAGGTAATTGGAAAGTCTGCTTCGAGTTTAAAATGATTATGGCATGTGAAGGTCAGCACTTCGTGTTAGGTAAATGCGACATTTATACACCAGTCAATAACGTATTGACAAACATAAAGCATGCGCTTATTCCCTCACATGTAACGAATATATTTGTTTGCCAGACTGATTCCCGGAGTGAGGAGTAATCCTTAGAAATTTCAGGTGGGATGGCTGAGGGAGTGGTTTCGTCCAGTTTTAAAGGCCACTAATTCACCCAAAATATGTAATTTTTCGTACTGTATCACAGACTAAAACATTAAATAGATGCTAAAAACTACATCCTGCCCCTAACTTCTTAAGAACTCGGTATTTTAAAATCTGCATCACATGCATTTTTTTATCCGCCTTGGAATTTGAGAGTATTTATCAAACGGAGTGTCGCTTCATTCCATTTTCTAATCCTTTTCACTCTTGCCTTTCTTTTTGCACCTAAAAGGAAAATTTCCATTAAAATGACAATCTGCATTCACTTCACATTAAAAATTTATCGTCCAAAATGATTTCAGGCTAAAGAAGCCCAAGATCCAGACCTTTTGTGGAGGCACCCCTCCCCCCCCCCCCCCCGCCATCATTTTACTACGTAAGAATGCCCCCCTTACCAGTATTTTACCGGGTAGGTGTTGTGTTAAACATCCTTTCGAAAATTATACTTAGACATGATGTTGTCTTTTATTGCCGAGATAATTTGCAGAATTTTTCGAAGAAAAAAACATAAGTTCCGGTAAGTAAGGTTGGGGAAAATCCCTGTTGTACAAACAAGCTAAAATTTCATGTGACTCTGTATCAATCAACATGGACTCAAGTGGGCAAAGAAAAACATATCCTCGTAAAGCAGTCATGGGTTTTACCTCAAAAACACGAAAACTAAACTTAATGCGTGATTTTAAAGTAAAATGACGGTTTCTGATACGCGCACAATTGTTTTCAAGGCATTTAAAGTTTGCTAAGCTCCATAAAAAAGATAGTGTAGTCGATGAAAATTCGTGATATTGTATCCGACATCCAATATGAATCCAGCAATATGATTGGTTGATTATAAATTCCTTCGTTTTCACTTGTGTTATATAAAGCTGACCCTTGCGAAAAGTTCGTGAATTGTTTTGCGGTCTTCACAGATGAGGTTCAACGGCGTCAGAAAGTAAGTATTGTATGTTGAATTTGTGTAGATGATGCGCTGTGAGATATTGGGTAAACCGAAAGTCTGTCACTATATTATCCACAAATGTTAATGTAGTCTTTAAAGCCTAAAGCCATTTTCAGGCCCTGATTTCGAACGTCATTTTATTTGCGACCCTGCACACCGCAAAGAAAGTAAATCCCTTTTATTGAGCTCAAATACACTGCTCGGGAACAAGTATCACATATCACACAGAAATATTTCCTCTTTCGAGATGACGACTTTCAGAGGGAAAACCACCCATTCCGCGAAATATATAAATAAATGAAGGAAAACAAAGTTGGGTAACAAAGATCAAATGATTGACCCGTGGTACCACCAAGTGCGCTCCCTCAGCTCTGCAGCGTTCACGCTAGTCTAGAAGGAGAGTCAGTTCTGAGCGAAGTTTCCGAGGAATACTCAAGCATTTATCCTGCTTGCACGGTTAGCACAATATTGAATTTTATTACGATTGAAAGCAATAGCAAGTGAACTTTGACTTTTGAGATTCTGATATTGTCGTGAGCCGTTCTATTTGCCCGAGGTTGAAGTGACAATAATCTTGATTTAAGTGTATGGTTCTGCATGTGGCTGGCCCTCATGTGATTGGAGTAAGTATTGCACAGCTCCTTAAGAAAACTATACTTTATCTAAGGACGATCGGGAAGTGATTACGTCGCATACTTGAGCTGCTACTTAATGCATAGACGTACATTCTACGTAATTGATCTTTGTCATTATAAAGTATGAATCGATGTGAATTAACGAAACTCTGCCATCTCAACTTTCCTTATTTATGGACCGATGAGTGCTTGAATAGCTTCTCATTATCACATGCGATCTGTTTAAGAAACTCCAGCCGGTCTTAGATTTATTTGATGTGCTCTCCAATAACTCTTGAGTTATCGCTGCAAACGAGTGAAGCGAGACGAAGTTAAAAGTTATGGCTGATCCTTTAAAGTTAACCTCATTTTGGAAACAAAAATATACTTTAAAGCGCTTTTATCTTAGTGCTAGCTGTGCCGGTGTTATTGCTGAGTTTTCGGAGCTTATTTCAACTATTTACTTTCGGTTTGATACAGTTTTAATAATAAGCGCAAGCAAGCTCGTTTAAGTCTAGGTCATGAATGCAAAGTATTTGGTTTCAACTGAACATTCTTTTAGAAATTACATAAGCTTGCTTTCGACTAGCCTCCTACGCAGACGTTCTTAGGCTTTTACGTTACAACGAACAAGAATCTACACACACAGCATATTTCCTAGAAGAGTAGATATCGGGTAAGTACGTCTTTTATTTCACAGTCTTGCTGTGAGCCATCGCAGCTAAATTGTTACACCTCAGTTCATCTTGAATAACGAAATTCAGGTAATCTTTGTTGCAGTTGGTGCGGTGTGGCTCAGGTCTAAGCGTTTTCATAACGGAATACCGGGTTGAATCTTCCTGCATTTGCTCGGATCAAAGTGACTCAGTATGTTTGAATAATTGCCCCCACTGCCAAGATATATGAAATATTAGTTACGTAAAATAACCTGCAGATGGAGTAAAGCCCTGATGAAATTTAAGTTTGACTTTTGTACCTTTAACAATAAAACACATTTCGTCGGTAACGCGCGTTTTGTTCAAGCATTCTCAGCTCATCTGGCAGGAGGCATTAATTTGCAAAACAAGATGGCGACTTGTGTCAGGATGGTTTATGACTTCGGATACGAATAACCAATTCTTTTGAATTGGGAAATCTTGCCTTTTACTGATACTACGGAAGGACTATCTCTAAACAGACTTCAAGGAAGCATTTCTTTGACAAAAGTTCCGCGCGGCCGTTCGGCGACCCGCTTACCCCTCGGTCGTGACATTTTAAGCAACTCTTGTTTATAATTGGCCATTTCTTTTTTTTAGGAAAATCAATTTAAAGCAATTGCTCACACTATGAAAATAACAGCCAACTTCAGCTCGCTGACGGTACAAAATGTTCAAAACGTTTTTATTTCAATCTTCAAGAAAGTTCGACTTAGTCATGCCGTTGTCCGCATTGTTTATTTTCCCGACAACGTTTTTTTCCTTCCTGAAAGGCCAGCAGAGTACAGAGTTAAAATATACATGAGGTCAGCTAAGCCAGTTTACAAAATTCGCCCGGTTTGATAAAACTCAGTTTGAAGTATTTTGCAAAACATATACGCAAGAATAAACAAGTTTTCAGCATGGGTTTTCTTGTGACTCTAGTAAGTCAGCCACGTGCACATGAGTTGACGAGCGATGTGAGTTGTGCATCGCGGATATCCAGGTCCACCTTGATCGGGAGTCAAATGTGCTTGCAATCAGACGGAAGGTTTTCGTGATTTGGCCCTTCAACGGGTGATCAATACTATTAAGTTGATAGAACTTTTAAAACCTCGGGGTTCGGTTTTGTCAAGCCTCACAAACGGTGTTTGTTTTTGGTATCAATGAAAAACTTGGTATTCTTTTCCTCCTTCGTGTTGTGAACTGAGTTAATCACAGCAAAACTAAACACCAAACAGTAAACCGCTTTTATTTTGATTGCTTGCTAATTCGTAATTATCGGTCAATATCTCAAATCATGCGGGTTTTTTTACGACTCGCCTTGTGAGTAACTAATCGCAAAAGGGTTATTGACTTAATACCATGGAAAGAGCAACTCAAATACACTGATTAAATTAGAGTGCCTTGTTTCTTTAATGTTAAATAGTTTCTCCCATTGGATCTGCCGAGCAAAAAATGACCAAAAATAATAATTAAGAAAAGTCTGCCTGTTCTTAGGCAAATCAGGTGTGTATCTCATTGGAACTAGCTGGTTTAAATCCGCATCTAAGCGTTTCTGTTTTGTCAGTTGGTGAGTGGTGATACGTCGCCCCAACCTACTCGAACACTTAAAGATTCTCTATGCCACCTAGACTAATTAAATCGGCGTATTCCAGAATATTTTCAAACTGAGACAAACACACAGCATGCACAGGTCAGACAGAGTTTAGTTACATGGTCGGCTAGCTTGTCGTGTCTGAAAGCTGGCAAGAAACGGAAAAATCAAACACCGATTGTATTCGTCTATATGCTGACATGGCTGACGGAAACATTCCAAACGCCAGTTTTGCACCCTCTGAAACCCAACTGACAGTAGATACAAGAGGAAGTCTAAACGACTAGGTGATAAACTAGCAAAAACCCTTTTTCGTCGCAGGGTTTGTCACTCGTCGTTTGGACCGTTTCTCTCGCTCTCACTGACCGCCCTTGGGTTTCAGAGAATGCCAGTTTTGTAGAGAGCTTTCCTCTAAATTTGGGTGCGGCACTAGCCGCATAAGATATTAGAAACATTGCCTTTCAGTTTAGCAGCATCTTAGGCAACGCATACAAGAAATTCGACGCAGCGTTTCTACAGTTCTTACGAAAAACTGCCATTATTCTTGTTCGGGCTCGGTGAACGCCTGAGGAACGCAAGGAACGTTACTAGATCCCGCGATCATTATAATTTTGGGTCACAAAAACTTGTCAGAAACACTGCACAAGTTTCACAAATAACCTCAAAAAATCAGCAACTTATTTGCCTTCATTTCTCCCGGAGTGGTGGTTCGCGAGAAGGACGTCTGCGATACGTCCTTCGTGCAAATCGCCACTCGGTCGGGAGCGAAGAAGAATGGCCGTTTTCGCAGGCTACACTATTTGTTCCTTATTGAGAGCTCACTGTATTCTAGCTCAGTAATTTTTTTAACGGGAACAAAGTCAAGATTGCAAACATAGTTGGACTCCATTGGACCTAGCGTGAAACATCACCATCGTGGTCGGAGTAGAACTTCAACCCTTAATTTCAAGTCCGGCGCATAACCCCTCAGCTACGATGCTTTCGCAATCCGATAAAAACACCCCCTACCCAGTGAAGCGGACACGGAATAAAACCCAGCCTCTGCTTGCATTTTCTCTATATTGCGACCAAGCGGATAGGTGATCTTAAACTGTGAGATATTGTCTTGAACTCAGAACTATCACTGACAGGATTTTCTGATAGCCAGTAGAGAGAATTGATGCTTTAAGTTTAGTGCAGAAAAGGAATATTCAAAATACCTATGAAGTTTTAGCTGTGGCATTTTCTTCAAAATTATTTTTACAGTTGTGGTGCATCTTTTAATTTGCTTACTTGATAAAAAGTGCAGTTTAGGTCCAATTTCAAGTGGCGTGATTAGTACAATTTCAAAGCTTTCCGGTCGATGAAAGCAGGATGTTGAAAATGCAACAGGAATATAATATGTACAAAACAGCTCCAACCTTCCTCTTAAATAACAGAAACTGTTTATCTTTTTTCCGCTTTTAATGACGGATTTGGTCAATTTACCCAAGGTCATAACCAACCACAAAAACAACAACAACAACAACACGGGGAATTGTAATAAGCTTAAGTGTGTACATATGATTTGACCCGGTAAAAAGCTGATTTCTAACCATTCTTTGTTATAATGCGTCTTCATTTGACTCCACCACGTCTCAGATCACACAAACCGCGTATCGTCGGATCCCGTCAAGATCGCATAATCGTGGCAGCAAGCCAAAGTTTTCTCAAATTATCCGTGATTTTACTGGTGTCATTTTCGGTTTTTCCCCGATGCTAAAACATTTCATTCTCAGGCCAGAGCTATTATCCTCGAACGATCATCAGCTGAAGTCACGCATGGGACGCGAAAGGCTATACCCCCACACACGCCCATTTTTACTCCTATAGCTCGCTGGTATTCATAACTTATAGACTCCCTGCGTGGTGTAAAGGACATTTTGGATGTATTTCGTTGCTGTTTTCGAAGTGTGCTGAAAGATCCCTGTGGCTGTCGCAATTTCCGGCGAGTGACCTGGCGCGTGTGCCGGGGATAATATTTATCGTGTCTCGATGGGGGTCGCTTCTGCGCGTGTCGTTATCAGGGAAACATTTCAACACCTAGCTAGCTGATCAGGAGCTTTATATCCCAGCATGGCCAAAATTTATACTGTTATTAACGATAGAAACCAGAAGCCTTGTTGCTTGCAGTTTGGGTAAATACTATACAAATGTTAATAGTCTACAAGTATATGTACTCCCTTTACCACTGATTGGTTTTCTATGATCACAATAACATTCCAGAAAGCACGAAGTAAACAACAAAACAACAGATGGACGTCACTCCAAAAACAGAGGAGAGAAATTTGGTACAACAACCCTTCCATAGCTTGAAAATGAATCAATACGTTTTTGCTGTCAAATGCTGAAGGCAAGATGTTAGGGTTTACATTAGTCACAGTTGCAGTTAAAGGGAGGTCCTCTTTTTAATAGAAAGAATGATTCCTGTGATAAATCGATTTGTTTTTGCTCGCGCTCCAATTTACGCGCGCGGCTAGAATGCGGAAAAGCTCTTCGTATGGGAACGCTTACTTTGCAGGCTGAATTGAAGTTTTCAGTTGTAATTACCCCCTTTGGTTTTATGCTGACTGTGCAAAACATTTTTGAAGGGAAGCCGGGAGACTTGACAGGAAGTCAATGCTATAAGCAACCATTCAGCAATTTGGATCCGGTTCAACTTACCTTGACACGCGAAGGGTTTTAACGAATTGCAATTGACAACTATTGACGCGAAACAACGGCAACAACTGCAACAACAACAGTATAGCAACAACTAACAGGACAGCAACTTAACGATAGCCATAAAGAAAAAAAAAACAATTTAGTAAGACGACACAAAATAAAGCAGATACTGCAAGATTGGACAATAAAATTGTAAGCAGCCCGTATATTTGGTAGCATTTTAAAAGGCACACAACTTTTTACGTTGCTTTATGATGAGAATGGAAGATTTGACTCTTTTCTCACAAGGTAATTTCGTAATATGTTGTCACTCCTCAATAAGCAGATTTCGGATGAGGTCAAGTTCACTTAGTAAAACAAAACCAATCTATCTTTGTAGCCGTAACAAAATAGACTGCTAACTCTAATTCGACTTTCATTATTAAACAGTAGCAGACCGGCTTCTCAATATCTGCACGTTCCAGCGGACGAATCTAAACTGATGTTGTTTTCTCAGAGATTGCCGCTATATTAGAGATTATTATCTCAGAGATTGGGCAAAACCTCGTCTGGGAATCTTTCCAAGTAAACTCAAAAAGCTTTTACAATATACCGGGTGAAAGCCGGCCGCTTAGCATTAAAAAGATACTGTATCGAATTTATTTCTAGAAAGCTCAATGAGAAAGGTGTTTATTAGCTTTTGGAAATGTTCCATGTTTTAGCTAGCAGCAGTGTCTAATTGGCTCACTCTTTTAAGTCCTGCCAAAAATAACTTTAGTGGTGGGGACGAAATTCCTATCAGTTTTTATGTAACATCCCTCAAGTGCCGTATTTTTGGTGTGTAATGCATTAAAGGCAATACCCAGATCTTCAGATCCTTCAGCACATTTTATGCAACAATTGTATTGCATTGGTATAGAACGAAACTTTGCATGCAAAACTCACATTAATGTATACAAAAGTACACACACTACTTGCTTTATTTTCAGAAATTTGAAAAATCTTCTTTGCGCGTTTTTCATCTTACAAATCATTTAATTGGCGACGACTTACTAGCTGTTTTCCCCCAATCTTTATACTAAACATTAACTATGCCAAAATAAATAACAAAATATTCGATGTTATCTTGCTTTTTGATGAACCTTGCACCTCAACTTGTCCTTTGCCGCGCTGCGTTGATGTTATTCCAAAATCCCTCAGGTGATTTAATCTTTTCAAGACTCCATTTGTCACATCGCGGGGCCTTTGTTTCTGTCGCGCGCAAATAACAGTCGGCACGCTCTGTGGCACGCGCCAATAACATTAAAATGTTTTCTTTTACCACCCTCTTATCAGCATTTTCATTGGAAATGATCTTGAGTACAGATCATTTAACTGTGATAAAACTAAACTGGCAATTTCTGGGCTAGAGTAATATATTTCTCGCTACATGACATGTGTCAGAAAAATGGGAGCCATTTTTTTAGCATTATAGACTCTGGTGTGGTTCTTCTCGCGGCTGTTATATTTAGTTATGCGCCTGGTTTCGGAAAAGTCGGCGCTCCATATATATACAGAGTATCTTTAGTCCATTAGCCTCGTTAATCCTTGAAGCGAGAGCATTTCGAATCTCTGGATTAACGCTGTGTGATTTCGCAGCAAGACGTTTTCACAAAATACACTGACCTTTCCACACATTATCTGACACACCTGCAGCGGTATCATAGAATACCAGGACTTTCAATCAAAAAGAAAAGAAGTGATTTCCTGTCGCCAAACTTAATTAACGCTACAACAAAACAGCATTAATAAGCTGGTTCTTTCTTTTGTTTTATTTGTGTAATCCCCTGAGCTGAGTTTCAATTAAAATAAATGGAAAATTGCCTACCTTTTCAAGTATGGCAATCAACACGAACTAAAGTCAATGGAATTCGAGGCGAGATTTGCGAACTGCGTTTTAACTGCACGTTCGAATACGATTGTCTAGTACATGTAATTTGTGAATTCTTCTAATGACACATTTGTCCAATGTTGGATATGAGTATTTTTGGCAGTGGTTCATGACGATATTTCCATCCTCGAGTCGCTGGTTAACAACCGATTTTTTTCCAATTGACTAAGAGCCAAACTGAGAAACAATAGCTCACGAAAAAGCCAGCAAAGCAAACTGGAGCTCACAGAAATACAACTGACGTTTACTGGCAAAGAAACCGTTACGAGGTTTCAGTTGGTGTCGTGTCATTTGCCATTCGCTTTGTCATATCAAAACACAATATTGGCAAACAAAATGCCTCAATCCGGAATAATACGCGTGTTTTGAAAAATCAGCAAATTTAAAGCCTAGGTTTTATTTTCGACAATAGAATCTGACGTGTGCATTGATGACAATAAATATTGGCTGTTGGAATGCCTCCAGATTTTCATTTGATCTCCAATTCCCCCAAGCACTTTGTTTGTATTTCCTGAACAAAAGGATGATTGTAAAGTGAAAGCGTTCATTGTTCTTTAAATACACTTTGCATGTCAACACATCGAAGCGAGTTTGATGATGTAACGTTCCAAAAAAGAAACGCATTTTATTCGTCGGAATGACTGCATATTTGTGTGGTAAATTTTGCTTCTAAGTCGTGGAAAAAGGGCGCAAAATAAAGAGGCAAAATTTAACAGCAGTAAATGGAAGTCTATGCTGTGCTATTCGATTCAACCACCAAGATTGATTAGTAAAATCGAACCAATCCGTCTAATCGAACTAAAAAGACCTTTGCGAATCGATTTGTGATTTAAAACAGAAAATGTTTATAATAAAGGTTATGGTCAGTGATTCGGAAAATTAAATCACACGTGATCGACTGAGTCCTCATTAAAAAAGCCGTGCATTCTTCAATGTTTTAATTTATCGAGAACTGTGAAGTTTCCGCAGCGTTCCAAAATCCTTTAACTGGATCCTTGAAATGTAAGTAAGTCGCTTATTTCATAGTACATTCAATAGCTATGTGTTGTTTTAGCCTTGTTTTGGAACTCCTTTAGGCCAATATTCGCGTGTAGTGTTTCTGCGTCGAGAATGGAATTTTTTGTTTTGTTTTGGCTTTTTTTCCACTTGCTTTGGAATCTGCAGCATGTGCCCTCGACATAGCTTAAAGAAATCGCTGACTTTTTCTTGTGGTAAATCATGGCTTTGTGTAAGTTTTCTCGGTGAAAATCACTACCATACCAGGATTGTTAAACCGTCTCCGCTAACTGCTATAGTAAGAAATGGTGACTGGAATGTGGTATGAGATTGGGCTTGAATAGTGAAACGCTACGCAGAAGGGCCGTTTATTGACTTCATATTTGGTCAGCCAGTATGGTTTGAAGTTATCTCCCGTAAAAACAATGTCTTTAACCCCATGTGACTGCTTTTTTTACTGGAGACAAACTCAGTTGTATTGTTGTCTCGGGTCCCCGAACACCGTCGCGTGTAAAGTAAGTCGGCCGGACTCAATTTTGTGTCAATTTTGGGAAATTACTTCATTCAGTGGTCTGGCTAAAAATATATTGCAAGTTAATTCATTCAGTTTCCTATCGAGAAAACTTGCTTTTCGGAGTTGCTCTTTTGGACTTGCTTTTAAAAACAAATAACAATAGAACTAAACTTGTGAAAATCACAAGATTTAGAGGCTAACCAACACGTTGCCTTTAGTTTCAACAAATATTACTACTCCACGCGTAGTTCGCAAATTTAACACCAGAAATGTCACGAAATATCACAAGATTTAGAATGAAGGCGTGGCAATGCCAGCACGTTGTTTGTGTAGTTCGCAAATTTAACATTATATGCATCACGTGAAATATTCAGCCCCTTTGCAGTATTAACTTTCAGGGTCATCAAAAATACTAGAGACTTGAGATCGCCACTTCTTTACACACCGTAACACTTTTATAACGCAAACTGCAAGAGACAGTTGATTGAATCTCTGTATTAACCAAACTGCAGACAAAATTGTCTTGATAGACGGATAAAAGCTTACTGAGAGTAACCAATAGCCGGGTAAGTTAGTTAGATGTTGTCCGCTTTTTGTCCTCTGAGTTCAACAGACAAACAAACACCCAAACTGGAAAAAAAGAAGTGAAAACTCAAAACATCATACCTAACATTTCAATAACCCGTTGTTTATTTAATCTGCATGATGTTATTCATTTTTGGTAACGGATCTTAATTAGAAGTGTTTCGGGTACTCGCTCAATATATACCAACAGTATGCTAAGAATCCAGTCTTAAAATAGTAAACTCGAAATTAAAGGAATTTTCAGCGCTAACTTGTTCTACTTAAGAGTTTATTTTAGACCTAAATGCTTTCATATTCGAGGATACTGCCACAAATTGCAGTCAAAATCGATTAGTTACGTTGTGAGAACTTTTTCTTAATTCCCTCATAACCCAAATTAGGGGCGGTTCCCTTAATTCGATCAGGGAACTCCGACCTTCGGCATTTCACAGCACACCCACGAGATCGGGCTCTATACACTTTGGAACGAAAACCTCTTGTTTGAGATTCGCTTTGGTACATGTTAACCGGGATAATGAAGTTGCCTGAAGTATGAAAGTCACAGTTAAAAATTACATTGCACAACTGGAGAAGGCCGGTCGGGCACAGCGATAGCCCTCCTGAGAAAATTGCGAGCCTTTAAAATCTAACAATCACAGCACACAGTCTTGCTACAAAATGTGACAATCACTTGAGCTCATCCTTTGTTAAAAACAGACAGTCGCAATTTACATCTCAAATGACAACATCGTGAGGACAAACAGTAATTATATAATACTAATTTTGTTTCAATCAGTGCGGTAAGATTTTTCAGCTTTTTCTATTTTCGCGGTCTTGTGAAATATTTCAATATCCGCATAGAGAAGCTTGGACATTTACAAATTTCTTTTGTTTCAACCACAAACATTCTCAAATGTGTCGCGCTTTCTGTGCACTCAGATCGTCCATCACCAAAGGATACATGTATTTCCAAGTTTGTCAGATCGTTTTCTTTTAAAGAGGAACTAATTTGTTTTAATAAAACCGGATTTGTGGTTGCTATAGTTGTCTTTCAAGGTGACAGTTTTATATTGTAGCATTTCAAGTAAGAAGAAAAACTAATCTGTGCAATTTTCAGCTTTGGCCTATACAAAATCGTTTGTTAAATAAACAAGTAGAACCGCCTTTGTAATCCGTAAATTTATCACACCGTGGTCATGCCATTTACTATGTTAAAAGTTCGAAGTACATAACAGATCTATTTCCTATGAATTGCACACTTCACAATGCCGAAAGTAAGATCTATTTTGAAAAGGTCTAGTATTCACACCCAAATTAATGAGTTTCTTTGCTCAGCATATATTCACGTGGAAAAGGCGTGTCTTTCTTTCAAATGTATGCATACCTTTTTCGAGCTGTGAGTGGATATCCGAAAAACAAAGCCTAAGCGTTCATGTGCAATATACTTAACTGCTTGCTTTCATAACTGATTGTTTAAATGCTGCAATATTGAACAAAAATGCAGAAGTGACAAAAATAAGTTATTTCAACTGGAGCAGTTAGTGATAAAGTAATATTGACATCAAACAATCACAAAAAATACCTTAAAGCTTTATCCAGATGGATAATGGATATCCAGGCCAGAGCTCTGATCATTGCAACAGGAGAAACTTGGCGTAAATATTAAGTAAAAGGGTTGTAATCACAATGAGTTTCGTAAATAAATTGCACAAACTTAAAAATGCATTTGTTTTCTAAATATATCTTTCCAGTCTAAAATTGACACTATTGTGATATGAGATTGAGGCCATCAAAATTGTATTGCCGTTGCAAAAATCTCGGCCATTCGGATCGGAATTCTAATTAAAAAATGGTAGAAGCACAAACAAATATCACAAGCTTGAGAATCTACAAATCTAGTTGAATAAAAACAATCTGTGTATTTTTCTACCTTTTGTTCGAAGATCTCGCGCCTGAAAACAACTGTTTACTAAACTAAGAGAAGAACAGTTTCAGTGTTTGCGAAAAATTTATGATCGGCCGCCGTTTATTGTCGCGTTCCCTTTGTTAAAAGACGCATAATTTTCTAAAATTAGGGTGTCGCGTGCCAATGTTCTAATCAAGCGTTTAGATATTTCCTCTTCTCGTTATTGTTTACAAAAGGTTCATTAGTATGGAAAATCCAATTCCTCGCATGTATTCTCAATGATCTAGTAAGATAAGTCAAAAACTCAACAGCTCCGATATATTGCATCAGCTTTTTCAGTACGTCTTCCAGCAGAGGGCCAACATTCAAATAGAAACCTTCCATAGTTTAATTTACAATCTCGTGACAAGTACAAAAGCACGTACGCATTTTTTTCCAACCGGGGTCAAAATTCGCGTGTCGCGGGCGTGACACGAATAGCTACCAGCGATGCCACAATTACTTCTTGTTTAAAAAGACCATCATTTTATATATCTATATATATGTAGTTTTTTTGAAAGGGAAAGAAGTTAGTCTCCAACTCTTGGCATTAGTACAAATTTGATTAGAAATAATATTTTCCTAAATAATTGACGTGTGTTTTTGCTCGAGAACCCGCCGGCCGGCCCCCTTCCAAGACTGTTTCGCGTGACAGTAATGTGAAGGTTACATGCGGACCGAAGGTGGACTGTTATGTTCCTACATCGTATTTATGTGATTCCAATGCTTGGGTCTTGTAAATTTTTACAGTTTCCCGGCTTATATATGGGAAATTTTAAATAAAACGGGGAATCCCCGACTCTCTTTCCTGTTTTGATTGGTTGAAATTTATTTACTCCTTGAATGAAAAATCGAAAACGCTCATTGGCTACACTAGGCTTGGCCATATAATTCGTGCTATCTAATTGGTTACAATTACCCGCTTCGCGTTTCCTGCTATGTCATCGAATTCGACGTCAAAGAACCGCGTGTTGGCTTTATATGTTTGTAGATAGAGGAAGCGTAAAGGTATGATATGTGAGGTTTTGTACCTAGCAGCTTGGAATGCTAGAGAATCTTTATCTACTATGTTGTTTGCTGTACTCGCGATCTTGTTGTTGCCGTTATTTTGCATTATCGTGCCTTAAACGCTAGGTCAACATTGAAGCCATGGCGAAGCCATGCATTTGGCGTTCGATCTTTGAGAGTGTGCCAAGTGTGAGATTTGTCTATGGTTCCTTCGTTTGAATATAAACCAAGCGTTGATAACTTCTTACAAAACTTTGCAGGAAATTAGAATGAGTTAGGAAGACAGTGTGAATTCGATTTAATGCGCTTGAAAATGACGGGGAAAGGTTGTTGTTTTCATTGCATAGTGAATGAGGCTGTCACACGACCGAGGCAAGGGGTCATGATATGAAGCAAAGATATGCGACATTTGCGTTTTGCTGCTTCGTAATTTTTTGCTTAAATTGCAATGCTGTCGTAATCAGTTTCTAAGCTGCAGTTTTGTTGATTTTGAATGCTCTTTGGTTTAGCTTCCTTGTTCAAGAAATATCTGTGATATGCTTCTATTCAATGCTGATATTAGCACCGGTTGACTTCTTCAGGGTGTTTGCCAAACAACCTCAAACAGGAAATCCGAAGAGATTATGTGAACTAATATTTTGCTTTGCTACTCCACGGCACGTCTGTTTCTAACAATTTTTGTACAACTTTCGAGATTGTCGTTTTTGGAATGTATGTACATCGACCTTTCGGTTTCACTTTGTATAGTTCGCGTGTTTACATGTGACTAAGTTTACATATCAAAGTCGATCGAACTCCACAGGAATTCGATTTGCATATTATGCCTCGTATCGCAAGAACTTGGCAGACCTTGCAGTTAAAGGGAAATCTCTTTTTTGATATATTTGCTTTATCGTTTCTACTTAGATCTGGGTATACCTTTACCGAAGAAGCTTTCCGGAAGATCTTGACGAACCCGGATTTAAACAAAATGGCGGATCAAGTGGAACCCACAATCGGCACTCTAATTAACGAGAAGCACCTCAAACAGTTGATGGAAGATGTTCGGGGAAGCGACGATGCGAACTGGTAAGTTCCTTTTTTCAGCGTAGAGAGTTTGACTTTGAGCGCGGTAACATTTCTTCCAGAAGTGCAAGTTTACACGCCGCTTTCATTATCACTATCACCCGCCAAAATCTCACGAAACTTTACGAAAAGTTCGCGCGAAAAACCACACAACTGCCATTTTTGTCTTATTTTCTTAGCAGCAAATCCTTATTATTTCGATATTCAGTGTTTTAGATGTTCCAGTATATTTCTGCCTATTCAGTCTGCTTACTCGATTAACAAAATTATTTTCCTCCCTTGGGCATACAGAGTAGTGTGATAATGTTTATTGATATCGCTTTGTCGCCCTCCTTTTGTTTTGGTTTGTCTGCTCGGCGCAATTCAATTCATTTCATTTCAAATCTGGTCAAATCAATTTTAATTAACGCCGTTAAGTAAGTTCATGTTGCACTGTACTTAGCTCGGCTAGCTTTGTCGATTGTGGACGGAGCTCCTGACAAACCCTTTTGGGCTTTACAAGGGGTGCACCTGTTTTAAACACAATGTTGTACAAGTTGTGGAAAAATGTAACAATATCGATATAAATTTTGTTCTTATGTAGTATTTGAAGATAATGTTAGTTCACCTGGTAGTTTCTCGATTCTGTTCTCTCAGGTAATATCGCGTAACTTTTTCTTCAGTTAATCTTCAAGTTTGAGAAACCAGGAACTCTAGAGGCGATATTTTGGCTCGAATAATAGCCCCTTGTGTTAGCCTTTTCAAAGCAACAAATTCGTATCTTGAGAAATACAGCAGTAACTCACTGGAAAGTCATATCAAAAAGTTTGCATGCTTTTGTGAAAACAACAACAAATTCACACACTGATCAGCTTTGTCACTTGAACGTCACATGTGCTCAGCCCTAGTGAAAAACAATGTTGCATGATCAACGTAAAAAAATATTGTGAACAAGAAACAGTTGTTTTGGAAATTTTACAAAGTCATAGGATTGTCAGGAGATCTCTAACCCCTTGTTTTAAACTCTAGTTTTCAAGTAAAAACCAATTTTTGTTTGGAGTCTGTTTCTTGCAAAGTGCGCCATTAGGATTCTCCACGAGAACCTTGTGGACAAGTCAAATAATTTGAATTTTTTAGAGTGATTTGTAACAAGATAGATCACCAGGGATTTGATTTCGATCTTTACTCCTGTCACGTGACGGTCACTTGGGTCAGTCATACAGCATTACCAGGTGCACATGTATATAACTGCAGTCAGTTGTCTTGAACTCAAACTGGTCAAGCATGGATCTTTGTAAATGGATAAAATGTGAAGACCTTAGGTAGGGCAGTCTGGTTCAAACACTCACTGTTAGCTCCATAATAACACATTTCTTATTTAGAAGTTACAGTAATGGCCAAGTAAAGGTTATCCTTGTTGCTTAGGAGTTAATTGATAATTTCCATGTTTGGGTTAGTTTAATAACTAGAGTCTTTTTGTTGCTTCAGTGCATTTTGTTGAATTGATAGTTTCCATATTTGGCCAGTTTAGTTGCTAACAGTTTTTTGTTGTTTCAGTATATTTGGTTGAATTTGTAATTTCCATATAAGGGCCAGTTATTGAGTCCTTTAAGTTTGATGCTGTCTCATTATCATTACCATACTAAGTTTGTGTGTATAAATTTTATGAACAGTTTACAAATCAAAGAACAAGATTTATTAACAAAACTTCCAAGCTCACTGCTAGCAAAACAATACAATCTTTTTGGACTGGTGTTGCCTACTTTTTGATCAGAGATGTGAAAAGAACAGCTAATTTAACCAGATCAGTTTTAAGCCAGTCACATGCTGAAGTTAAACATTTGTTTAAAATATTTCTTATTCTCAATGTATCAAAAGATTTGTTATGTTTCTAACACTTCACCACTAAATGGATATAGATTTTTTTTGTTTTTCAAATTGGAATAATATTTTTATTGTGATGATAGTTTTAACTGCATCTTTACTATTTCAAAAGAAGTGGTTTTATCTTCCAAAGGAATGATTAGCAATGTGGCAGTTAACTGATATCAGGAATTTTGTTAAAAGTCGTGAAACAGTTTTTGTTGATTCAGTTTTCAAGCTTGTTGAAAAGCTGTGTAGCAGACAGAGGTTAATCTTTATTAATTCAATTTTCAAGCTGGGTCCTCACAGTGAAAAAATTATGACTGACATTTTTTTTCAGTGTGATTACCAGAACCAATGTGATATTAAGCATGGAAAATGACAGATAATTTGATGAATGGTATTGTTCATGCAGGCCATTAAGTGATGCAAATTTAGTTAAGCTTTTAATTCCATCTTAAAAAGTTTTGATCTTGTGAGAAACTTTGAAAAAAATCAGAATTTTTTGACAATTTGGTTCGAGGCTTAATTTAGCCGTGACTTTGCCACTCATCGCACAAAACAATAGTTGTCAATTTCAAGCCAGAGCTGGCTTGCCTGCGACCACAAAGACAAGGTCAGCAATTTCCTTCACCTGGTCGTAGCTGGATGTTTGTTAGGTCAGTTTATCAGAACTGAGAATTTTACTTAGCACATTTACTTTTAAGTTAAAGAACTCAAGGTCTTTTAGGAAGTAATACTCAGGCTGGTGACAATATGAAGAAATTTGTCAACTCAAGGATTTAGCGCACTGATTTGCCAACAAATTCTGTGCAATTGTTTTGAAGGTAAACACTTATTAATAAACAATGCTAGTGTCCTGTGAAGTTTTGATTTAAACAACCTGAGTTCAGTGGTATGTTGTTTTAGTTTAAAAAGTTACGAAACGTGAAGTTTATCAAGTAACGTAATAACCATCATTAATGAAGATAAATCTTTAAAACATTTAAACTCCTTGTGGTACCCTGAGTATTTCAGCTCTTTGAAAATGCAAATATTGTGCCCATTTTTTATTAACTCTATTATTGTTATGCACTTGTGCTTTGACAATAACAAATATTCAGACAGTGTGAATATATTGTGGAAGAGAAAAATATCAGGTTTCTTTTGGAAAGATATTTTGGTCAAAATTCAATTGAAAGTGAAATCCTGAGATCACCTGTTGCGAAGAGATGACATGTCTTTTGTTGTCTGATCAGTGTTATAATAAGTGGTATTACACAAGAGACCCAGAGATAACAGAGTGACGGATGGTGATGAAATCTTCCAGTATTCTTTAGATCAAAGGATTATTTGTTGTTGCATTTGAAATCCCCGCATATCAAGTGACACTTTTGTCTGCTTTGTTATTGTATCAATATCATTGGCAACTGGAACAATGCTTTGTTTGTGCAGAGTTAATTTTGGCACACAAACAATACTTGGCAAAATTTCCTGATTCGAGTGGAAGACGTATAATGACAAGCCGGTCCGCTTTTAGCTTAGTCAGCTTGAATCACACTTTCAGTTCACTTGGTGAAGCAAATTTACAGCTTAGCTGCAGTTTACAGTACTGTAGTTGTCTTTTGCCAAGCTAAGATGTGTACTCTTGAAAGCGTTTTGCCAAAGATGTCATGGGATAAAGATTTTACCCCTAGGTAGGGACTGTGTGTGCAATAGACTGAGATTACCAATTGTGGTTGATTCTGTGGCTTTTTCATGATGGTTTACTTAACATGGTGTCAGGCAACACAAGATCTGCTTCCAGCAGATTCATTAGCAGTATGTCAGGTTTAGTGCAGCTGCTTAATTTTTGTAGAATGCTTCTTTTAGCAGAATTTACCAGTTTTTTAAGATGTTTGTAAGAATTACACAAGGTTATTAACAAACATTAACATAGGGTCATGTTCTTCAAATTACTTGTTTAAAGGAGCATTTTAATGCATATTTAAAATCCAGCCGGGAGCAGGCTAAGGTTCTGGCATATTGTTCACTTTAGTTTAAAATCACACTGAGTTAGTTGATTGTTTGAGTGACTTGGAAAACTCACATTTTTTTCTTCCGTCCTTGATTTTTAGCTTCCTGTCAATGGGCGGAGGAGAAGGTGAGTTAACCTACAATCATAACTTGTTGATGTAGTGTATTTGTCAGATTATGCTGTCTTCGTTGAAAGCTGGCAGTGCACCATTCAGCAAACGTTGTCGCATGTGCAAAGATATTTTGATTGCATCATACATATGGAAGCTTTTACAGCAAATCTGGAATTCACTTTGTAGCTGTATTATGTACAGCAGTTAGGTTCGTGTGCTTATGTAATTCCAGAAATTGATAGAAATGTGCCCTGTGCATGCCCTAATGTTGTTAAGGTGTAAAAAGATACACAGTTTTGAGATGTTTTGTTTGTATTTGATTACAGATTGGCTAGTAACTTGATACTGCATGTGGCACTGACTCAGAAAAAAAACCAAAAGGGTGACAACCTTTAACCCCATTTTGGCATTTGTGAATAGTAATCCTTTCCTCAAGTGTATTGTTTACATGGAAGGCATTTTCTGCCCAAGGAAAATAGATAAAGCGAACAGCAGTCCCTCTGGAAAGTGCAGTCTATGTGAAAGCAGTGACAACACTGTTTTAAAACTACAGCCAAATTTTACTTTTATTACCCTGAGGTTAAAGTCTGGTTGTGAAGATGGATTTTAAAAGGATCTTTGATCGAGAGATTAAAGTTGAAAGTAGGTGGCTGACTACGCAACAACTTTCTTACAAGGAAAGCTTGATGAATGTGATGTGAGTGTTAACCTATTCTTGTGATTTTTGCAGATTCCCAGGACCTCAATTATGACATGAGAGCTTATGGACAACAGTACCATGTAAGCCAAGGAAAAACGTTTTTTTCCGTGTAGAATGTGTACATGTGTTGTGTTACTTTTGTCTTTTGTCAGCACAAACTAGATATCCTGGAAGTCTGACCCTGTAGATTCATTGTTTAGTATAGGAAAATGTCTTCAGTGTCTATTCTTTCAAACAGATCTGCTGAAATCCTTGGATTTTGGTCTTAAAAAGTGCCTTAATTGAAAAGGTTTTTGGATGAACTAAGTTAACCCACATTTATGTAGTAAGAAGATATCTTGCATAATTTGCAGCCTCAAGTGATGACAAAAATTGCTAGCTGATCACTCAACAGCCTTAATTTTCATAATTTGTATTAAAATACTTTACATTATAAAAGCTCTGAAAAACCTCAGCAATCCCTTGGTACATTTACTCAAGCAGAATGTTCATAATTAAATGTCATTCCTATAAGATTGCATCACCCACTTTACATTGTCCCTTAGCTTTTATTTCAGCAGTAAATGAGTTAATGTACGTTTTTCAGGGTTCTCATTAATATGTAGGGAAGATGGAAGGAATTGTGTAGTAGGGTGCGGAATTATGCAGAAAAAGAGATATCCACTTCCCCTTAAACTAAAATATATGTACCAGTTTTCCTATCTTGAGAAAAAAAAAACAGTATTCAAATTTCTCAGCATGTACAGTAAAACTTGTACAAGTCATTGTAAGAATATTTTCTGGTAATGGTTCAGTACCAACCTGTAATGCACAGTATTTTAATTTTCTCTGTACAGTACATTTCAAGCTCACAGGCAGCGGTGCATGAGCTGCCGACATCCAGCAGCCCCCAGCCCCCTGCCTACCCTCACAACATTCCATACTCCCCTGGCCCTATTGTCAGCCATAGGAACTCCTCCACATGTATATCTCCCATCAGCACCACGCCTTATGAGACTGTAAGTGAACTTATTTGTCAGTGTCAGCAGTTAGTCTTAGTAGCAATCAGCTTTAAAGTTAAAACTCCTTCCCAGGGCTGTCATTACAGGGCTTGAAATTAAAAAAACTTCCAAGTCACCTTTTGGCGACTATTAAAGAAAAGAAGGTCGCCAGATGCAAAAATTTAGTCGCAGATATATGTAGTACAAGAAGGGTCGCGATTCGAGATCGCAATTCAAGCTTTTTTTAAAAAGGTAAACAGACCTATTTACATTTCCTCTTTGAAGAAAAGCGGAAATGAGGCTTAAGAGATTGTTTCTCACCTTTAATCTTTTATTTATAAGGGGAACATAGTCGCCAAAGTGGCGACTAAAACTTAATTTTTTAGTTGCCAAGTTAGAAGTTTTAGTCGTATTGGCGACCGTATTGGTCGCAATTTCGAGCCCTGCATTAAGTTTTGAGACACTGTAGCATCAATTCTCCACACCTGTAGGAGACTTGCTACTTTGTGGTTGTACTCTATCAACAACAGGCAATTTCACCCATAGCATCAAGGGAAAATCAAGCATATAGCTCAGCTGTAACAGATGTTATTGGTTACGGCCTTAATGCCCTGCTCGCTAATTCTGTGTCACCTTGTTCAGTTCCATCCATTTTCTCTACTACCAAATCACTTCCTACTACCACTGACAGTAATGTGGGAATAAACTGTCTTTCTCTCACTTTTCAACCCTTCTATTCATTCCTGGATATTTGTTATAATTTAAATTTGTTTATCGATTTGAAACCACAGTGCAGAACCAATGTAAGAATGTTCTCTATTAGTTTCCAAGGTCCTAAATTTTTTAATTCTCTGAGTTCTGAAATTCGTAATGCAACAAGTACCGCTTCGTTTTGCCGTAAGCTGAAAGCATTCCTCTTATCTTAAATATTTATTAAAATATATTTATATATATGTATCTTTTTTTTTCCCCTCTTTCTCTGTTTTTTAACCTAATTATGATCAATATGACTATCTAATTTATCATAAGATTTTTACAGTAGCTCTGCCATTTTTCCTCATAAAATTAAAATTCTGTTCTATTTATTTATCTGAGGGAGCCCATTCTCTATAAGCCTGCTGGCTTCTTTTGGGCTTCCTCGCCATGAGATTGTAAACAGTAAGACTTTTTTTTTTCATTTTCTTCTCTCTCTTGTACCCCTTATGGCGAATAAAATAAATGAAATGAAAAATGAAATGAAAATGAAAAAAACTGGGTTAACTTACACTTTTTATTGCTGCAGATCATGATTATGTATGTGAGGCACAAGAAAAGAAATACAAAACAAATGCATTTGAAAAACAGTTTAATCACAACACAGAAGTTTGAGTCAATTCTGTCACCAAATTATATTTTCTCCAATTTCTGTTGTTTTAAAACATGCTTATTACAAATAACCAGCTTCTTTTTGCTGACTTAAGGGTGCGTAAAATTAAGATACTGTTTTTTTGTTTCACAGTGCAGCAACTACAGCGAGGCCTCAACTTCAGGACCATCAACCCCTCCTCCAGGCCTGACGTCATCGTACATGCCTATCCAGGCTCGTCTGCCCACCATTCCAAGCACTACAGAGTATCCTGGAAATTGGAGCTTCCAGATATCCTTTGGCCCTCTCACTGAGTCAGCTTCCAAGTCTGCCACCTGGACGTACTCTGATGTATGCAAGAAGCTCTATGTCAATCTGGCCAGTTTCTGTCCTATCAAATTCAAGACAAGCTCACCACCACCCCAAGGAACTTATCTAAGAGCGGTTGCCGTCTTCAAAGGATCCACCAACTTGCATGACATTGTGAAACGATGCCCTAATCACATGGAAAGCTCGAATGACGGTACAGACAGTTTATGTGAGCTATAGCTTTGGTAGATGAGTGTCTAATGTAATTTTGGATGATTGAGTGACAATGAATTACAGTAGTCAGCAATTAATCCTGTGACGGCATGATAGATTGTTGGGATGTGTACGTATTATTTTATCTTGAGCAGTTGGCGGGACACTTAGGTCAGTTTTAGGTTGGCCAACCTTCAGGGTCACCTAATTTTTTTAATGACTTGCATTTAAACAGATTGCACAAATGATTGTAAAATGTTGTAGCTTGTTTATTCTATAATTAATCTTTCCTCGATGTTTCCAGCTGCTGCAGTAGATAAGGAATACATTTTCCATAAATTCGTTATTTCATTATTTTTTCTTTTACATCGATTGCCTTGCATTAGTGTAATCAGAAAAAAATTATTGTAATTCCTCTGGGTGGTTTCAGTGACAGTATTGTCAGGTTTGAGGTGTGACAGCCTTAAAGCAAGGTCTCTGCTACTGTATGATCTGCTCCAGGTTTAAGCATTTGCAAGGGTCTTTGCATTACAATTTATGTTATCGGAAACAACACTCCACTCTTACAATTTCCGAGGCTCGTCTAACCAGGAGATTAAACCCATTCTGTTAGAACAGCCTAACACAATGCTAGAAAACTTGCACTGAACTTGGATCCCATTTAGTGGGTGGGGAAGGGGGCTTGTATCCCATCCAGGTGGGGTGGGGAGTCATGCTTTTACACCAACATGTAGAAATTTTGCTGACACAAAATAATTTTTATTTTTTTTTTCTAGGCTCTGCTCCAAATAACCACTTCATTCGGAGCAACAATCCAGCTGCCCGCTACCATTCATGCCCAGAATCCTCAAGACACTCGGTCCTCCTTCCTTACAATGGACCACAAGGTATGGCAGCGACGTTTGTCTAGAGGTTAAAAAAACATTTGAAAGCATGTGCATTCATAGACTAATGACAAATGCCTCTTAGAAAACAGAAAGTTATAAAACTAACAGTGGGTGTCTCGGACCAGGGTCATGATGTTAATTGGTTTTGTGCAAGACAGCTTACACTCACAGTAACTCTCCACCTATGAGTAAAATGAAGTACCGGTATTGGACTCAAGGGTTTTATTAAGAGCGCAAATTGACTGGGTGTGAAGATGGTTTTTGACCACCTGGTTTGACCATCAATAAGTGTCGCCCTCCTACTGAAAACACGTTACTGAACCCCTGTGAACTGTTGAGGTCCCCCCTTCCCCTGGGATAACAGTCTCCATTGGTGGGTTACTTTGTGCTATGAATGCATGTAAGTTGTTTTGGGTAGCAAAAGTGGAACCTCACGAGTGATGCTGGTTTTATGGCTTAGTACTCAATGATCTGAAACTTTTTTTCTTTGTGCTGCAGTTGGTACTGAGTATGTCACAGAGATGTTTGCCTTCATGTGCTTTTCAAGCTGTGCGTCAGGTCCTAGCAGACGACCAGTTGAGGTGATTTTCACTTTGGAGAGAGACGGGCAGACCCTGGGCAGAAGAGTGGTGGAGATAAGGGTATGTGCCTGTCCTGGACGAGACAGGAAGTCTGATGAGAAGGTTGCCTGCGGGGAACCAAGTTCATCCCAAGGAGTGAGGCGTTCAAGGAAAGGTTGGTTGGAACATTGTGTTTTTAAACATACAGTAGTTCTTTGCTAGATACACCATATTTTATTGCTCTTGTTACATCATGAACTCATAGTTGTAGCAATAAAGGAGATTTTGCAATGTTCTTGGCGTTTACCCATACATGGGTTAGAAACCTTGCCTTTTACTCTGCAGCTAGGGGCCAAGTGTTACTTATGGGTACATGGCATTTCTTTGTTGCTGCATGTAAGAGTGTTCTAATTCTGCATGTACGGGCATGTTAAAACCTTATCTGTGTGATTTGCTGTAGGATCTGGAAATAAGGGACCTGCATCCAAGAGAAGAAGAACTAGTTCAAGATCACAGGATGAGGAGTTTATTATCACCGTAAGTAGAGCATTGAAGATGTTTACAAGTTAGAGTAATTTTTGTGTTGTCAGGGTGCAGGGCTGGTGCAGTTTTGAAAGCACTTCCCTTCCACCAATGTAACCCAGGTTTGATACTGGCTCAGTGCTATTTGTGGGTTTAATTTGTTGTTGGTTCTCGTCTCGCTCTGAGGGCTTTTCTCCGGGTTCTCTGGTTTTCCCCCCTCCATAAAAAGAGTTTATGCAAATTCCAATTTGACCAGAATGGGAGCCCCCCATGAAAAACAGCTAATGCTAATGTGGGTTCCTCTCAATATTGTAGTTTAGTTTTTATTTATGGTCAAGTTACACTGGCTGGGGTTATAGGGTTGTTTTCTTGGGAAAGACACTTGACTCTCACAGTGCCTCTCCACTAAAGATTGTTAGGGTAACCTCAACAAAATGTAATGGTGAAAGCTTACAAATGCAAATGAAGCCAATTTAAAGACTGTTGTATCACGTCACAATCGTTTTCTTAATACACGAGTAAAGGGGGTAAGTTTCTAAAGAAACTGTGGTGCTGCGTCGGTGGGAGTATTACAAGATAATTTGGTTTTATCAACTGAGTTGATAATGTGAATTAGCCACCGTAAAGAGATTCAGAAGCTGACGTTTCGAGCGCTAGCCCTTCGTCGGAGCGAATCGAGGAATTGTGGGTTGTGTGTGGTTTATATACAGAAGTATGGAGCTACGCTATTGGTTGGTGCCTGGCAACGTGAAAAACAGAATAAATTAGTTAAATGAAAAACGTTCGTTGATACCGTGAGGATTAAGAGTGCCGATTTGAAAAATAAATTTTTGTTCTAGAGTTTTGCGGCTTTCTGTGCTTCCTTGATGTAGGGAGAGGCCGCAGACTGTCATATGTTGCGTAGAATGATTCGGCAGATTAAAGTGTCTAGCGAC
>CM042757.1:21069789-21098555 GCA_022496165.2 Catalaphyllia jardinei | reverse complement strand
TTCTCTCTCTTGTACCCCTTATGGCGAATAAATAAATGAAAATGAAACTGATGAAACAATTGTACATGTAAATAAAAAAATAGAATTGGTGTCAAAAATTTTAAACTTAAGATTAAATTTAAATGTAGACTCCGACACATGAACCGGGATTTCATTAACATGTTTGGCAGGAATGCAACTGGTTTTCACAGGTAGCAAAACTATTAGGATTCGCTCCGACGAAGGGCTAGCGCTCGAAACATCAGCTTCTGAATCTCTTTACGGTGGCTAATTCACATTATCAACTCAGTTGATAAAACCAAATTATCTCGTTGTCTTAGTACAGTTTGCTTCTCTTTGCAGACTAAGAACCGTCATGTTTATGACATTTTGATGGAAATGAAAGATTCACTGGAGGGAAAATTTGAAAGTCTGAACATTCAGAGTCCAGACCACTCTCTGTAAGTAAAGTAAGACAAAGTTTGTTTGTCTTAGAAAATTCAGCAGCATAGTCTCCAGATAAGCGCAGTCGGAGAAATTAAAAATATTGAGAAGTGTTCAACGTCTCGTTTCTTTGTATCGGTTCAAAGCAATATAACTAAATAATTCAGTTACCCAATATGATAAGGTATTTTCATTTTCTCAAACTTGACCTTTTTAAACATTTATGTCGATCGCTTTAAAGAGATGTTTGTAAATACGAATGTGAAATTTTGTTCGTGAATATTTCGAGCTAAAGCCATCCGTGTTTCAACGAGACATTTTCAGAGATTACACTTGGTTTTAAAAACATATTTGCGACTTATTTGTTACCTGAAAATTTCACTCTTAAACCTCGGCACCTGAACACCGTTATCTCGAATTCCTTGTTAGCAAGAACATAGATCATTAAATCCCATCAGTGTGCTTTTTCAGTCCTTTTTCTCTGGGCTTTCTTAAACCTCGCTATCTAGAAGTTGTATCGTCTTTATCAGTGCCCTTGCATTGAGAGCTCGTTATAGCGGGTTCTACTGCATTTATCGTACAAAGTGCAAATTCTCACTTTTTTGTCCGTTTTTGGCACAGACATTTTTTCCAAACCGTTATGGGGCGTTTCGAGTTTCTAATTTACCCGAGCGCTCCAAAAGTGTTTTCATGCGCGCTAAAAAACCATGTTTACAATTTAATAGAATCAGAAAACATTTGAAGTGATTTGTGTTCGGGGAAAGAGATATTTGAACGAAGTTGTTTAGTGGGGCTTTAAGAAAAGGAAACTGGAAAAAGTGGCTTAGATTTAGTCTGCGACAGTTGTGATGGAATCTCAGTTTTAGCACTTGAAATTACCTGTGGGCACTTTCAGCTCAGTAAAGACATGTTTCAGCGGAACAAAGAAAATTAAAACAGTGGAATTTTGTTCAGCCGCCTGGGAAGAAATTTCAACCATTTTGTATAATTGTAGTTTTGCGACGTGCGCACAGCAAGAGAACGGTAACTTTATCAAAGGTGAAGTTTAAAATTTCACAGCGCCCGAGGGTAAAGTACAATTAGACAGTCAGTTCTGGCGCATTGTCAGCGTATTGTCAAAGTGTTGCTTTGTGCTCGTAAACAAGGATCGCACTTCAATCTTCGAATTTGACAGCTGTCCTCGTGTACAATCTTGACCTTTTAAAAGAACAATAGCTTACGAGCTAGTCTTTTCTGTAAAGGTCAAGTGGTAAAGAACGTGCTAGGCGATGCGACTTCCAAGCAACAACATGTGTTCTGACAGGTGATTCAATCATTCGTTTTTGAAGTTTATTTTAGAAAAATAATATCGGCTGTGTTCCTGTAGCAAGAAGTGGTTTTACCTTGGGTATTTCACGTGCTGGCTTTGACGCGTTATAGTTCAAGTGTCACAAAATGTCAAGATTTGCGAGACTTCAATTATTCTTTGTGAATGTGTCTAAACACGCTTTGACGCCTTTTTAGTACGGCTGTGAAGAATTGTTCAAGTTAGTTAAAAAAACTCGATTCTGTTTTTCTCATCAGAGTGTTGAGCACGTCTGAAGATGAAGCAGACCAGCCTTCCACATCTGGAAGTCCAGGAGCAGTTTTCAAGAGAGTGGGGCTATCCTCGATGTAAACCCGCCGAAGATATTGGGGACCATTGAAGATCCATAAGCAGCCATGAAGTCTTCGTAGCCAAGTCTTCTAAGATGGTAGCACAGTGTCCAACTGTTTTTGTGCAGTGTTTTAGTCGTGTTAATGTTAGTTTAGTATAAGATACATGTATATGGTCAACCCAGCGTGTTTCATAATCTTTTTCATTTCATACAACAAGCTGTGGATTGTTTGTACTTGTTGTTGAAGCGCTGTTAGCGTTTGTCAACGGGGCTAAATGTGATTGTTTTGTGCTTTGTTCAATTCAGGTGTGGTAATCTTTTCTTTTTCTTATATTTGCTTAAAGAAAGGCTGTCTTCGTTGTAAGAAGACGGCAAAATTCATTTATTGGTTCATGTGAAGCGAGCTTCGTTTCAGCAAAGCAAACTGGCATGCGACCTTAAAAAGTGATTATCAAGTCTTTGGTTGTACAGAGAAGCTTCCCGAAAAATTTGCTCCACGCTGTGTGTGGAAAAAGAAAAGCAATTATTAGCAGTGATTTTAAGCTGTGTTAATTTATCGCAACGCTTTGTTGTACGGAGCCAAAATTTCCTTTCGCTATATTGCGCAGTTATTGTGCGAGCTTTATCTTATCTTAATTACGCAACTACAGTTTGGTTTTACAGATTGTGGTGTATTCATTTGATCATAAAGTCAATCATAAAGTGAGTTTTTTTATGCGAGTTTATAAAATGAAGCATTTCCGAACATTACTGCAAGTTGTATGTTTTTATGCCGGTTTTGTAGCAAGGTTTCAATTGTGATGCTTTCGCGCTTTTGTGTTGTACATAGTTTAAAAAATGCTTTTCACTTCTCGTTCAAGATGGCGACCTAAATTCGCGTTTGAAAACTAGTTAAAAAAAAGATTAGAGCTTTACTCGAGTTTCACTGAGTTATCCTGTGAAACAAAAAGACGATGTTGTTTCTCATACAAAATACAAAGGTACCTTAACCAAGATTAACTAAATTGGGTTCCGCCCCCATTTCTTCTTGGGTTAGATTAGTTTACGCAATCAGTGCGCCATTTTAAGTACTTTTATTGCAGTTACTTCAGTGATTTGCCTCCAAAAGGTCGCCGTCTTGAGGAGAAACATCCTTTCTTTTAGCTATTTGTACGTTTGAGAATATTTGTAAGCAGGAAGGTGATGTGCAGAGCTGGCTCTTTTTAATAAGAAACCGATCAGTTTTGTTTTTCATGCTTTTCAGTTTTAGAACCTTAAGTTTCTAAATCTTAATTCTTTTACACTCAAAGTCGAAACAAGTCAGTTAACCAGGTTCTTTCCTTTCACGTAAGTGAAGGAAATCCAGTTGTGCGGCCATTCAAATGAGAGCTATTGAGCAGTACTTTCATGTGATACTGTTTATTATGCTGTACAAGGTGGTTCTAACTTTTTAAGTCTGTAGATGAAACCCTAGTGTGTGGCCATTTAAACGAAAGCTGTTGAGCAGTACTTTCATGCGTTACTGTTTATTATGCTGTAGAAAGTGGTTCAAAGTTAAAAGTCTGTAGTGTCTTTTTGGAGCAGTTCGTTCGTCATTATCTGGAATATATTTTTCTTTAGTTTCGACTCTGAAAAGTAAACGGATTAAAACCATTAGCCAGTGATAGGAAATGCTATGTTTTTATTGATCCTACAGCGATCCCTGAGAGAACAAGAGAAAACACATTCAAATTTTTCGTTCATGAAACAAAATAGCGTCCCTTCTACGTTTGTTGTTCACCGCACGCGTTTGTTGATATACGATGCAAAACGAAGTTCATGTAACGTCGAGCATTTGATGTTCTCTTCACGTTGTCTCCGTGTTTCTTCTCGAGGGTTTCGTAGGATATCCTCGCATTGTTTATTTTCCCCTAGCGGTAACTAACGTTCTAGTGGGTTTGAAGTTATTTGAAATCAAAGAAACTTGCTTGTAGACGTCATTTTCAGAGCAGTGCTTCTTGCATGGTTTGGTGCAAGGGTCTGTTTCAATCTGCTGTATTATTTCATAGAGAAAATCCATTAAAATCAAAGAGAAAAGAAGTTTGGTTGTTGTTGTTCCTGGGAGTGATTGTTGCTTTGGTACAAATGGCGAAGTTATTTATCTGTGGGATAGCGTTTTTGCGGTCGCTATATCAGTAGTCATGTATTCGCAAACATAAAAGAGTTTTTCTAAAGATAAAAAATTCATTTCTGAAGTTTGAGATCATCAACTTGGCAAACCGACGTGATGTTCAGTTTTGGGTGTGTTCATCCATAGTTAATGAAGAGGGATGGTTAGGAAGCCCGACAAACGTCAAAGGAGCAAATTTTAGGTTGGAAGGTCCACGACCGTGAAAAATCTTTTGTTTTACGCTCATACACTATGTAAGAGTTACGCAACTAACACGTCTCTATTGGTTAGATCCTCAGTACGGAGTAAACAACATTCACCTCTATTAACTACAGTTCATCGAGGAAAACGTTCCTCTAATTTGAAAATGGTTTTCCAGCCAGAAACAAAGAACGCTGAGAATGGTACGAAAACGTAATTCTTCCGCGGTATGCACAGGGTCAAATCAATCTCTTCCAAATTTCACGTCGGAAGCCATACTGATTTTCGCGGCCTTGAAATTTGCGACATTCCCATTCTCACACAGACAGACACTGCAATATTTGCAGCGCCTTTTTTTTCTACATAATCCCCTGGGGAATATACCGCGCAGTGAACAAAAACTATTTTGGGCCAACATATTTTGTTTGAAATCAGTGGCACATTAGGGTGCCCTAAACCCTGACCCGAAGTTTTCTTTGTTTTGTAGCTATTGTCAGTCATGTTGACTTTTTTGTTTTCTTTGTTTTACGCCACTGGCGAGTATTAGAGGTTCTTACACAGAGGATGAGCCGCACATTAATTCATCCACCGATATCCTCTGCTCACTCGAAATCGGTCTCTGCGTAAACTACGGGTGAGATAACCCTTTACATATCAGTCTTACAGAAACTTTATTGTAATGTTTCTCAGTGCATACTGTTATGGCTAAAATGGAGAGACCTTTGTTTGAACAAGAGCTTTGGCGAAACTTTTTTTAAATAAAGTGCACCAGAATAGGCGGAATCTTATCTAGAAAAAGTGTTAAAACAATTTGTCCAGAGTTGCGAGCTATACTCATTAATTAAGTTTTGTGTTTTGATTTGTTTGACATGTTTTTAAATCTCGAAGGATCGGATGTTCTCATCAGCAAGACGCTTACACTACTTTGTACGTAAGTCCTCGTTAAGGATTATTTGTAGACGGCCGTGATTATATGACACTTTTGGCGCATTCCCATACTTCTATCTCTTTTTAGCAACACAGGACAACAAACGGCAACTGTTTATGCCATTGTGATAGCTGGAGACGGAATTAAGATGACTGGAGATTCTATTTCATAAAAACAAAACAAAACAGTACAAAACAATAATAAAAAAACACAAGAGAGCATCAGGTACAAATCATTTAATGACGTCTCTTGATGGTTTCCGTCCTGACACGTTTTCTTCGACTTTGCCGGTCTCTTCTTGCTGACAGAATTTTGCACGGTTTTTCTCTTTTCCGGTAGAATCCTGGTGTTCACTCCGTTCCCTGTTCAAAACCGAGTGGCAGCTCGTTTAAGCTATTTACAAGGCTTGAAGGAAACTTGCCTTGATTGAGTTACCATCCTCTCAGTATAATGATCTGACTAGACAAACTTTAGTAAGAAAATCAAGTTATTTCAGCACTTTGCTAACATCTCTTCATAGCATCGCAGACCGGTTTCAATACTTGTGCTAAATAAGCACAATCGCAAACGTAATGTAATCAAACACGGTTTTGAGAAGCTTCGAGAACCTCTTGAAGTGATCTCGAGTCAAAACTGCGCTTTTACGCAACCTTCGTGTTGCAAATAACACTTCTTATTCAGCGTTGCTGATCTCGTTTCCTCATTTCGTTGCCAAATCTGATTGTCAAATCACAGCGGAAAAACTTACAGCTTTCTGCGCTTCCCTCTGCGACTGTGTTGCAGAAGTGGAGAGAATGGCGGAGTGATATGAGGTACCAGCGTGGATGTCGTTCGGTTGATTTATTTATTCTTGGGCAAGCATGAATTTTTCTCGGTAGTTCACTATAAAGAAAAAAGGCTACCCCTGTTTTCTGAGAAGCTCTCTCGCTGATAAATTCAGTGGTTTGCTTTTATATGATGCAATACGTCGTTAGATTGTCTGTGGATAAATATGTCTTCGCATCAAAATTCCTTGTATACCTATTGCCGGGGAGATAAAGGGTTCGTAAACGTTCTGAATGTTAATTCTGTCCTCCCAAAATTTAAATTCCCCACGAAAACACACCAGCTTTCCATTACTACCATTACTGACGTTAGAATGTTCCTACTTACCGGGAAAATCGGGGAAGCGTTTTAAGTTCATAACCATTTTTGTTTGCTTGTTTGAACAAATTCCCGCCATTTTATCAAACTGGGAGCCTGATGCGCAGCCAAAATTCGAGCATGCTTATTAGACTTATTACGTTTTTCCGCTCTGAAATTGAAAAAAGCCAGCGCGTGAACAAAGGCTCACGTGTTGACGTTATTGCGTTCGACGAAGTGGAACGCAATCCTAATTTTTGCCTGTGACTCTGCAGAGTTGGTTGTCCTGTGTAAGGTTATTGTCTGGAAAACCCACATTCCTGTAAGGGCACGAAAATGGCCACCCCGCTTAATTTTTTCAGGGGCATGTCACGACATAGTTACTAATTATGTCACGGCATAGTTATTAATTATGGTCACGGCCAGTAAACTGGTACCGTAACTGAGACATGTGATAATACATGTGACGAACATGTAAACATGCGAGCAGGCCATGTAGACTTTAGACTTTCTTTCCATGCGCTTTCGATCACAGAGGTAGCGTTGGATACTTCTGCCGTCGGATTTTGAGGCTGAGTAGTATTATATTCACTAGTATGATGTTGTTTAAACGTTCGTTCGGGCTCACGAGGAACTTGTTTATTTTATAAGATGCGTAAGAGTGAGGGAACGGAAATGTAAATACTGTACTTTATATCAGGCCAGCGGAAATACTCGAATCAGTCGCACGGAGCAGACGGAGTTTGTTTACGATGAACGAGAACGCGATTGAAAATGTGTACTTATATTTGACCTTTCTGCTTAGAATAATGTTCGTAAAAAATATACTTTTACAAATTACAAGTTAATAATGTGAGAATATTTAGCACGAAATCTGAAGGCTGATGTAAATATTTTAGTCCTATTAAACTTGTGAGTCGGAACCTGGCCTTGGCGCCGTCACGCAACGTAGTTTGTACCGAGACCTGTTCAATCAGAATGGCATGGAATTTGTCACTGAAATATCTTTCTTTAAAACTCCGGTTGTTGATGAAAAAGGTTGATTTTTAGAGGTTGAAAGTCAGCTAGGGAAATCATTTAAGGTATCTGTATAAAAGTTTATACGGCGTCGAACGCACTCCCATAATCTTTGATTACTGCTAGTATAACAATTATTCCATGAGCCCGCGTTGGATATGAAGTGATAAAATAACCAACGAGCGCGTAGCGCGAGTTGGTTATAATCACTTCACGATTTTGTATATCTTTTTGATTAAAGAAATGAGAAGTACATCATCGATTAATTCGTCTTCTTATCACTGCCAGAAGGGAAAAAGCAATAAGCCAATCAGTGCCTTTGAAATAACGCGGCAACATAGTGCGAATTTAAAAACCCGGGAAAATCGAGCGATTGTTTTTTTCCGTCACTCGATTGGCCGAGACAGATAGAATATTGGACCTCGTCCCCAGGGCCCCTTTCGCCCCATTAAACAATTTTGAGATTTCATCTTGCTTGCTTGTATTCCCATATTGTTTTAGTGGTATTAATTTGATCTTCGTAAATTGGTGAAAAATCAAGCAAAGGAAGTTATTTCTTAAGTGGTCCTCCCATGTGTACAGTGCAAAATACTGACGATATAACGGCTAATTTTTCGTATTGCCATTTGGAATTGAACGCCGTCGTTCCATATGCAGTCTGAGCAGGTTTCTAGAGTCATTGGCGCACCAAACAGATTTAAACAATCGCGATTCTTTCACTAGACGTCGTCGTCGGAGGTTAAGCTCCCTAATACTCCGCTACGCGTCGTAATTTCAACTCTCTTCCCGTTGTTTGGAGATATGGTCATCCACGGTCATTCGTGTTTGATATAATACGTCAAGAAGCCTGCAAAGTTCTACAAGACAAGTAAAGGATTTGCGTCTTCTGTTAAATGCAAAGCAGTACCATTATGCTTGCGAAACAATGCACAAGAAACAAGATACTTCTGAATCCATATCCAAATTTATTAGCCAGATTGAAATAGCTAAATGACTTGACGTGGCTATTTTACTCTTCGCCCAGCTATATACACTTGTACAAAGCTAGAGAGACTTAAGCTACTGTTTGTAAAATTTATTATCGTAAACATTATTTACTAATTAACACCTATCTTTTTTGCACTACTTTTGTAATTTGTTGCAACATTGCATTATGCTTGTATCAATAAAATAAACTATTGTACAAAAAGTATAAGTAGTTGATGCTCTTTAAGATTAATTTTTACAATATTTAGTTTACATAAATCACGTCTCCTCTGCATAAACGAGTTTTACAATAGACTCTGGCATAATTACAAGTGTTCCATATCCAGAAAGGAAGAGCCTTTCTGGGCTGATATCAAATTTACAAACCTTAATGATATTTTTACTCAATATGACATCAATAGTCCTATGTTAACTACAGTAAAATCCCACATGTAAGAACCTACATTTTAATAAAACGTTGGATAAAACGTTTGTCATCATTTAACCTTAACCCAGGTATAAACACACCTGCTTGATCTTGTTTCGCTAAACAGGTTCTTATATTTTTGGGATATTAAAATTGCAAATTTCTGCCTGCAAGTTCTTAAACCACTGGGTTCTTACAAGCGGGGTTTTACTGTCTGTGAAGTTTTCATATATCAGGTTATTCTGAAGTTATCTAGTGTTTTACTAGGAATCTTTTTGCGAACTGATGGAAAATTTACATGATATCTTCTGTACATTGTGATATCACTATGCTAATTTATCTGAAGTTTATACTAGCGTTTTAACTTATTGGAAATATCTATTCTACTCCGGTCGAGTCTATGGACACTATTCTAAACATCGAATTCATGGTACTACTCGATTGAGTTCGCCTGAAAATTGGAAATAGAAATAAATGAATTAATGAGGTAATGACGTAACAACAAAATGAGTGCGCGAACGAACGAACGATTGAGTGAATGAGTAAATTGATCAATGAAAATATGAACAAACAAATCAACGAATGAACAAAGGAACGAACGAACAAAGAAACGATCGAACAAATCAACAAACGAAACGAAGGAACAAACAAACACAAACGAACAAAGGAACAAACAAACAAACGAACGAACAAACCAAAGAACAAATGAACGAACGAACCAACACAACGAACAAACGAACGAAGGAACAAACGAACAAAAACAAACGAACAAACGAACGAACAAATGAACCGGAAAACGAGCAAAACAAACGAACGAACGAATGAACCAAACCAGACAACAAATGAACGAACGAGTACACGAATGAACGAACGACCAAACAAAAAAACGAATGAACGAACGAACGAACGAACAAACCAACGAACAAACGAATGGAACGAACAAAATGACAAAGGCACGAGAAAACGAACAAACAAACTAACGAAAAATAATTACATGAATGAGTGAATCAATGAAGAAACGAACGAACGAAAACAATGAGATGAATGAGAGAATGGTTGAATGATATGAACGAAAGAAAGAACGAATAAATAAACGAAGGAAGGAAGGAAGGAAGCTAGGAGAAAGAAGGGGCAAAAAAACCAAATATTTGCCAAGAGTTCATTTTTGAAAAAAAGCACTGCTGTTGTGAGCGGGGGAAGAATTTAGCACAAGAACAGAAAAATCTTTTTTTTTTCCATAACTACGCTTTTTTACTCGAACTTGAACTTTATTGATAAGAATACATATACATCATTGCAAAATTGCTTGCCCCCGCTACTAGTAAAATGACTAATCGAGGCGGGGGCAAGGGTTACACACTTACTACAAGAAAGAAATAAAAATACCACTATTAACTAATTAATTATTTATTTCTGATTATATTGAAAAAAATTATGCTCACCCATATTGACTTATCCCTTCTCTTGGTAGAGGAGTTGCAATGGCTTCTGCTGGCGCTGTTTGTGTTACAGGGTCATATTCTTTGTGTTGAACTGATCGGCCAGCATTTACTGGTTCATGCAGAAACTTTTGGATCTTCGTTTCTGGAAGGTGTCCTAAATCCTGAAGGAAAACAATACAGTTAGAAGTATTTAGAGATACAAAATAGAACTTAAAAAATTTATTATACTTTTATTAATATAAGAAGAGATTTTAGAAGGCTATAGACGCTGAGATTTTGAAAAGAATATTTTTTTGGTGTTGAAAATAGAGTCTTAGAATATTCATATTCAAAGCCCGATTAAGCTAAAGCAGGATTAGCAAAAATTTTTATTTCAGTTTTGCATTTTTTTCGGCGATGTCCTTCAGTTTTAAGCTTAAATAATCTCAAACTACACAAAACATAAAAAAACCCCAGCATTTTTATACAAGGAAAAATTTGAATCCTGGGTTAATGTTAAAAGGACACAGTCAGCTTTGGGACCGCGCTGACCTGGACACTAGTTTTATTACTGAAAAAAAAATTCACCCAGCAAATCTAGAATATTCCGCTTCAATATTCGCAGTGTTTTGTTTGATTTTCATTCGTTTACTGAAAAACCTGTTTTTGAGTGTGCTTTTGCTCATCCTATAATGTTGTTTTATCATATTTGGTTTAGAACAGTATGGATCGTGTCTCTGTGATATGCAAATTAGCTATATACAGCTGACTGTGTCCCTTAAACTGGCATTCGAACAACCCTGCCCCGACAGTAATTAAACCGGGCATTGACTAATAGATGCACTGTAGAATCAACACACCTTAAGTCTTTCGTATGTGTCTCCAATGATACCGATGAACAAACTCAAAACAACATATATGAAAAGTGCGATAAAGATGTAGAAATAAATCTTGCTGAAGATCCACACCCCCAACGGGCTGTTGACGTATGATATCTTAGCGTAGGAGTTGAACAGATCATCTCCATTGATCATAGAATACAAACATTCTGCAGTGACGGTCAGTGACTTGAACTAAAAGCAAACAAGAGAAATAAGTAACGACATTTGAAAGTATGTGCCAAGAACTTTAAAATAAAATAACTTTTAAGAAAATGAATAACTTTATTTAAGTGTCAAGTTTATTAATTAAGCACTGCTGTGCTAATTGGGGACACTGTAAATAATTAAACAAATGTTGCAAATAGAACATAAGCTATTAATAATCCCCACTGGTGGGAAACTGGCCTGCCTGCTGGCTATTTACACAAGGTGGTGGAGGAGTTGAACTCGGGACTACCGAGAACAAATCCAGATAGCCGCGGAGTGGGGGATTTGAACCAGGCACCTTCAGACTTCAAACCCATGCAGCGCCCTAAACCACTTTGCCACGCAGCGTCTTAAATGGAGGCGGCGTGGCCCATCACGTAAAACGCGGTCAGTGTCTTCCGTCCACACTGCACCGGAGAAATTGAAAAAACGCAATAATAATCGGCCATTTTGGATTAGTGCTTGAGGAAAACTCGGGCAGGAAAATTACATAATTAACGAGGAGTCGTTCTCGAAAAGATCCGTTTTCAAAATGTTCTCTGTCCACACTAAAACGCAAGTTTCAATTACGGCGTTTTCAAAATCGTCCAGTTTGAAAGGCGTATTCGAAAAGCCCCGATTTTGTGACGGATTAGTGTGGACGGTAGGCCTAAGCGTGGAAATAAAGCTGAGTTTTTTCAAATTTTTCCTAGCGTAGTGTAGACGGGGTCTTTATCAAAGGGTTTTATACATCATATGCAAGTTAGTCAAGGAAAACCATCAAACTTAATACATTCAACTTGAAAAATTTCTCCTACAACATCCCTGCTGTAATCAAAATTTAAATGAGAACTCAAATATTTGCAAGACTACAGGAGCCCTAGTTTTACTATAGATGAATGGATTTACGAAACGGTGTTAGTAATAAGTTGCTTCTTTTGCACCAAACGAGCCACAGAGCTTGGTTTTACGACTCCTTAAGGCCTGGAAATCATGTGTACCAAGCGATGTAAAAAAGGTTTAAAGACTCATTAATAATTCAACCTATCAAACACCGATAAAGCGTCACGTGCACGAGCTTTATATCCCAATAAAGCGCTCCTCGTTCGTATTCTTTATCAGTATTCTTTATATAAATAATACTGATAAGGCATAGCTTGTTTTTCTTGTATGCTAATATCTTCCCCTCGCAATTTGAACCTTTGTTCGAACTCTTAAGATACACGCTTTTTGTGGAATGTTTTTGAAGCCGTTCAAAAGACTCGCAGCACGTGTTTTATCGGGTCTAAAACCACTCGACTGCGCCTCGTGGTTTTAAACCCGACAAAATACTCCTGCTAGTTTTTTAAACATTACGTAATGGAAGAGTGCCAAAGGAAGATAAGAGAGTGGTGGAAAAAACAAACTACACTCCTTTGAATTGGTATATATCGTCTACTTTAGAAATTTAACATCGACTGCTTTGGAGTTGAGGCGAAAAGGGATGAAAATTTCATTTACACCATTTTGATAAATCCAGACAGAAATAGTACAAACTAATTATTGATCACAGGACTTTGTAAGCACTTGTTCTATTTACTCTTTCTAGTCTTAGTTGTTGATTGAACGCGACTGCAGAACTGCAGGAGCTGACAAAAACTGTCTGACAAAACTGTCACCATGGGACAGCACCTGAGCAATAAATTTATCAGTGCATTGCAAGTTGGCTAGTAAGCATTCTGAAATCGCTAACAGCTAATTTGAGTTCTCAGAGTAAACAACACAAGGACTAACAGAAGCAGGCATGGCGCAGTGTACTGGCAGATCCAGACCTTGAGCTAAGGGGGGTGGGGCGCAGTCTTGATTTACTTGCCCTGCTGGCCTTTTTCCCTTCAGTCATTTCTTCTATTTTTGCCCCAAATAAAGGCGGCAGGGCGGCCGCTAACCTGCGATCAGGCCTCCCATATCTTTTTTGCCGCGAAAAAATATAGGGACGCCTGATCGCAGGTTACCGGCCCCCCGGCCCCCTCCCCTAGATCCGCCACTGGAGTGGTGAGAGCGCGCGCCCCCCCCCCCACCCCCCACTAATGTGGCCTGGGTTCGATTCTGGCCCAGTGATATACAGTATGTGGGTTGAGTTTGTTGTTACTTCTCGCCTTGCTCTGGGTTTTTTTTCCTCTGCAAAAACCAACATCCAAATCCAATTCAACCAGGACAAAAGACCCACATGAAAACCAGCTATGGCTGATGTGGTTTCCCCTCTAAGTATTAATTATAATTTTTACGGTCAACTTAAACTTCAACTTTACCTTGGGATGGAATGGACCCAGAACGATATAGCCGCAAAACATGAAGCCAACAAATAGAAGAGCTGCACATACACAGAATCTGGCGACACTTGGAGTAGCAGCTTTCAGTGTTACTAAAAGAACCTGCATGAAATAGAAGAAAGTGATGAATAACCTAAGTCCTCAGGACTCTGTTTGTGCGACTGTTATCTTGGCTTCGAGCCGGGCGATGTTAGCGTATTTTACTTAGCTTTATTGCAACTGAACTACCCCAGGTTAATTTTACAAGCTTCTTCACAATTGGATTCTTCTAAGGTAAAATTCGAAGTGTCCGGGAGTCAACAAATGTCACTAATTTTCATTTCATTATCACCCCCAACCCCTCTCCTTTCGTTCGCTCCACATGTTAGAGACATGAAATTACACATGGAAATTATCTGATATCAATGAGTGATGTAGCTCAACAGAGTTTTGGTATTGTTCACAATTAGTATACCCTGCTAGAGAGACATTTCCTTCTCTTTCCGCTCAGTGATTGGTTTTGAAATTTTCAAGCAATTTGAGTAAAAGACAAAATAATGTAGCCGCATATCCAGGGTTGTCAAAATGAGTAGGTGGCCACTAAACCATGATCTTCGTGACCTTTGCTAGCTAATCTACTCGCTATATATCTGATTCTTTAGAAAAAAGACAATTAAACTAGCCGCCTACGATAAAAATAATGTTGTTTTGTTGAAAACTTCGAGACAATCCCCCCCAGGGGAGGTATTCCCAGAAAAATTGGGTGGGGGGGGGGGGTGCGGCCTGCTTCCCAAAACCCTCACCCTATTTATACCCAAAATCTGCGATATTCCCTCCCTACTAATTTATGACCTGACCAAAAATTCGAAACCCTATTTATGACCTGAACCTTAAATCAAAATCCTGTTTCAGACCTGCGTTTTAATTGAACCCTGGTTCAGACCAATGTTAAATTACTGTAAACATAATTTGTGAAAGGCGTTTGTCAATTTTCTTTTCGATAATGATGAAAAAGTGGCTTCTCGGCTTAAAATCATACCCTTATCAAGGCTAGAGTACATAAGCCATACCCTATTTATGACCAGATTGGCTAAAATCAGCTAAAATCATATATATATATAATTATACAGTGTCAATAGTGATTGGAGACATTTACATTGTATTTCTTGGAGTACGCCAAGAATCGAAGAAGGCCAATCCAAACTAAAAGAACTGCTGTGCCAAGAAAAAGACTGCTGTCATTGTAGAAATCACTATCCTGAGAGAAAGAAGTGAGATAGGACCTCGTTAAAATATGTTAGAAAACAGTCCTAAAAAGATGTGCGCACTGATTGGTTAAAACACATGTTTCTGTAACTTGAAGGAGACACACACCTAATGACACAACAATGGCAAGAGCAAAGAGAATTTACATTTTGATAATCAGAGTTAACAAGTTGTTTTCCTTTTTCTAGTTGCAGTGTTTCCTAAAAGAAATAGAAAACATGTTCTCCGTGTTTCTATTTCCTAATTAATGCTCTTGACACAAAAAAGTTGCGCAACATCAAACAAAAAAGGAAGGGTTTAAGTCGATAACTCAGGTTGAACCAATTCCAATCTCTGTGAGAATCACAAATTTTAAGGTAAAAGCATTAGGCTGTGTGCACACTTGGTGCATGAGCACTGTTGCCTGGGCACCAGTTCAAAATAGTATGGGGTTCAGACACTGGGTACTTCAAACACCCAAATACCATTCGAAGGGGTGCAATGAAAAAGACTCTAAGTGACATTTGATACAATGCAAGATTCTCCTGTCAAATTGCCTTTCACTTTCCTATACAGAAAAGGAGAATTTGACATGAGATCAAGAGTCACTTAGTCTTTTTTCCACGTGCCCCTTCATTTAGTGTCCCAGTACAAGGTATTGACCTTGTATTCGGTCATAGACAGTGTGCCCAAATATTATGGTGTGAGTACTCAGAAAAAGGGCGTGTTACCATTAGCGCCCAGTGAGAATCGTATTCACGCACTGTATAGTTGGGTGTCAAGCGTGAACAAGGCCTAGACTCCACATGATTCTTCATTCTGGGTTTGGTTTCTGGCTGCAATATTTATTCTTATGATAACTGCAGATTGAAATTCTCGCATACTCATTGGCTAATTTTCACTAGTACTGTCAATAAGCAGACAGACACAGAATTATAATTAATGCGAAGCGGCGACAAGAGAGCGGACAATTTGACAATTTGTTATTGTATAAAACAAATTGACGCCAGTTTTTCATGCACCTGTCCTGTTATTGACAATGAATTTTGTCCTAACATTGTCAAAGTAGTCTACGGATTCACTTGGCTATCCACAGCTACTTTGACAATGTTATGATAAAATTCATGATCAATAACAGGACAGACACACTTTCAGTGAATGTGATCAGTCTTACTACACCAAATTTCTGACAAATTTTCCTGGCAGCACTGTAGAGCAATGCACTATCTACTAAATGAGGCTTTTCTATTTTCTTATTACCCATCTTCTTGAAGATACATTGATATTGTATTGAGAATATATCTGTTGATCATTTTCAATAGGGATTAACTCTCTTCTTGAACTCACCTTTTGATCAATGACCATTTTGTAGACTGAACCCACAATAGTGAGAGTGTCACTTAACATGATAACAACAAACCATAAACTGACAAACTCCTGGTAATCCGAAAAAGTAAAATCCTCCTTCAGTTCATATTTGAAAAATGCAGCAGTTTCCTTTGGGAAAAAGAAATGTTGAGAGGTATTAGATTATGACATCTGATTTAATTTTCAGGTCCTGCTCTGACCTTTGTTTTTTTTATTAGACCCTGGTTCAATTCCTTGGCCAGTTCCAACTGCTTGCTACCAGTTGGGATTTCAAGCCCTGCCAGTCTTTGGCTACAAACATTGACTGAGGGTAAATACATGTTACTTTTTTATTTTCTTAATTATCTATAAATATCAACGACCCAATGTTCATATTAAAATTGGAGACCAACACACAACTTTCAATAATTAAATCTTTGAATGCAAAACAGTTTATCAAATTGGCCTTTAAATGATGAAAAGTCATATGACCGGGCACTCACCTGTGCCAATTTAAGTGATTTGAAAATGGATCTCGTGCATAGCAGCAGAGAAATGGAACAGATGAAGATTACAATAGCATCAAATACTACTAAGGCTATGGTTATGATGTTGTTCTCTAAAAAAAATTGGAAAAAGAATATTAATCTACATTTCAATGACAATTCAATGACAATATTGTAGTCAATCAATCATGAAAAGCTGGAAACACCATGAATTCCTTAACAAAACATGCACCTAGCCATTAGAACTCCTTGTATATTTTGGTAGGACTTGAAGTCCTGGCAAAGAGGAATTACAGTCACGTGACTCTACTCTGTGGATCCTTAAGTAACAGTTTCCCCTCGATTAATTGCCCCCTCAAGCAATTGACCTTTGCCAGTCCCGACCATTTCACTGGCCTTCACACAACTGAATTCTTAGGTAAAATTCAATGTGCCTGGGAGTGTACAGATATCACTTTTTGCATTCTTATCACCTCCCCCCCTGCCCTGCACACAAGAGACATGTGAGATTTCCACATGGGGAACTGAGTCCTGTACATAAAGGATGCAGATGCTCGTCGGAAATTTTGAAAAGATCCCTTAAAAGGTATCAATATCCTGTTTTGTGGGCATGCCTTGAAAATATCACCTGTAGGATCGAGTCACCAATTCTAAAACAACACTTTATCTCCTGTGGTATTTTTATCAGGCTCAATACTCTAAAAAGGGTTGTAAGAGATCCCGCTGTCAACCCTTTGAAGCTGAATACCCTAAGATGTACCAAAAACAATTTTTTAACCCCTAAAGGGTATGACTCAAACAACCCTGTCCTCCTTATATGGGAGTCACCCTGGACCTATAAAAATTAATAAATTATGTATTCTGACTTCTAAAATATTAATTTTTATTAAATTAAAGCTGTGATGTAAAAAAGAGCACAGTGAAAGACTGCTAATATTCAGGCTTCTAACATGACCTTATGACGAAGAGTTGGATGCAATCTGTATTTAAGCTTACTGAGGTGATGTTGTCCTTTGATTCTTCCTTTAATGCATTGTAACCAAGTGGTAGTCATGTCAAGCTCAACAGGCATTTTACCATCATGTTTCACATTATCAAACAAAATCTAAAAACGGAAAACATAAAATAACATTTTAGTTATTCAATACTAGTCCGCTTCTGATTTTTGTTTGCTTCTGAGTTTATTTTCAAACTGGTACATGTGTACAATTGCAGTAAGAAACAAATCGTGCTCTGTGATTCAGCTACCCAAGGGGAAAAGATCGCGCCCACTAGGGATTATGTGCTGTGTCACAAAAATAAATAGACTATTAAATTTAAGTGTTCTTTTGCCATAATATAACAAATCCTCTATAAACCAAGATCAATAAGGCTGGATATTGGCCTTGTTCTTTTTTTGTTTTGATCTTTATGGACCTCGACTCCATCCCTGTCTGTGCACAAAAATATTTGCCCATTTTTTCCAGCCATATTGACCTCGTGCTTGGTCAATAACCTGTATATGTAAAGTTTATAAATTTTAAGGTATGCTTACTGTTAGATTTAGCTGATAACATGCTGGCTTATCCCAGGCCTTGACATTTTTCAAATTCACAGTCTTCAAAGAGAACTTCATAGTAACTTGACGAAGCCTATTTTGAATAACATTAGACCAATAACATTAATCCAACTTGACTCTGATGCATGCATATATCATAAATCAATATTTATCCTTAGTAATAAATTATTCTTGCCAATCATGAATATTCAAAGCTGATCACATGCAAAGAATTGAGTGTTTTTTTGACTGAGCTATAAAGTACCTGGAAATTACGAATGTTCCAAGAAAGACTGCCCCAAATTTTTCATTTTTTATTTCATCTACAGGTGGACTCTGGATGGGAGGGGAAAGAGTACTGCCAGAGAGACAGAAGGGGGGGGGGGCTCCTTGAAATTATGGATAGGGTATTGAAACCCTCACCCTATTTTAGACCAAAACTTGCAATTTTCTTTAACCTGTTTCATACCTGACCCTCAATTCACTACCCTTTTAATTTTCAATCTGGAATTCTAAAAACAACCCACAAATTCAAGGCCAGGGTGCCATGCCCTATTTCAGACAAAAAGGGCTCCAAAACCATACACTTTGGCACCCTATCGCTACATACCTGCAGATATAATTAAATTTGATATAGCCCATATAAGAGAAGATCCCAGAAGTGGATTTAACTATTATAAGTCAAAAGGCAGTCATACATGTTTAAATATCAAATAATTAAAAAAATCATAAAACAAACAAAAAACAAATAACAACAAAACAGGCATGTTTAGTCTCACCTTCCGAGATTAAAGGTGTTGTTTTTGATATCTAAGTGTTGATGGTTAATAGGACGTTTCAAAAACATGCAGACTGGAAAGGCAAAAAGATTTGAATTCATTAATTACATATTATACAAAACCAAACTTCCCCAATTGTGAAAGTGACCTATAGCCAAGAATTACACTTAGTACACGTAAAAATATTAATCTTTGAAATTCCGCCTTTGGACATGCTTAACATCTGTAACACTGGACTTCTATATAAAAAGCAAGTAGACAAAATTTTGAGAAGACAACAGACTGAAATGCTTAAGAAGCATCAGGTACACTGTAACTAGGGAGTTCTTAAAATTTGTGCTTTCTTATTTTATTACTCAAGAATCAAAAAGGAAGCAAGTCCCTATTTCTTTTATAATTAATAGTATCTTCATGCCATGCAATTTCAAACACAAAATACTGACATGTGCAATGTAGCAGTATTTTGAAACAACTTTTCACAAAATTATTTTTAATTCAGTAAGTTTAAATAAATCATGACTGGTGAAAGGTGTTTGGAAATTAGCAAGAGGGTTTTACGATTTGATGTAAACGTGGTCCAAACACTCTTAAGAACTATTTGATATATGTTGTAATCCAAAACTGTAAAAATAAGGACAAAGCAGAGGTCAACAGAGAAACCATAGGGTCAGATCCTGCTATTTTGGCATGACAAAAGCAGGATCATAGGTAATGTAAGTTATAAATTATTGAAGTCAATCTGCTCTATAAACACCTAGTCTCCTTCGCAGCCGTTTTTTGGATGTCACGCAACACTCCCCACCCAAGAAACAGCTGCTCACATCTGAACAACATTCATTTCTTGAAAGTAGCCAATCACTGCTTCCGTTCCATTTTCAAGAAGGTTTTTGTGCCAAATCTGCCCTTAAGGAAACTTGTCCAATCAGATATTAATGATTTTTATCTTTGCATCTTCACAAATGAACATGCAGATTTCCGGCCTTTGATTAGGGACACAGAAAAATACTGGCGACACATGAATTGAACGAGCTTTGTTTTTGCCTGAAGACTATTCAAAGAACAGCTAATTCGTAGAAGCTTTCAACTTGAAAAAGATTATGGTCAAGAAGGAAGACATCTTTGTTAACTTGCCTAATAAAAGAACCAAGAAATCAAGTAGCTTCACTCAATTTGTTGACAGTGAGTTCTGAATGCCACTCGTTCCTCCTGTTTTCAATCTGTACAAAGCATTTAGCCCTTGATCGATGCTTACAATTTAATTGACATTTCCAGAAACTATAATGTATTCTCTCATTGGCAGACAGTGCTCCAAGCTCACTTTTTCAAATGGTCACCATCACCCGACTTTTGCCAGAATTTTGGTCGCCAAAATTTTTTTCCACTCGCCATCGTTGGCGACCAAAATGGTCACAGCTTGGAGCGCTGGCGGAACATAGTAACAAGCACATGAAGCACTTTGTACTTGAGGCTTTTATTCACAATTTTATTTTCTTTGTCCGTCATGATCGTAGTCCGCAAACCTACTTTTGGTGGCATGCGTGCAGTGTGAAACAAAAGCCAGAAATCCCTCAGTGTTAGTACTGCAGGCCTTTTCATGCGAAAGCCTACGTTATTCACACTTTGCTATCATGTCCGTGGTCTGTTCAACAGAGTGAGAACAAACCACAAAAGACAAAAGGAAAAGAATGTGGTTTGGTTGTGAGCGGCCGTTTCTTGGGGGCCTTGCATGACATCCCCAAAAATGGCTGTGGAGGAGACTACCCTAAAACCTGGCATCCAAAGTAAATGTAGCCACTAACTTTTCATTAACACAGTCAGTAATCTTTCTCACCTTCAGTTACGTTAGGATTAAAAACATAAGTGTTGTTTACAATACCCCCGTCTGCATAGTAACTGTAACATAACTTCACTGGTGGAGGATCAGTGCCATTCACCATCCGTGTATAGTTGTATGTACCTAGAGGGACTGTTCCAATTTGATAATACTGTAAAAAAAAGGTGGAAAGAAGTCTTGATTACATAAAATGCCAGTTATAAGGAAAATACATCTAGGGGGAGTAAATTAGGAAGAGCTTTGATGACCATAAAGCACATATCAATATACTCAGTCTGCTAAAATCCTTTGATAGGTAGAGGTAGAGATTCTTGAGTATCATTCTGTAATCAATACTAGCTTAATTGTCATAATTATTAAACAATATTTTAATATTTAGTGCAGCACACCAAATTTTTTCCTTTAATAAATTCAACTAGTTTTTTCACTTACTCTTAAGGCTGGTTCACACTTTGACAGAAGCATAAGCATAAGCTGACATACGCAGAAGCAGTAAGATGCAGATAATTAGCGCCTATTATTAGGGAAATTTTCAACAAAAGGCGCTAATAATAATTATTATCAACATTGTACTGCGTCCTTGTATGTCGGCTTATGCTTATGCTTATGTCAAAGTGTGAACCAGCCCTTAACTACACTGAAGCAAAAAAATAAAATTATTTGGATCGATAAAATCCCCATATTTCTATGGGTGCTTAAAGTTGAAATTTCTAGGCTCACAACCATAAAAAGTGGGATCTGAGTTGGGTTTCTAGTGATGTCATCTCAGGAACTGTGCTGAAAGCATTCAAGACACGTTTCAATGGGCTTTGAGTACCGCAAAAACAGAATGGCGCTCAGAGAATTGAATTGAGGATTTGACCATTTTCAGTAATTTTCAATTAAGGTATCAGTGCACCCCAAATTAGATCATTTTTCAAAAAAATTGTTTTCTGGTTTTTCAGGTAGATCTTATTGCAATCTTCCATTTTAGAAAAAATTCCATGAAAAAGGATTGATTCTAAGCAAAGTTATTAATGAAAAACTTTTCTTTCCATTGATTACCTCTAATAATTGATTGCTGTCAGCACTTTGTCACAAGAAGTAAATGTGCATTAAAAGATCACGTAACAGACGCGGTGTTGTGCGATTTCCACACCATTGTGTTTCTGTTGGTCACGGCGGTTCTGCTTCAAGAGTTTTGCTTTTGTAGATTATAGATTTAAAAGGTTATAACGGCATATACCTTCCATGTTGTCAAAGAAAAAACGCGAAAGTCCTTGTCCTTTTGCAAGTTCGAAGAAACTTCAAAGAGGAAAAAAGCTTTTGAATTCATTCGATAAGAATCGAGCTGATGTGTTAGCTGTTAGCGACCGAGGTTCCCACGTTGAGCAAGAGAAGTTGATTGCTCTAGACAAGGAAGAACAAAGTGGATGGGAGAACGAGACCGTTAGTTCTCGACGAACCTGCAGAACCAGACTCACAAGAGTCATTGCAACAGTTGGCCGGTCAAACAGTTTTCCCAAATTCGAGCGAATATTTCCTTACTAACCTTTCTTTACAAAGGATATTTTCCGCCAAGAGCAACATTTGAGCCCGCTTTGTACATGTAATTGATATGAGATCTATTGTTAAAGTACCATAAGCCTTTACTTGGTCCATCAACGGGTAAAAATTAATTTTCAGACGTTTTGTGTAATTATCTCATTGCACCGGAAGAACGCCCCAAAGTATATTTTCCTTCATATCTCGAAACGAAAATTTACGCGACTGAAGCTCACATTTTAAGTTCATTTCAAGCCAGTTTACAACGTTTTTCGCTAAAATTTGGAGAGAATGTTGCCCAATAATCAGGGAAAAAACGGTGTTGGGAATTTTCATTTTTTGCTTCTTTCAAAAGTTATGAAGAGAATGCAGAGCATCGCACCGGTATCGCAGAGGTCATGGGTTCGAATCCCGTTGAAGCCCTGATTTTTTTCAGGCTTCTTCTTTTCAATTGCTTAAATTGGAAAATTTACTGCGAGGATCATACTTCACTTGCATCTATAACCGCAGTTCAAATATGAATTATTTCATATATATATCACATAACTTCACTGCACGGGAAAATATGAACTCAATAATTTGACCTTGCTCCCAATGTGTGGCTTCATAGCTCAGTTGGTAGAGCATCGCACCGGTATCGCGGAGGTCATGGGTTCGAATCCCGTTGAAGCCCTGATTTTTTTCAGGCTTCTTCTTTCCAATTGCTTAAATTGGAAAATTTACTGCGAGGATCATACTTCACTTGCGATGTGACATAATGTTACTCATGATAATGGGTATTGACATAAATTAATATTTTGCGGACACGGAACAGAGAACCCAGGGTGCTAATGTAGTATGAAAGGCTAATAGGTAGTACATTTGGAAAAAGAGACAGTTGAGAAACTTGTGATATTCTACAGCCAGCCTTTTGCCACTAGCACTTTCACATGAGGACCTTTAATTTCTGTTGTGTAAGTAGAATATAGTTACCTGATCTTTCATTCTGTTGTTTATTACCTATTACATATATGAACCTAAAAACACTAAAGGTATGTTAGCACCACTGCATTTTGTCAGGGGGTATACGGTCCCTATTTTTCCTGATAAGACGTTTTTGTGGTTTATGTGACTGTCCAGCTTTGGTGCATGTGGGGTGTTACCTGGTATTTGATGTATCTCTTATTCACTTTGTTGTAAACATTTTCTCTCAAAAAAACATGTCTTAGGCCTGGCTGACCAACACACCCATGAGTCAACCTTTGAGAGTGTTCAGTTGTGTAGTAAAGGCAAAATTTTGCTCAAACTCCTTGTAATCCATAACACCCTTTCTGGAGGGCTGTCGTTAAGTTTTGGGTCACTTGTAGCCTTGCCCTTCACACCTACAGGAACATGTTACTTTGTGGGTGAATTCTATCTGTTTTTCAACAGGAAATTTCAACCGTAACATCAAGGGTTAATCAAGCATACTCTTTCGTAACAGGTGTTCAGGGATTAATTTGACCCTCCATTTGAACCTGGGTGGCGGGGGCAAGAGGGGGGAGGGGGGACTCGCATATATGAAGGGACAGGGATGCTCGTAGCAAATTTTGAATTAAATCCCTAAAGGAGACCGATCTGGGCGTGGCTTAAGCTTTTTTTTGACCCTAAAAGAGACTTTGTTGTATCACTGACAAATACATATATCCTATGGACATTTTGTTGTGTAGTATCGCTGAGTATTTTTATGAGTTAACAAGTAAAAATTCTCAGCGATACTACACAACAAAATAACAAAATGTCTAATAAGAGATTTATTATCCAACACGCCAAATTTTTATGTCTGTGCGGGCGAATTTCGCAGATATTTATTTACAGGGAATGTGTGACAGAAATATGCGACGCGGAGCGGAATTGGCATGGGAAATCCGGCTATTGTAACTGATTGGTCAACTGTAAACAAACCTGTCTAACCGGCCCTCTGGAGTACAAATACTGCGTGATATTTGTACTTGTTTTGGGCATTATTTGTACTCTATGAGGTGCAGTTGGATAATAAATATTTTTATATCTCTTCGCATTCAACCCTAAATGAGACCTTCACCGCTAAATATAATGGCATTTTGCCAAGAATACCCTGAGTGAGACCAAAATCTGAAATTTACACCCCTAAGAGAGACGACCACCATCCCTGCCCCTTTCATATGCATGCCCCCCCCCCCAATGGGGGAGATTTGAGCCCAGTTAAAGACTATAAGCGGACTTAATAAGCAAATGGAATACCTGTTCATGAGCATAGTGAAGATGTTCATACAGTTCTTTTCTTGTGTACACAACAACATTTGGACCACTGCTTTGATAGTCTTTAAGAAACAAGTGTTTCAGGGCAGTGTGATTATTTTCCAGGAATGTCACTAGTGAAAAGCGATCCAATCCAAACAAACAAATCTGTAAATTAACAATTAACAATTAACCCAAAATACTTCTCTTTATGAGGTAAAATACACTAGGTGCTATATATGTGGACAATGTAAAATATTTGCAATATATAGTGCCATTAGCTGAAACAGCCAAGTCCCAGTCTCAGGATGTTTATCGATAAATGTAACCTCATTCCTGATGCTTTCTGTTTCAAGAAGGAAGTATTGTCATATACGCATGGTTTTCATTTCTTACATTAGTTTGAGTTTCCTTTTTTTGGAAATTGTGTCAAGCAAAGCTGCAACAACTCGCATTTTTCAATCATGCACAAGAATTTGGCCCATAAGCGTAAGCTAGTACGAGATCAAAGTTTTCAATCCGCAGGGGTGAGACTCACACATAGGGCATGAGGGCTCACCGGTATACTTTATTAAAGCATCCATGAAAATGGTTTCTTGGCATCAGTATATATAAAAAAATTAATTAGCAGAACAAAACAAAACAAAAAAAAATGCCATCCTGGTTCTTAAAATATCTGGTAATAAGTTAATTTAGTGCATAACTCTTTCTCTTTATCTAAAATATTTTTTTTAAATCATCTTTGACATACATAACCTGTAAACAATGTAATGACTAATTCACAAAAAGTCCTTCCTACAAGCCGAGATTGGTTTATGTGGGTGCAAATTTTTCAAAATCAAATGTGTTGTTGAGCAACCACTCAGAACCAGTGTAAGAGAGAGAGAGAGAGGGGGGGGGGGAAGAGTAGACAGAACCAGGGTAAGAGAGGGGGGGAGGGTGGAGGCGAGAGAGTGGAGATATGAGAACTACTCAGAACCAGTGCAAGAGTGGGGGAGGGGAGGGGGGAGAGAAAGTGGAGATATGAGAAAACCATTTCCTCAGTTGTCAAGAAAGAGTGGATCAATCAATTCTACACCTTCAGTTCCTTCTCAGTTGGCCATAGAAGAAATTTAAACCCTTGAAATCTCCATGTACATACCGCTAGTAACTCGTGCGGGGTTCATAAAAGGTTTAATTATATACGCCACAACTTGTCGAGTGTCGATCAAAATCTACGTAGTTGCCGAATGCCGTCCCCTAGCTATGTATGACTGTGTTTTTTTTGAAAATACAAACACGTTTTTGAGTTTCTCTAACTTTCTTGAGTCATTACAACATACCTGGATAGTTATTAGGACAACTTTTACAATCTGAACGAGCAGTTTCCAAGGTTTCCGCCGTCTCGCTCGAAATTTTTGGCATGGATTCATGTAGTGATATTTTATCTTTGTTTTCATGACTTCTCGTGAACGTGTATTTGATTGAGGGGTCCCCAGTATGCTTCCTGTATCTGAGCCTGTACTAAGTTCTTCAGAAGTCTGTTCTTCTCCAGGCGAATTCTCAAACACCGAGCTTCGCTCCATGTCGTCCTCTCTTTCTTCCCGAACAGTTCCCAGATCACTTGAGTAAGAGCGAGTGATGGAAGCCTTGCGGTAAATTTCCTTTGACACGGATGTCATAATATGTCAATATGGCTTGCTGAAAATCACAAAATTAGAGACCAAAAATTTAGTTTTCTAGTTAGTTAATCCAGCAAAGTTTTATCGTGAAAATCACAGCACTTGGAGCGTCTTTGTTTATGGTATTACGAAATAATTCAGCTCATGTGACGGAGTCATGACTATGGCGTTACTTTGCAGCATACGCTGTGCCCGACTGCGCGTTCCAACTTTTTCTCGAAAATTTTAAGTTACAGCTCAGTCTCATTTTAAAAGTAACACAGACCGAAGGTAAAAACTGCTATGTCAGTCTAAAAAAGAGAACTAGAATCCAATTTATTGCAGGGGACACATGTACAACGTGATGTTGGCAGGGGTGTCCTGGGGTGTCCAGGAGAGTCGCACCTTACACTACGCACCCTCCCACCCGCTCGGCCCAATTTTCGCGCGACCAGCAGATGAGAAACTCACTGGTGCACTCAATGATTTCCAGGTTTGACCTGCCCTAAGAAATCGATACCCCATTTCAAAACTCTAAAATCAGTACACGTCCCTAAAATATACACGAGCTGACCGTCAATGGCTTCCAGTTGCAGAGAGAAAGGCTTCATCATACGATTCCATAGTACTTGAAATGGGGACAAAAAAGTTTATTCAAAATTTTCAAAATTTATATCCCTATTTCGAACTTCCTGTACCTAACCCAATTGCAAATACTTTTGTTCTTGGGCCATCGTAGTTTGATCAAAAATAAGAAACAAACAGCACTGATAAACACATTGACCTTGCACGTTTCGTATGTAGTCGAAATATAAATAGCTGTTTTTTACTCTTGATAATGAATTTAGAGTACATTCTCAATCAAAAAAATCTGCAAGTTCAATATTTTATCACTGCTGTCTGTACCTAGCTCTTCTATGTTTTTATTGGTCAAAAATGTGGTACCCCATCAATAAATTTTCTTGTTTTTCTTAATGTAATTCTAATTCTCTCGTAATTCTCGGAAACTGCGTTCTTAAGAACAACGAAAGTTCACGCAGTCATACTGAGTCAGCTGTTTTACTCTTGAAACTCACGCGTTCAGCGAACACAAGATGGCGACAAGCGCGAAAGATGAACTCGGTAAACTATAAATTAATGTTCTTACCATTTAATTTATTTTAATTTTGGGCTAAAAAATCGAGGAACCGAACAAAGATTGTATCAGTAACATTTTCGTTTTTCTAGAACTTCTTGAAAGGGTATTTCTCCGAGTTGCTTCAGCTGAAACAGACGACCAACTTGAGAAAACAGTGAAGACCTTTTTGTGTCCTCTTCTACTAAAAGTTGCTAGTCCACACCAGGAAGTCAAAAACAAGGTAAATAATGTTTCAATTTTATTATTGAGGATAATTTCCGCCCAGATTGTTTTGTTTTCCTTTCATTTCTTTTTCCCAACTTGAGCTTTTACAATTTTTATTAGACGCCGGTCGCTTTATCGTCACATTTTTTTTAATTTTAGACATTGGCTGGATTGCATAATTCAGTTGTTAGGACTGGACAAATCGCTTTAATTTAGTACCATGGTCACGTTTGAGAGTGTTATCTTGCAATATAGCGAAAACGTGGTTCTACAAAGTCGGGAGATGTTAAAGAGTGGGTGGGTGGGGGGGGGGGGGGGGGTGTGGGGTAACGAAATTTGTCAAAATGTTGTCAAAGCCAAAGCATACAACCATCTGCTAAATCTGTAAGGAGATATGGGTAAGGTGGGGGAGTGATCTGGTGTCACCCACTATGTAAATGTCTCGTAAACTGACCTTGCGATTTTCCAAGTCAAGGTACAGTTGCATCAGGCTAAGTCAGCCATATGGCTGAAGTGACTCCCAGTTTCTGTAGGAGGTAGGAGTATTTTTACTCCCCCCTGGACGATATGTAGTCTAATCCTGTAGTGTCAAGTTGTTACTTGTATATAAACCTGGGTGGAGAGCTAGAGGTATAACTTGTGAGATGGAGAGTAGTGTCTTGCCCAACAACACAATATACATGTAACAATCCAAAACATGGCTTGAACCTAGAGAATCCATAACACTTAACATCAGGTCAACACATCTCCAAGAGATGCAAGATATATGATATAATAGCTGGCTATTTTACTAATTTTAAGCTGCTCTTACCAGGAGAATCTTTTGATGTTGTCTCTTTATTTTAACCTGAATCTTATACTCCATATAAGGTGATGACTTTGTTGACTCATCTCAACAAGCGTTTAAAGAGTCGGCCAAAGATTCAGCTTCCAGTGGATTCACTGCTCTTGCAGTATCAAGTAAGTTCATTAAAAAATGCATAACTGTGGTACGATTTCAAGCATTTATTGCATTTGAGTTGAAGACAAAACCAAGCACAAAAGATTGGGACAAAAAAGTTGGAAGGCTTTAAGTTGTTTTAGGATTCTTGATGTGCTTGAGTGTAGTCCTTTCAAAAAATGTTGGCAACATCATTTTGCCACCCACAG
>CM042757.1:21056392-21069389 GCA_022496165.2 Catalaphyllia jardinei | reverse complement strand
GGGGAGATGTTTTGTAGTTAGGTGATGGCTGAGGTGAACATCACTTTGGGCTGGGGCTGGTGTGGTCTGGGGCTATCACTGTTTGGGGTTGGCAACTTTGTGGCTTTGCAGGTGATGGTTGAGGTGGCAGCTCTACTGGTGCTGGACTGGACTTGGCTTATTTGATTGGTCTGGGCGGTAGCATGGCAAGGTGTTGTCGTAGGTCATCGTTGATGGTTAGTTGAGGTGGCATGGTCTTGACTGGTAAATATTTCTTTAAGAACTTTTGCCAGAGCCATCAATGCAGATGACGTACTGGTCAAGCTGGCAAACTTCAATCACTATGCCCGTCTTGTCCCATTTAGTGGGGTATGGGTCAGTATGGTTCTGGATGTGCATGGTCACCAACTGGCAGGAGTTGGAGTCTCTTTGTGTGCTCAGACCATCTCTCAGTGGCTTTCATCTGGTGGTTTCTCTGAGCTTCCTCTCTAGTGGCTAGGGTGTCACTCCAAGTAGGGTATGGCTGATAGCGGCTAGACAGGATGGGTATGAAATCTTTAATGGGCCTTCTCCGAAAACGCACTGTGCGGGGGACAGCGTAGTGTTTGGATCAGGTGTGTTTTGATATTGGACGATGGCATGCTGCAGGGAGTCTGTGTCCGGGCTGCCATTGGGGGTAGTGTTGTCAGTGATGATCTGTTTGACAGATCTCTGGGTAAGGGGTTTACTGGGGTCACAGTTGGAGAGGGTGGTGCATTTGGTTGAGAGGGTGTCATGCGGCTACAATGGTTGGAGGTTTCCCATAGAGCAATGATGGCTGGGGTGATGCCTGAGCAGAATACTGTTCTGTCGGTGCGTACCTTCATGAAAGTCACACCTTGGTGTGCTGAGTGTAAGACAGTCAGGACATGCTGTCGAAGTGAGGGTGACATGACTATGCGATTCTTTTAGAGGATGATGCCATGGACTGTGTATAGGTGTTCGTGGAACTGGTAGTACTCCTGAAGGGCGAATGTTAGCTCATGGCAGAATTTGGGGAATCCATGCTCGATAATGTTGATTAGCTATGTCATGTCCCTATTGCTTGTTGTTGCCAGTTTGACCCTCTCCCATGTGACTGCTATAGTGCTCAATGCTGATGAGGCTGATGACATTAGCTGGTCATCAATGGTGATGGAGCAGAAGCTTGGTTGAGGCTCATAGTGGATGCCAGCCAAGAATGAGCATCCAGGGGTGTCCAATCGTGGTAGACCGGCCATAGCAGCTGTGGCCGCTGCTATGTCATCTGGCAAGACTAGCATGTCCAGCTGGGTGGTTCCTGTAGGGTGGTGGGAGATAGCATCAGTAGCTTTGTGTTGCACACCTGGGATGTGTTCCATGTGGAATCGGTAATGTAAGGTTTTCTCCTTGAGATTGCGAAGCCTTGTGTTGGTGATTTTCTTAAGGGACCGTTCACCAAACACTTTGAGTAGGGGTTTGTGGTCCACAGTGATGATCAGGTTGCTGCAACCCAGGACAAAGAATCAAGCTTAATCAAGGACGTCTGCAACGGCAAGGGCTTCTCCCTCCACTGGGGCATAACGTGATTCAGCAGTGTGAGTGAAGCAGCTGCTGACTGGTAGTGTGATTTTCCAGCCTGTGTGACAGCAGAAGGGTTCTGTGGATGAACACTGGCAGTGTTTCTGGAATAACCAGAATCCAATGCCACTTTTTCGACCAGTTGGTTGCCAGGCAGGTTTGTTTCGACTTGTCAAAGATGTGCACACCCTCCTCAATTTCACTATGATCACTGATTTGGATTCTTCAAAGAGCTGGTTGAGCTCGTCAGTCCACTTGAAAGGGGTTCCTGGCTGAAGAAGTTGGCGCAATGGCAGCCTGCGCTCGCTCGCAGCAAAGGCGTATCAGACCTGGTTGATCAGTCCAAACCACAAGTGGACATGAGTGATGTTGGCTGGTGTAGGGAAGTCAGAGATAGCATCAAGGTACTTTTTGCTTGCTGCACATTGCTGGGGGTGATCTCAAATCCTGTAAACTTGACGTTGTCAGCTCTGAACACAAACTTGTCTGGGTTAAGTATAATCCCGTTGTGTCTGCAGAGGTCGAGCAAATCAACCGCCTGGAAGAAGCCTGCCCAAAGGAGAGTGTTGTCAATGCATTTTGTTTTGTTGGGGATGTGGGAGACAATCTTGTCAAACTGTCTTGAGTAACCATCGCCGGATGCTATGTAACCCTGTGGTGCTGTTTTGTAGCGATATCGACCCCATGGGGTTATGAATGTGGTGAGGTGGCGATCGTTGGCATGTAGGGGGATGCTGTGGTAGCCATTCCAGCAGTCAAAGACAGTCTGGGTATAGAGCATGCTTGATGAAATGGGCTCTGCGTGTGATGGGTTTCACATGTGGCGTGAAGGTTAAGCCCCTGGAAGTCGATTGTGCGTCGGGACTTGGCATTCTTTTCTGTGCAGACGACCATGTGGTGGCACCATGTAACAGGCTCTTTAACGGTATTGGTTCAAGCACACCCAGTGATACATCCTGGTCAAGTCCTGCTTTGACATCTTCTTGCCAGTGGAGTGGTACCGGTATCGGAGTATGATGTGCAACTGGTTCTGTACCAGGGTCAACCATTAGTCTCATAGGAACGCTCTTCATCAAGGGTAGTAGCTGGTGTTTGCATGTCTTGAAAGTGCTATTTCGGTAATAATTGAACAGCCGCTGTTGTAGTTTCATCTGGTTGTTTTCAGTTGCTGGGAATGGGATTTCAGGGGTCTTCAGGGGTGGTGGTCTGCGACATGGACAGGTGGACGGTGAGCTGGTTGCGCTCTCAGGTGCATGTGGATCACTGTCCCAGTGTGTGTCTGGCTTGGTTGAGCTACGTGTGTGGAGGCTCTCACCCACTGTGGGAAAATTCTTAGTGATCATACCCAGCGCCATGCAGGTCTCTCGACTGAGGAAGAGCTTGTCTGAGTCACTTGCCACGTACATGATTTGTCCGCTTTCGAGGGTTTTCCCAGACGGTGACTTGCCCAAGAACCTGAGGATGACAGCACCCAGGATCTTGATACCATTGTTGTTCAAGGCGTGCATTTGAATGGCGACAGGGATCAAGTCACTCTCACACAGGCCAAGGTGACGGATGACCTTTATGCTAGCCATGCAGCTCTGGCAGTCTGCATCGGCCATAGCGGAGAGTTGTACAGGTGTCAGCTGTGATGTTGGGGGGCAGTTGTATCCCAGTGCTGTGTAGTCTTCAGGGTGGGCTGTTGCTGTAAGCGTGACGAATGGTTGTGGCTTGGATTGCTGTCGGATCCAGCTGGCCTGTTGCAGAGGCAATGCAGGGCAAGTCAAAGATGGCTCTTTCTGTTTCCCTGGTATTGCCACTGGGTGGGGTGGGCTTCTGGGGTCTGGTGGATTTACCCTTACTGCGACATACGCTTGCAAAGTGGTTCTGTCGCCTGCATTTGTTGCTGATGGTGCCATAAGCAGGGCAGTCATGTCGTCGTATTCTGGTCCAGGCACTCTTGCCATGGCCCCCTCATTGCAATAGGAGCACGGCTCATTGTCGTCTCCATCCTTGCGGTGTTTGATCTCATCCTGCTTAGTGCGTCGGTATTGGCTATGTGCTGCATCTACACCTTGGCTTTGTGACAGGCGGCCAGCAGATCGTTTACCAGCTTGTTTTGCCTCAATAAATTGAAAGACTTTTTCGAGACTCATGTCTTGATTTCTGTCTGCCTGCAGATCTAGTTGAATTTCGCTGTCAGCCAGACTGTGTGTTAAGACATCGTGCAAGGCGTTTTCTGTGTAATTAACTTCTTCATTGCAACCAGGGCAAGTTACTTTCAAATGCCAGCTTGTCCGCCGAGATGGGCACCAAAACTGCCGATTGTTTCATCTCAGTTCTGGCGCATGTTGTGGAGTTGCACTTGGGCAACCATTGTGTTTTCTTCCCGCACAGTGAGCTTCTTAATGGCTTCCTTGACTTCAGCGGCAGTTTTGTTGGTGAGGGAGCAACCCGCATTTCGTGTAAGGTCTTTGTGGAGCTGTTCATTGCAGCATTCGAGTAGCTGGATCACCTTGTCTTTGCCTGTTATGTTGGTCACCGTGACATAGTTGCCCCAACGGGTTAGGAAATATGACCAGTCTTCATTGATCCTGCTGCTGAGATTGTTGGGTGTCGTACTTTTTCGAGTTTCATATTTGAATTGACGCTTGGTGCTTAGGCGGTGGTAGTGTGTGTGCCTTGTGAGTGGACCGATAGCATAACAGCCGCGAGCATGTCTGTCACTTTGTCCATTTCATAAGTACATTCGGGAAATGGACACTTTTGATTTCTTTGCCATTGATTCGCCCTGTTTTGGTCTGGTTCATTGTGGTGGTCCTTTGCTACGGCAAGGGATGTCTCTGTTCCTGCGGGAGAAAAAAATGGCGGTCGATCGATGGCTGCGTTCTGTGTGGCGTATGACTAGGGAATCCACTTGTAGTTGGTGTTTCCTTGGCCTATTCAATCCTTGGTGAAGCACGTTCTCGTCATAGATAAGAATTTATCCATTTCACCGAGACATTCATTTAGTAGAGATGAGCATTTTCACTACAGAATGACAAGAACACATAACAAAAACAACCTGGTATGAACGGCTTGCACCAGGCCCCTATCGGGCAAATCATATCTAGTGTGCAGGTCCCTATCTTATAATAGCGTTCCACTTTCTTCATAATGTTATTATTTTATTTGACAGATGGGCAATAAGTGTAGCAAAGCAACAATGTGGGTCCCAGCCTGTCAAGTCCTGTCACTCAATTTGTAAGGATCAATGTGTAACATAAATGTATGACTAGGCAGTAATTTTTCCCTATGTACGGTGTTATAGAACTTTGCGATCTTGTACCTAAGAATGGGTTTCCCTAGACTGCCATCTGAAACACAAGTGGAATTGGCACCAGTGCTAATAAAATGTATTCAAGACAAGCCTCAGCCCCAGCAAGATTGGTGAGTTGTTTGTGGCTGGTAATTCATTTCATTGTGTGCGTCAAGGATGTTAACAGGTTGTGTCAGACACTCAAAAGTGCTTTCCATTATGCCAGGCCAACCAGTCAGAGGCCAGTATGATTATCCAAGTAAAATGGAACCTCATTTTTCAATCACACTTGGCCAACTGAAAGGAATGACTCTTATACAGATGTAAGGCAATTAATTCATTCCACAGTTGAAATAAGAATGGCCAATTTTGATCTGAGTGGTCAGACGGATTAAAATGGACGACTTTTTGAGGTGCTCCCCAATAATTATTTTCCTGTGAGACTGAACTGGAACAGACCTTTCCATTTGACTTGCAACCAAGATTTCTAGAAGTTTTGCCATAATGAAAAGCGGTACAGTGATATTGTGTAATTTTAGCAACTTTTGTAAAAATGAGGAATGACCCACACAGGGTTGACAACTTAAACAAGTACTGACTTCAGGAAAATAGAACATTTTACCTGGAAGGGGAAAATTACTTTTCAACAGGGAAAGCGAATAATATTATTGATGTATGTGTATATCAGCACATTGTAAAAAACTTAAATTTGAACATTGCACATAATTTTCAGAAAGTCAGAGGAATGCTTCAATAGTGACTTTTTAAAGACTGATATTATCCCCTAACAGATAATAAAATAAATGCCATTTAATAATTCATCTTCCAAGCTACATGTAAAATAATGATTGTTGATTGATAAATGATGTACAGTCAACTTCTTTTCATCTCTCAGCCTTCTTCAACTGGTTTTACCAGTATTAGGCCAAATGAAGATTCCAGATTCCATAAATGAAAGACAAAAGATGTTTGAATTCAAAGAAAAGCCAGTAGTGGCTGGGATATTGTTGGACTTTCTTCTGGATGTTCTGTTGATGCCATACAGGTTTGTGAATTAGTAAAAAAATTCAGAGCTCAGGAAAAAAACCCTTTTCCATGTACTTAGTAACTGGTTCAATATTCTTTAACAGGGTCAATGTTACTATACAGCATTCATGTTACCTTAAATTATGGTCTTAACATCAGACTGATTTTAATTAGTAATTTTGTTTAATTTATGCTCATTTTAAATCACCAAATCCACTTTTGTACTTTGCTTAGACAGTTGCTTCTTTACTTTCTGGACAGTCTAGCACAAAGCATTTCTCTAGTTATAAAACAGTTACTATTCTTCAACATACCCAGAAAATATACTGATGGTCACAACAGTACAACCAAATGATTGCCCCAATGGTTACTCTATTGGGAAGTTTAAGTAACCACCATAGCAGTACCAATTAAAAAATGGCTTTATCTTTTACCTAGTATGAAACATGCATTGTCCTAAAGTCTTTACTTTGTTTATTGCTGTCAACACTATCACAAAACTGAATCTGGGACAGTCGGCAATAAATTTGAAACTTCATTGACATTCTCATGGAGTATGGCAATTTCATGTTGTTATTTTGCAGAGGACAGTAAAGAAATGTACAAAGACTGTAATGTACATGGCTGGTCTTCTGCTTATTAAGCCTTTTGTTTAGCAACCTTCCCATTGCTGTTATTGTCAAAGTCCTGTTAAAATCCCTACTGTTAATTTCAGCACCACATCACAGCAACCTAGTGTGGACACACCAGGCTCTGAACCAGATACAGCAGAATCAGAACAATCTTCAGCTTCTTCTCCGGACTCCTTGGCTCCACCTGGGATGAGTGTGGCTGCAGTGAAACGTGTTACTGCTGATTCTCCTTTGGAGCCCAAAAGACTAGAACAGGTACATTTGTACACATGAGATATTGGTCTGAAGAAGACTGAATGAAGTTAAACCACTTGCATTCTCAAACTCATTGATATTTCATGAAGTTTAAAGTTAACACTTTCTTGGTAAAATATGACCGTGATATGTTTGGATATCTGATCTTAGTTAGCATTCATTTGATTTTTGCAATTTTTTCTGTGTTCTCCTTAGATTTAGTTTTGATTGAGAAGATGCATCTACATGATTGTACATGTACACTGTATATCAAACACTCAAGACAGTGTTCAACCACATAAAAATTATCCAAACACCATCAAGTTTGTCAAAAATACTCTAAATACTCTATTTAACACTGCATAGAGATGGCAATATTAATATTGGATTAAAATGAGTGTGTCATGAATGTTTGTAATATGATCATATGATTTCAAATTGAATACATCTAGGGCATCAAAGCATTTGCTAATCTATGAAGTGATGTTAAAAACGAACTTTTGCTGTTAATCTTGATATCTTTACTTAAATGTCTTTTTTTTTCAGATGAAGCTTGGAGCTCTTAAATTCTTGGCACATGATTTGTTTGAGCCTGGTGATGTGATTTGTCATTTCGTGGCTGCTACTGGAGATACTCGACACAGGTAAATAAAAAGCTCTCATCACCTCATTCTACAGGCACCAGTTTAGCCTGCTTACAGTCTCTCATCTTTGAGCTTCTACCTGAGCAGTAGCTTGGGGTGAGGTGTTCTTTTTTTCTTGGAAAGGTGGGAGGAGGAGGAGCATGAATGGAAGCAGCAATGTGAGAGCCTGGCAGTACCATTGCCCCTCCCCTCTCCACACTGGATTGTAATCCTGCTTACAAAAAACCAAAACAAGACCTAGAAAGGAGAACAGCATGAAACATGGATGCCTTTGACGAGCCTAGGGTTTCAAATCAACTCTGTTCTAAAAATTAATTTTCATTGTTAGTTATTTGTAATTTTCCTGGTTTCCAATACGAAAAGGAAAATCAGCATGGTGTGAAGAATGCCAAACAAAAAGCAAATTTAACAATATTATTTGTGTTATACTTGTTTTTTAAAAACAGTGTACTGGATACTGCAGATCATGAATTGAAAAGAATATCAAGGTGAGGATTGGCTCCTAATATGTCGAAAAGACTGGGAAAGTTATACATTGTGTATTTTGACACTGCCTCCCCGAGCAAAAAATAAAAAGATACAGTGTATATACTATAGTGTATAGCCTGTTAAACAATACAGTGCTCCAAGCTGCGACCATTTTGGTGACCATTGCGAGTGGCAAAAGTTTTTGGCGACCAAAATTCTGGCGAAAGTCGCCAATTGGCAACCAACAGATTAAAAGAGAAACTTACTAGAAAAATTGTCCATAATAGAATGAATTTAATCAATAGTGCAAGAAGCAGCATCACCTGTCTTTCTCTTTTCCCCTCTCGTCATTCAGAAACTTGACATGAAATGTTTAAACTTACTGCAGCAAAGGAAAGTGGTGAAAACATGCCGTTTAGCACATTAGCCACTTGTGTAATAAGTCATGAAGTGTCCTCCCCTTCACGTTTTTTTTTGGCAACTGAATTTTTTTATGGTGACCATTTCACAGTTAAAGGTCACCAAAAGGTGACCTTTTGAAAAAGTGAGCTTGGAGCGCTGATTACTTCGTAGTATACTTTTCTGTCTCCCTCTTCAATGTTGAATACTATTCATAACAATAATCTTGTGTCTGCCAATTTTAACTTGAGTTTCCCTTGTTAACAGCTTCTTCATGATTATAGCAAATCTTGCATGTGTACTTATAATTGGCAACTTACATTTCAGCTCTACAGACTTTGAAAATCCTAAGGTTGTAAATAAGATGTTTGGCATGTTCCAAGGAACAACATCTATCGCTGGATCAGCACAACAGGTACAGTTTGTAATACAACTGAATAAAGTTAAAATATGATTTTAAACTTTTGGAGGGTAGGTACCTTAGAGGTAACAACACAGGAGGGAAGCATTTACCTCAGCAGTAAGGAGGGCACCATAGTAACCAAGCCACAGCCCACCTCCAGGCACCTGTCAACAGAACTCAAAAACAAATCTTGAGGTAGCTCTTTAGAGTGGATCTCCTCCGTTGAGCACATTTTGCCTTTTTGTTTTTTTTTAATCTCAAGGTAAAATTCGCCTTTTGTGCAATAATTTATTTTGTGTCTTCCAGGCAGCACAGATCCCAGCAGATCAGAGGCGGTCCCCAGCGGGGGTTAGACTGAAGCAGAGAATATATCCTTACCTTCTGAGATCCAGACGAGCCGCAGATCAGTTTCCTGCTTGTCTTCAGGTAAATGTCAAGATAAATATATTTACCGAACAGTAAATGGAATAGGCAAGTTGATTATTAACAGTTGTAGGCAGAAATCTAACTTATGTGTTAGCAAAAAACACTGCCCAGGTGTTGCACAAAACAGCTGTTGAATGTGTCTGATGACATGTTGACTGAAACATTGGTTAATGATCTTGTGACTGGGTCTTTGTCTTAGTTTGATCTTTTATGTTTTCAATGAATAAAAGTTTCTGGTTTTATAGTTACATGTAGCACTTACATGTTACATGACTTGTACAGTTTAGCAGTGAATTTAGAGTTGTCACTTGTCATATGATGAGATATTTCGCAGACCTGTTCTGATTGCTGATGTACTGATGTGAAGATGTCTTCTGATGGCAAACGTCTCCTTCCCTCACATAATATTCTCTATTAGAGTAATAATATTGTTATTGAAATAGAATGTTATTGTTGTTGTTGACATACACAGATAATTTTCGATAGCTTGTTTGGCAAGGACCTAAATGGCAAGTTGCGTGTGTATGCTGTACAGTTTGTTCATCATATTTGTCTGTGGAGTTCTGATAAAGTTATTAACATGATGGGCCCTGTGCTTCTCAATGGGATGACAAAGCTGATCAATGAAGACAAACAGGTTTGCATACATGTATCCCTAAAAACAAGATCTAAGAATTTTCGAACAATATCAACTTGAAGACTGTTGTTACTCAGATTTGGTCAAAACTGTCTGCTTATATTTCCAGTGTACAATTTTATATTTTTGTTTATTATATAAAAGCTAACCATATGATATCCTCACTAATATCAAGTTTGTCCCTTAAATTATTGTACTTAAATTCGTTGGTGCATCATCAAAACATGTTCGGGTCTTCCTCAGCAATCTTCAGAAATCATTGGGCATCATCAGAAATTTACAGAAATTCTCAGAAAATGTTTGAGAATGTTTGTCTAGCCTTTGGAAACAATTCTGGAAAGTCTTCGGAATGAAATCTTTGAACAGAAAGTGGTCAAAAATCTTCGGAAAATCATCAAAAACGCCGTCATCAGTATGTTTATATAATAAAAAGAACATTACACGTTAGCTCGAAGACGTTAATTTTATGTTCTCGTGGCAAGAACAGTATCTCACGAGTGAGTACAGCGAACTAGTGAGATATTGTTCTTGCCACGAGAACATAAAATTCATATCTTCTCACCACTGTGTAATATCCTCTATGTATGTTACAGTGGAACCCTGCCTTACGACCACCCCATTAATATGACCACCTCGTTACTATGGCCACTTTATTCTGACCCAAAAAAACGCTTAACCTGTTATTTTCTTATTATTTTAAAGAACCCCTTTAATACAACCACCCTGTTAATAGGATCAATTTTCCATGGCCTTAAGGTGGTCGCATAAGCAGGGTTCCACTGTACATTGTTAGTAACAATAAAATTCATTGGTTGTTTGCCATTTACGTGGAAAAACCAGCTTGTCAATGGTTTGTGCAAATGGAAGCAAAAATGCTTGATGGTACATGTAAGTTCCATTCAGATCAATCGGCTTGTTACCATTTACTTTTTAAATTCCCGGTCCAATTTACCCAAAGAGACAAGGATGATTGCAAGGTGATCATAATTCCAAGAAGTACATATCCATTGATATGTACTTGGATATTTTGGTTGGAAATTTTGGACTATCTTTCAAGGCATTCCATTTATTTCCAATATTCTCTTGACTGTCAAGCCAAAATTGTCTTACCATTTACATTCTGACCAAACGTTCTAGAATTTTGGGGTAAATGGTAAAAAAACAACTACATGTATCATTATTACCAGTGAGAGTTAAAGATTTGTCTGTTGGCAGCTAGTACGTGGTATGGAGTCATTCTTGCTTGATCAACCCAACAGTTTGATCCACTGTTGCTAATTAATGAAAATGTTGAAACCTCGCGACTGAACCAACTCTGACTCACTTTATCCTGTCCCTTGTCCTAGGTGATAAATTTTATTTATTTTCAATAATTACAGGATCCTAAACTGAGGCGGTTGGCATATACAGCAATTGGAAAATTAGCAAAGTAAGTCGAATTTAGGCACAAGTCTCCTCCCTTGAGTTTTAAAACAATAAAGTACTATGTGTCAGGTCACATTTTTTAGTAAACAAAACTGTAAATGTATATGTTTATTATGTATAAAACTTAAGGTAAAAAGCTGTTAAAAATTGGGTCTTAACGTTTTCGATCTAATAGATCATCATCAAACAATCTGATAGATCATCATAATGATCTATTAGATCGAAAACGTTAAAACCCAATTTTTAACAGCTTTTTACCTTAAGTTTTATACTTTATTTTACTGGCGAAATGTACATATAAAGGTTTATTATTTTTGTTTATATTGTGGCGGTACATCTACATGTATGTACTACTTGTATCTACAATTATTTTTAACATCCTTAGACGACTTCCTCAACTATTTGCCAAAGACATTGCACTAATTCAAAGACTCTTTCAAGCCCTTTGCCAGGTGGGTTCTTTTATAACAGCAAGGTACACTGTATGACAAGACTAATATAAATAATTATGATTGATCGTCAGGAGTGACCCAGGCCTCTTTTAAGGATCAAAAAAACTAGTCTACCTGCAGGGCTCACTAGAGGTTAATTTCACCATTTATGTTTCAAATAAATGTTCCACTTGAAATATACCTTTATCAGATTTCATTTCATCAAAGAGATGCAACAATACATTCCTCGCAATGACTTGATTTTTTGGAGGGGTGTGGTTTTGTGATAATTCTCATATAAATAATTGCAATGGCTAATGCTTTTAAAGTTCTGGAAAAAAAACCATGCCAGTCTCAAGAGTCCCTCCTTGTCCAAGTATGATTTGTATAAAGAAAAACCCTTCATCAGTTTAGTGTTAGCAAATGAGTCTTGATGACTCTTGTAGTTTAGATGGACTAAAAGTGACATCCCATCGGGTAGGGTGTGGCAATTATCATAGTTTCTTCAAAGTTATCTTAACACCAAGAGCCCCTCTGACCCTCTAGGCTTTACAATTAAATTTGTACCAAAACATTCTGAAATTGTTTCAGGAAGAATCTGATACTCGTTTATCAGTCCAGGAGGCTCTCTCCATGATGGCTCCATCATACAAAAAGGCAGACGCAACTATTTTAGCCTTGATAGAGTCTCTTATACTCAACTATGTGCAACAGGTAACTCTTTCCCCATGTTTCCTATCTAATGCTCAGTAATTATGACTCCATTTGGAAATATGCAAACTCTGCCGAGTGAGGTTGCATAGTGATTCCATTTTATTCCATTCTAGAACCAAGCAAAAGGAATAATTTATATTTAAGTGTTACAATAGCAGTCATAAACTTGATGACCTTATTCAAGACCTTACAAAGGGTAGTAAAATGTAAAAAAATGTGAAACGTTGATCTTATTTATATTGGTAATGCACTTGCATGTAGCTCTACAAGCACTAAGCTTAACTAGTTTACAGGTATGCCACTTAAACAAAGGAAACAAATATTTCAAAGAAATGAAATATTAGTGATAATTGTATTGTAATACTTTAGCTAATATTTAAGAAATAGAAAACATGTACCATGTTTCTATCGAGTTTTAGTATAAATCTACTAGCGTTCTATCACGAATGACGTCCTCTGATTGGCTACGCTACTCACGTTCTATTCTGTGATAGATAGTGAGTAGCGTAACAGCGTGCGCTGGGGGCCGTTTCTTTGTGTTTTTGAAGTGTCTGTGAAGAGGATTTAGATGAAAGTTTTGAACGACTATTAGATTTATACTAAAACAATTAGATTATTCGCTCTCGATTTCTATGCGTGATAGTTGACTCGAGCTGCGCCCTCGGCAATTATTGCGCGATAGAAATCTCGAGCTCATAATCTAATTGTTAAATACAAACAC
>CM042757.1:21034817-21047541 GCA_022496165.2 Catalaphyllia jardinei | reverse complement strand
GGGTATTGGCCATTTTACAGTTGTGTCACATTGCAAGTAAACCATCCATTCAGCATTCAATGATTACGTTAATTATGATGAAACAGTTGTCAAGTACTAATTAGAAATGTTCGTCGCCTCTGTTAACAGATTCGGCAAGTAGAGCTGCAGTTCACAGTAGGGGAGGCCCTGTCTTGTGCAGGGGCAGGCAGGATGTCTGAAGTAGCCCGCGATCCCTGGGTACTAGAACAACTTCAAAGCACTGTTGATGGTGGAATGGAAGAGACCATGCAGGAACTGATTGACATGATTGTCAATAAATACGCCACGAGTCCAATTCCATACGTCAGACAGGTACGCTATTGATTACTAGAAGTCTCTTTCCTGTTACATCTTGTTCTTCTAAGAGCACCTAGGCTCAGAATTAACAACTGAGTTTTGAAATCGGCTTTCTCTTTCAGGCTTCCTGTATCTGGTTGTTGTCGCTAGTGAAGTATTCTGGAGATCACAAAGTAGTACAGGTTGAGCCATATTTTCTACCACAATATTTAGTACAACAATAGTAATGTATGTATATAAGACAGGATGAAAAGAAGGGTAAGAGAGTTGATCCCCGATATACGCCTTATTCCCAAGATAGTACCCAGTATGTACTACAGAGTAGCAGATATTTTTAGAGTCAGTGCCCAGTTCTTCGCCAGATAGAAGTTACGTGCGTTTTGTAGATATTTTTATTAAGGATAAACGCATGTTTTCCTGAATAAAGTTCGAGTCTCAGGATTGGCTGTTGCTAGACCCTCCTAGCATTTCCGACACCGGAAGGAATCTAAAAATGACTTGGGAGGATTTACGTTTACTTTGGATTATAATTCATCTATTATTTTTGCACGCGCGTGATTGGTTTGAGTGCGTCACGTGATCGAATATTCCCCAGCTAAATCTGGAGAATATCCGAGGTTAGTATTACCACACAAGTGAATAGTATTTTCGCGCGCGCTCATTGGCTAGCTCGGAGGTGACTAGCCAAGTACTACTCACCTCCGAGCAGCCGAACAAAAACAAAATGGCTTTTGTCGGTATATTCTCCAAATAAAGTTACTCTTTGGGCCGCTAGTTATTCAGCGTCTGTAGTATATACTAAAACAATTATTCACCTCAGTGTCGGTGAAAGCAGTGGATATTTACCTCCACTTCGGTGAATAATTGTTAAATATTCCCCAATTTCCAAATCTACGCGGGTTACGAAAGAGATTTGAAGTATACTAAACACAGTAGCCTCCATTTGGCGCAAACAATTTGCTCAGATATTTGTCCTTGGACATTATCGAAGCTCGCACTGTTCGCCTCTTGGTACAGATAATATCCGCGGACAAAAATATTCGAGTCCTACCACAACTGCTGCTAATCTCGCAATCTGATTGGCTAATTTGACGTGTTAAATAAGAGCCCGCACTCTGAAGAAAAACATTTTCTTTGACGTTGATATTGTGGTAAAAAACAAATCGAAATGTGGTTTATCGTGCTCTGTACTCTAACCGACAACGAGTATGTGTCATTACTCTTTGCCCAAATATTTTTTCATATTGTTTCTGCATAAAAGGCGAGTTTGCAGAAGTTTTTTTAAAAAGGAAAGTCTGACGCGTACAAGCAGCTCATTTGCATAATGAAGCGCGTGCATTTGCAAATCCGAGTCGGTGTTTTCAATTATCAAGACAAAGATTTATTTCGTTATCTTAGCTGCGCCTCGTGAGTCCACAACATTTTGACCACTGTGATGATGCGTATCGTTGTCGATAAGAGTACACACCACGCTAAACCACATTCGATTTGTTAATTTCATATTTCTGCACCAAATAGAGTTCTAAAGTGTGACGTCACAAAAAATTAAATCTGTGAAATTATGGGATTGGGCGCCATTTTCGAATGGAGTATCCTTAAAAAAGGTTCCTTGCCAAAACTTAGCTCTTAATTGTAATTCCCAGCTGAAATACTGCCCCATATAAATCTCTCTAATTTTTGACTCAGTTCTAAACTGAAGGAACAGAAACAAATTTTGAAGGGTTTGTATGGAATGCCATCAAACTTTGATCCCTTATATCTCTACCGGGAATTGCAATTCGGAGCTAATTTTTGGGATGAGGACGTCTTTTAGCATGCTCTATAAGAATATGGCATCATATCCCATAATTTCAAAAATTTTATTTTCGTGACGTCATCACTTTAGAACTCTATGGAGGCTATTGTTTATATATACAACGCCTATATGGGGGATTAAGTCTCGTACTCATTATCCTCTCTTGGCGTTATCTAATCCATATACGGGAGTTAGAGCTCACATTTGGCGTACTTTTTGAGCCTTAGATAAACGATAGCCTCCATTTTGCGTGAAAATATGCACGAATATTTGTCCGCGGCCATTATCTGTTCCAAATATTTTTCACAACACATGAAGTTTTGAAAATTGGGGAATATTCTCGGACATTCCCCAGCTAAAGTACGACATCATAGGCCCTTTGCATAAATGGCTTCTAAACTTGAATAACAATACTTTATACATGAACATCCTTAGCCTCGTATATGTGTTTGCTGACAAAAGTATTTTTTTACATGAATGTGAGGCTTGGGATGTATAAGTATTGTTATTCAAAGTAAGGCGCAATTTATGCGAAGGGTCTGTGTGCAGACGCTCCATTGCTAAGGTTGTGGCTTCACTGACTGACTTACAACCTTGGTCACAAGGGTTGGACAAAAGTCAAAAGTCATTCTATTTAGATATGCACCCCCCCCCCCCTCTGTGCAATGTTAGCAAAACACTTCATCTAACACCAGTTTGCATTATACCATTTTCCAACATTGAAAGGGGGGATGGGACAGCTGACACTACTCTGTAGGTATACGGGTATGATTTCGTGTTTCTGTGCATTTTCTAACGCAATTGAATTGGCCCAAGGTCGTAGTTATGAAAACCTCGTCATACAGCAATGTTAAGAAAGCATAAGTATCCATCCGCTTTGCAGCGTAGTTCTATACAACTATATATAATGGCGAACAACTTCTCTTTCAGGCAAACCTCAAGGGAATTCAGATGGTCTTCATGAACATGTTGGCAGAAACAGATGGTACAAAATGAACATTTGACATATTTTGTAGCAATGAGACCTGATTTACACTAAACATGTACGAGTTTTCATTCACTATCACACTGACACCGAAGCGGCAGACGATGAGTCGAGGATTATGTTTTTGGATCGGAATCTTGTTTTAAACTGCCGTAGACTTTCATCATCACTATTTGGCTAGTAAAGCAAGCATAGACTATCATAGGCTCTCGCCTGTTTACAAAATGAACTAAAGTAGTACATAGTTTCTCACAATCCAGGGCCCAGTTGTTCAAAACCCCGATTAGCACTAATCCTCGATTAAATACGCTAATCCGCGATTAAAATTTAATCTGCGATTAGATTGCGTTGCTCAAAGCCCGATTAACGCTAATCTGACTCTAATCGGCGGGTTAAATTTAATACACCTCCAAAGGAAGATTAAATCGCTAATCGGCCGATTAATATTGAAATAAAATGGCCGACTTGTTGTTTGGCCTTCGTTGCATGAGACAAAGACGAGCACGAATTTATCAATATAACGGTAGCATACTAGTTTACAGCAATCTAAAGCTTCGCACTCGCTACAGATTTGACAGAGCCTCAATTGAATACAATACAAACCCCATAGAGGCGGATTTACAAAGGAAAACATTTTTATTACGCTCTGAAACCAATCGACCAAGTGCTGATAGCACTACAATTTTATGCGAGTCATACCTTACTGCAAGCTGTTGGTGATACAACTGGAGTAGACAAGTCCACTGTTTCACTGGCAGTCCATAACGCGGACGCCATATTGGAAACAATCACAGTTCTTACTCACGGGAAATTGCATTATGCGATACTAATTGTCGATTAGCGAGACAATATAAGTGGTTTTTACACCACGTACTAACCGTTAACCAGCGATTAACTAATCTGCCCTCAAATCGGGCTTTGAACAACGTTCTCAATTCCTCCGATTAGCTAACCCGGTGTTAGTGGTTTAAATCGACGATTAGGCTTAATCGGAGGTTAGTTTAATCGGGGTTTTGAACAACTGGGCCCAGGACAGGCAGCCGTGTGCCGTTTTCTATTTATTAATTAATTCATTTTTTGGAGAGCACCACTTAAAACCGCTATGGCGAGTTCGGTTCCTTCGTTGAATATTATAATTTCAGTGTGTTATAAAAAGCGAGCGGTCTTTGCGCTGTGAAAGCATCACGGTAGACACTATTTGACTACAAACATTTATAGAGTAAGCTAAAGAAACTGGTGGAATGATAGGTTCTTTGCGTGTAATTTCAAGGCGAAATTGGATTTCAAAGACGGCAAGATTTCTGGGTGACAAAAGCGCCAATGAGCTCATACATTCCTCAGTTTAAAATTATTTTTTGACCCGTATAACACAAAGTATTCAGTGCATCGGGCTCAAATTCCCTGGGACAGTTAATCATACTATGCTCTTTCAACATTCAGATGTGATATTTTTGTAGCTTGATGAGATACTGACTCTTTAGTGTTAACGGGGGAAATATTGTAAACACACTCTCCTTGAGAACGTCGTACATAGTCTCTCCAATGTATGCGTTATTTTTGGAATAACGGGAAACAAGTGAATCTTAAATACCATGAAATGTTGTTGCTTTTGTTTTCAGACCTCACTCAAGAAGTAGCCTCAAAAGGCCTGGGCCTAGTATACGAACATGGCGGCGGGGAGAACAAAGATGAGCTTGTGTCCTTATTGGTCAATACGCTGATGACTGGCAGTAGGTGGGTACTTCATTGACTTAACATACTCTCCAAGTGGGCTTGTGCCTGTATGGGTTACGGATCGGAGTCTGGATCGGGTAGGGCTCGGTTGTTGTGTTACAGGGAATAGGCGCTCTCGGTGCTAAACAAAAGGTTTAATGAGCAGAACAATGGCTGTGCACGTGCGTTATAATTCTTTGTACATTTCTTTGCCGTCTCCTGCAAAACAACGTGAAATGACCAAATTCTGCGTTGTCCAGAGAACGTGAACCACATCGGCTAATTTTATTTCTGTTGCAAATGTTTCGCCCTCACCGAGATTCAATTTCGTGACAGTTTTGACACTAAGAAACAAAGGAAAATCACTTAAGCGTATCGCGGCGTAAAATCTAAAATCAATTTTTAATTGACGTTGTCCTCGGCGTTGCGTCCTGTTTTCTTAAACTCTCTAATATCACTTAATTTTACAGTAATTGATACTGAGGAGTTAAATTTTTAGCATTGCCGTCTCTGGGATTTCCTAAAAGCTCCTTAACAAACGTGGAAAACCTCTTTTTGTAGTTAATTATAGTACCGTTTCTGTCATTGCAGACGAAACCAACACGTCACTGGGGACACCAAGATTTTTGAAGAGGGAGAGCTAGGACGAGCTCCTGAAGGGTAGGTCACATGACCCATAATGTGAAAAATAAGTGGTTTCTTAATAATTGTCGGAAGATCAAGTTGATTACATTTAGCCATTCAAAACGCTCTCAAATTTTGCCATCACAATCAGAGCTTACAGGAAATTCTTAGAACTTGTGCTAAGCGCGAAAAAGCCTTCCAGCGGATGCTAAACACGGGAAAATCCTCGAATCCGTCTTAACTGCGGAACAATTAATCAGCCCAACTTAGAATTGGTTTTAGCCTCCGTTCCCGGCTTTAGGCAAAGTTGAGTTCAACACGATGGCTGTTTCTTTTCTTCTCTCTGGTTATTTCAGGGGCGGCCTATCGACCTATAAGGAGCTGTGTTCCATTGCCAGTGATCTTAACCAGCCAGACTTGATCTACAAGTTTATGCACCTAGCCAATCATAACGCTCTGTGGAACTCCCGCAAGGTACTGTTGTAGGAGGCAAAGAACTTTCTTTCCCGGGTGGTGCGGGGGCATGATGCTCTGTGTTTGAGTGCCCCGGCGTGAAACTGGGTCAGAGTTCTTGTAGGCTCGATTACCAGCTACTGTTCGGGAAGAGAGCCCGCTCTTCTCGGGAGAAATACGGACTGGATTTGCGTGAGGGGTAGAAAGCCTTTTGCATCATACTTATACTTTCGCTATTAACCCAGAAATGTGATTGGGGAGATGCAAATTGCTGGGAAAATATCGTAAAATTCCGGCCACAACTCCCCGTTTATAAGATCCCCCACGAAAGACCATCGGCCGTATGGCATGGACTGTTCAATTTCCTTCTTCTCCTGTTTCTTTATTTTCTCAAGGGTGCAGCGTTTGGTTTCTCATCTATTGCTGCACATTCAAGAGAGCAGTTGGAACCATATCTTCCTAAAATTGTACCAAAGCTGTTCAGGTAAACTGATGTGAGACTGTGTTGACAAAAATAAATGAAAAATGTATCACCTAACTTTCGTAAGTATTTTACTTTGTTGTGCTAATTGAGGAACTAAAATATGGCAACAAATGTTATAAATTGGACAGAAGCTTTGTTAAAAATCATCTAACCAGTTGGCTATGTGCCAAGGATGGAAGAGTTGAATTTAGGATCACCAAACACAAAATAAGGTTGTAGCGGCAGGGAGCAGGATTCGAACTCAGGACCTGGATTACAAGCCCAGCGCCCTACCCACTGTTACAGTTATCTCACCGAACTCCTGCAGTACTAAGTGACTGAGCCCGAGCACTTCTTCTTTATATTGTCAAGGATATCAGCGAAACGAGACAAAAATGATCTAAATGTTCTACCAGTTGTCAGCTTGCAACTTTACGTTGTCCACGTTTGGAGACAGTTCACTGACTTTGTCCAAAATTTGATTTCATTTCTGTGTTGTTTGAACGCCAGATATCAGTATGACCCCAACATGAAGATACAGCAAGCCATGACCAGCATCTGGGCTGCTCTCGTACCAGAGACCAAGAAAACGGTCAGTGAGCAACAGAGTTAGTTATTTACCATACGTGGGAAAACCTAATCCAGAACTGGCCCTTTCTTTGTCACACAATGTTCGGAGAGAAGGACTCTCTCTAACGACGTGTGACAGAGAGATGGCCACAACAGGAATGGGAAGAACTGTGTGAACTTTAAACTAAAATTATGTTTGGATTGTTTCATGCGCATGCCTAAGATCAAGAGAGGCTGTCAAATGTATTAGTATTCATTTCTATAAACTGGTTGCATCTTTAGGTTGATAAATACGTAAATGAAATACTGGAGGACTTGAAGACCAGTCTAGCAAGCAACATTTGGAGAGTAAGACAGTCTAGGTGAGTATTAAGAACCAGCTGGGGGTTGCAGATTCTTGAGTATTCTAGAATAATCGGTGCAAATTTTGGTGTGGAGGTTCTGTACTTTTGCATCGCTCTTAAGGGTCCACATTTTGCTCAGCAGTTCTTCCAAGTAGAATTCAACCCCCCAAGGGGGGGGACTCCCTACCATCTACCAAAAAGCTCTTTTTCTAACCCCAAAAGGTACGACGAACCCCCGTCCTTCTTGTATAGCACTCCCCCCAGGAATGTGTTTATCGTCTGTTGTGTACGGTATACAATCCCAGTAGCTAAACTCCTGTGTCTGTCAGTATAGTATATTTTGTTTTTTTTTCGATTTTATCTACCTTATTTATTTGTATATATTTATTTTTCAATTTGTCATGAAATAATTTTATCATTTGAAATTAATATATTACTGTGCATAATTTACAATTTCTTTTTATTTTCATTTATTTATATTGACTTGATGCGAAAGCGTTGTCGATTAATAAATGTAGGTGTAGATAGTTTACTATAGAGGATGCAAGCTGACGTCACCTAATGTCACGCAATATTTGAAATTTTTAGTTGTATGGCCCTCAGTGATCTTCTCAGCGGTCGATCTGTAGATGACATGCTCGAGTCTCTGCCCAGTCTTTGGGAGCTGTGTTTCAGAGCACGTGATGATATCAAGGTAAACGGGTTTCCCGCCAGCATTATGTATCTAGCGTCCTTCAAATTTTTATTGATGCTAAGAGAATGTTAACTAAGTGGAATGTTTAGTGGTCGATGAGCTTAGCTACAACACTAGCTAGTTCACAGGTATGGCACTTGAACTGAAAGAAAGAAATATTTCAAACAAAGTGTTAGGCTTGGAAATCCCAGCTGGCGGGAGGCAAACCAGTATGCTATTTGAACTAAGCTCTACCGAGAACAGCTGCGGTTAAGTGGTCAAAGTGGGATTTGAACCTGCGACCACCAGATTTCGGCCACCCTGCCTTTAATACAGTGATGCACTTCCCTTTATAATATGGACAGACTGATTGCTTTGATCTGCGTTTTGGTTCTGACGACACTTAACCGCTATAATCGCTTTTTATCACGCTTTAGGAATCTGTCCGACAGGCAGCAGAAGTGGCATGTAGAACACTGAGTAAGGTAAGAGTAATACTTTGGCCGTGAGGTTCCGTCCACACGAAGTGAGAGAAATATGAAAACGCAGCTATAATTCTACGGTTAGGCCAACCGTCCACACTAACGCTCTTCAAACCGAAGGAATCTAAAAACGCCGGGTTTGCGTTTTAGTCTGGACAGAAAACTTTTTGAAAACGATGAGGTCGACATAATCACGTGATTTTTCTGATCGCGTTTTACTCAAACACAAATCCAAAATGACTGGTGATTGTTCCGTTTTCAAATTTCTCCGGTGCAGTGACGACGAAACCTGAGTAAGAACAGATTTTCAACAACCTCGTTCCCAGGGCCTCTCATCTTACCACCCTGGGAACGAGGTTGGATATTCAAAACTTCTTCTGTTTTCAAGGAACTGTGTGTCGAAGACTTTAGGACTTGAGCCAAATTGAGTGAAATAAACAAAATGACCATTTAAAACATCGAAGGGACATTTCAAGAACACAAGGAATACAATCGAAGATAGGGATGAACAACTAAAAAGACTAAAACGGATTGCGATATGGGCGTCTGAAAACAGTTTCCCAAGTTTATCTCGTTTGTTAATTGTAACATCCGATAGACAAATTTTTGTTTATAATCCATCTATGGTCATTTATATCCATAGAAGCAATTTATTCGCTGACATAAACCGTCGCAGCGAGCATTTGCCAAAATTTAATAGTATAAACTCAACTCAGCTGTGACACAGGTCGTTCAATGTGAAATGCTGGTTCATTTACCTTTGCTATCAGCTGCTATTAGATGAAATGCTTTGTATTGCTTGACTGTTCAGGTCTCAATTCGTGTATGTGATGTGAATCAAGGCAAAATGGGTGAAACAGCCATTGCATTAGTTCTTCCTACTCTGTTACACAAGGGAGTGGCGAATTCAGCAGAGGAAGTCAGGGCTATCAGGTATGGAATTCGACGCCGTAGCTTTCAATATTTTCTCTTGCAAACTGTTTGCTACTCTCCCCCATAAAAATGGAGACGAAAGGTTGGAGGTTTTTAGGATTTTAACCAATATTCAGACCCAGATGGGTACTAGACACTCTATTGCCTTTCAATCTGTTCAAAGAAACAGTCCAGCTGTAATAATTTTCCCTAAATTATTACTATTAATAAATATCTCTTCCTAACCGAGTTCAAGGGCCGTACTAGAAGTTACAGACCGAGGATTCGTAACTTTCAATACAGATCGAGAAAACGACGTTTGTAAGATATTTATTATATCTCTACTGTGTGCCTGACTGGTTCGGAAGCGATTTCTCTTCACGCGGAACGGCTTGATAGTTCTAACCCACGTCGAAAACAAAACGAGTCAATTCGAAATCGTTGTTAAGTGACTCCTAAGTCGTTAGCAGGTTTCTATACACAATTTCAGAAGTAAAACAAAGTTTTAATACTTAACTAAGAAATAGAATAATTCTTGATGTGAAGTATATACGAAAAAATTCATGAACTGCGGTTGTGGATGAAACTGAAGAATGATCATCGCAGTAAATTGTCCAATTTAAGCAATGTGAAAGAAGCCTGAAAAAAACCAGGGCTTCAACGGGATTCGAACCCGTGACCTCCGCAATACCGGGAGCGAAGGAGCGAAGTCAATTTATTGAGTTCATATCTCCGGTGAGGAGTGAAATGATGTATATATGAAATAATTCTCTCCCAATGTGTGGCTTCATAGCTCAGTTGGTAGAGCATCGCACCGATATCGCGGAGGTCACGGGTTTGAATCCCGTTGAAACCCTAATTTTTTCAGGCTTCTTCTTTCCAATTGCTTAAATTGGAAAATTTACTGCAATGATCATTCTTCACTTTCAGAATAATTCTAATTATTAATAATCTCCTTTTTACAGTTTGTCTACAATAGTGAAGATCAGCAAAAATGCGGTACGTTACATTACCTAGTGCTGTGTTTCGGCGCGTCCGTCATTTTCCAGTTTTTTCCCGTCATAATCTACTGCTTTGCTCACAGCTTTTTCTTTTTCCCGCCGAATAAGTTCGTTTGTATACGCAAAAGAACATACTTGAGAGAGAAAGTACCAATACAGTCTACCTACTTGAAATAAACTTTGAAATTAAACATTTTATCGTTAGAAAAGAAGTCATGACAAACGGCCGACGATTTGGCGTTGCTGCGATAGGCACTTTGCACGACCCGCGCGCTTGGTAGAAAATCACACATGCTGGCACGCATTTTACTCAGTGGGACTCCCAAAACAAAGCAACTCGTACCAGTCCATCTTGAGCAGCCTTTGGTTTGCAAGTTGCACTTGCGTCCCAGCATCTGTGATTGTGGACCATGTGACCGGATCGTGCAAAGAGCATTCTTCAGGGAAAACAATCAATCAATCAATCAATCACCTTTATTGGCATGCGGACACGGGAAATTTTGGCGGGAAACAAATGGATCTCGTAATGAGTACGGAACACTTTGGCGGGAAAGATTCATTGATGTACTCCGGAGGTGCGCACCTGTGTCCATGCAAGGACGTAGAATGTTTGATGTTTCATAAAGTAGTAAAAAAAATTCCAACGAGTGCTTTACTGATCAAAGCTCTATTTTCCGTAGGGTGCTTTATTAAAGCCTCATATCCCACTCTTGGTTATTGCACTCCTTGAATCACTCAGTGGCTTGGAAAATCAGGTTTGATAATAGAGTGTTTCTGTCTTCTGTTTGAGTTTGAGCAGTATTCCTGAAAAGTAAGTCGTTTCCTTTTAAGGACAATGCAGATAGTTTATCTACAAGGGAGGGAATCACTATCAGTAGTGTGCTAAATTTGTTTGTTTTTATCCAATAGTCGATGAACTATTTGAGTCTGCAACTCCACAAACGTGAAGATGTTCAAGAGAAGGTATTTTGGTCCTTTAAACTTTAACCTATACTAACTCCCGGCCATTCTCCAAGTCAACGACAGAAGCTGAATGAATGTTGAAGTTTGACAGTTTAGCTGTATTGCTATTTTTGTGTTTGACATGTTAGTTTGATTCTTCTTTTAGCTTGAGGGAGCGAGAATTGCTGCATCAAAGATGTCCCCCATGATGGAAACAATCAACATGGTAGATATTACACTACGCTAATTGTGTTCTACGACACAGTTAATATTTTGGATACTCTAGGCGTTTCTTATCCTCTTTCTCGTTCTCGTAAAACTGAGGCTATCTCAAGATCTATGCTACTCTGCGCAGCCCACCAGGAAGAGAACAGAAACTCTTGTACCCAGGATATACAAACGAGAGTTGTGGTTAGGTACCGTTAAAAAAACTGTAATCCGTGCATATAATGCTCTTTCAGTTTTTGGATTTAAAGCTTTTTGCATACTGATCGCAGTAGTCCTTTAAAAACTAACGGACAGTATACCAGTTGAAGAATCTTAGAGTTTGTTTGTTGAATCTTGTACTGTCCGCTCAACCTTCTTGTCACTTTCCAGTGTGTACAATATGTTGACGCAACGGTTCTTCCAGCACTGGTGCCCAGACTTTCCGATCTCTTGCGAACCGGGGTTGGATTGGGAACAAAGGTAACGTAATTTCTTTAGACTTTGGTTATTTAGCCTTCCCACAATTAAACGCTCTATTTATACACATATTGCCAAGAACGAGAGCAAACAATTCGTGCAAACGCTAATATTGCCTTTGTTTTTCAGGCAGGAAGCGCTGGTTTTGTTGTTTCTCTCACAATGCAGTGTTCTCAAGATTTGACGCCATTTGCCGGTAAGACTCACCATGAGATAAGGTTGTTCACCATTTATCAAAAAAAATTCAGGAGTGGAAAATGTGCTTACTTACCATTTGCAATTCTTCACCGCCATCTTGGGATTATGATCAGGCCGTATTCGTAGTCTCTCTCGGTAATTTTTTTGGAGTTAATGGACAATCGAACGGAACTTACCAGCAGCCATCTGAAAAAGAACGGATGCTTGTGGGAAATTTTGAAAAGAAGCCTTGAGAGGTGCAAAGATCCTGTCTTGTGGACGTAGCTTGAAATGTTTCTCACCCCTAAGAGACTCAATACCTTAAAAGGTACGGTAAAAATTTCGCCTGTGGACTCTTTTGAGGCTGAACAACCTAAGTTCTAAAACCGCGTTTCAACCCCTGAAAAAACGTCGAGCACCCCCCTATCTTTTTGTATGGGAATCTTCTCCCCGTTATCCAGACCTCTCGCACTGATAAGGCTCATAAGGTTGTATTTGGCACGGCATTCATGGAAAGTAGTCTAATTATTATTTTTTACTATATAAGATATTAGTAAGATATTAGTAACTGAATATACACTATTTGCA
>CM042757.1:21010361-21026996 GCA_022496165.2 Catalaphyllia jardinei | reverse complement strand
TAACGTTTTAACCAACATTGTTTCTGATCAATATTATATGTAATTGAGTCATTGTAAAATATCCTATATTGTTTGTCATGAATTAATTTCTTCTAAACATAGTAATTTGTTTTAATATCTATATCTTATTACAATTTACTGACAAAAATATTATTTCCAAAAATTTCTATAACCATTCTTCTATTTGAGTTGCTCATTTTAACTTCCATTTTACATATTTTGGATTTTCCCATGTAACCATGTTGTGACACAGCTCACATTGATGAAACCTAATCACTTGCATAATATCATGCAAATAGATACAGAAAGTTAATATTTTTTTTACAAATATGTGAATTTAATTGCTACATGAAAATAACTGGTAAGCAGTCCATAAGCACTGGAAAGTCCATGCCATGTTTGATGATTACAAAATGGATGACCTTTGTATTTTTTCCATGTGGGAAAATGATATACCTGGTAGCTTTTCTGAGTTAAAGGTGTGAAATTTGTATCCTGGATGAGCCAGGATTTTTGAACATAATATACTGCCAAACCTTTTTGGTTCTTTGCATGCAGATAGGTGCCTACAGACAAAACAGAGAAAATTGAAGTGAAAATGATATTTGAAATGAAAAAGGACAAAAAATGTGGAACTACAAATAATGCCTAACTCAAAACGTTCTGTTGACCATCAGTCTTCCTTGCCTGAATGTTGTCCTTTTTTAAGGTAAAGGTCATAAATTACTAGCAATGAAAATGTAGAACCAAGTGAAAGGAAAGGAGTGACAAATATCAGTGCCAGAGACACTGAAAGCCCTAAAGGTTTGGAAAGGTATAAAATATATAATACCAAAACAAAAAAGCAGAAAATCAGGTCATGTGAAAAAGGGAGAGCCAGATTGTGATGTGCAAAGCCTGTGTATGTTATGACTTTAGCACTTTGATACCAGTGATAGCCAGTTGTTAACACAACAAGTCCACAATAAATTGGTAACGGCATTAAGCGGTCTTTGTCGTTCTTGATTGGAGTGGCTGGAATCAAAGAAGGCAGAAATAAAACAAAACGGAGTAACCAAAGGTAGACTGTGACTTCTTTATCTTTGGACCAAGATAGTGATACTGTGAACCAAAATGACAGCCAGATGCAAATACCCAAGATGTCCATTCCCCACATGGGTAGCCTCAGGGCTGGAGACTTCATTCCCATTTGGTCTTGCAAGCTGCTGTGATATCGTAACGCAAATAGTGGAAAAGCAACACTGAGGGCACCGCCCAATGCCAGCCATGCATATGCGCACAGTTCAAGGGTGGACATTGTGATGAGGCGTGATCTGATGTTGATGAAAAGTATGAAGGGAAGAAGTAGGGACATTAGTTGAGAATAACACCAATATCCCAGAGCTGATTCTGTTGTCACACTTTGAACCTGCACACAACAAAACTTATAATGTTAGATAAAATATATTAATATGAGGAAGAGATGACAAGAGAGGATGCAATGTGTTTATAACTGGGAAATAAGGCACCAGAACACAGCAGGGTACACACGTGTAGGTGGATTTAGGGAGAGGAGATGAGACCAACATGCTTTTTGAATGAAAGAAATAAGGGGTGGAGGGGGTATCGTAATCCCCTCAAATAATCCTATATACATGTAAAAGGGGTATCAAATGGTCCCATTCAATTTAAAAGTGCTTGCAAATTTGGCCTTTGCTCAAATTGCCCGCAAAAATTAGATGAGTGCTCATGCTCACAAATTTTTGCAACAGCTCGCATGCTCAGATTCTGGAGTCTGGTAGAATTTAGCTTCTTTTCATGGTTAAAAACTGGCTTTAAGATCCCCTTGTACATCCACTCCCTGACTCAAGTTCATCACTAATCACTCATTACTGTAATTTCTGACTGCTTTGCCTACTCATCAACCGAAGATGGTGTTGAAATCTGTGATAAGGTCTATCCCAACCCTCCACAGGGAAAGACATTCAAGGCCAAGCTTCTCCAACAATTGAACTTAACATAGCTTACTGAGAGGACAGGGGTTGTAACCTGCTCCGCTGGGACATACAGGAATCCCCACCCCCTCTCCTGGGCCCCTTCCTCAAAATATATGGAATAGGTCCTTCTCCCCAAGTCAACTCTCACCATGTACAGCTGACAGGGAAATTTTGTTTTTAGCAAACTCAATATAACTGGTGTGTTGTAGCTTATTGTATATTGCAAATGAGTTTATACCAGCTCAGCAAGGGAAGGGCACTACACAAATAATTAAGCTAAAGCTATATCGAGCTTATTGGCCCCAACTGATTAAGCTTATAAATTAAGAATTAACAATTATGCGCGGAAGTGGAGGTAAATATCCACCACTTATGTCTTTCACTGACACCAAGGTGAATAACTGGGCTAAATTGCAGAATACCCCGCCACTTAGGGCCTGTTCACATGGAAATGGGGGACCTCAGGCAGGTGAGGTCCCCCACGCTGGTGGGGTAACCAATCTATCCATACAATCTCTCTTTTATTCTGGATAGTGTTCACATGTTAGGTGGGGTACCCCACTAAGGTGGGTTACCTCGTCAGCCTTCGGTGGGGTGAGTTTTCTTCATGTGAAAGCTGCGGAGTGGGGTAACCCACCTAACCGGGGTAATCAAATCACTTTAGCGTGGCAAGCTATTTTGACGATTCCACCTCCAAAACCGCCAAAATGCTGATGAATTGACAGTGCTGGCAAAAATTTAAGCGTGGAATTGGATAGTCAGGCTAATCAGCAGAATCAAACTAAAATTTTGCCTGCAACAACAACATTAAAGCGAAAAGCAGCTTCATGAGGAAAAAACGATAGTTCATTGTTTATTTGCATGCTTAGCGACCAAGTGATTGCATTTTGGACCTCACCCCGCGTCCCCGATGTTGCATGTGAAGACAAGTATTTTTATAACATAGCTATATGCTAGCGCGCGCTCTGATTGGCTAATTTTTTATGAAAAAGAAATGGATGGTTCATAGAGATGGTTCAGGCTGACATCATTGTCGGAGCAATTTCTTGCCAGCAGAAGTTTTTTCGCACAACTTCTTTCGAGTAAAACTTAACTTTAGCTGTTACCAATGACTAGTATTATCCAACATTTGAGTTAGGGTTTCCTGGTGACTTTGAAGATTTAGAAAATGTGTCTGAAATGGTTGCAGAAACATCGAAAGCCTCGAAAGATCAACAAAGCGAAAGTGCTACTGGTGAAAACAACACGTGCACGTGCACGTGTGGCGAAAAGTGCTGCCAGTGAAAACAACATGTGAACATGCACGTGCAGAATTTGCAATTTGATCAGTGCAGAAAAAGCGACTTTTCAGCGTGAAAAATGTCTTGCTATGTTATAAAAGCAAAAGCCTCGAAAGATCAACAAAGCGAAAGTGTTACTGGTGAAAACAACACGTGCACGTGCACGTGTGGCGAAAAGTGCTGCCAGTGAAAACAACACGTGAACATGCACGTGCAGAATTTGCAATTTGATCAGTGCAGATAAAGCGACTTTTCAGCGTGAAAAATGTCTTGCTATGTTATAAAAGCAATGGACAATGCCTAGCGCGCGTCCATCCAATTCGGGATCCACTTGGATAGTTGGGAGAGCACTTAGGTAGCTAGAGATGCTCTCGGCTGCGCCTCGAGCATCTCTTACGCTACCTTCGTGCTCTCCCAACTACCCGCGTGCATCCCGAATTGGATGGACGCGTGCTAGGCATTGTCCATTCCTTTACTTTACCATGGGTAGGTGGGGTACCTCACCTCACCGGGGTCCCCCACTTTCATGTGAACAGGCCCTTATTTGCATCTCACTGAGTAAGAATAGCAACTATTGCTATATACCTCGTTCTTCAAAGAACACCGACACGTGAAATGGCTAGGCCGGGGTATTCAGCCATTACTCCCTTCGGCTACGCAGAGCTGAATAGTATTTGGCTAATCACCTCCGAGCTAGCCAATCAGCGTGCATGAAAAGTACTATTCACTCGTGTGATAAGCTTACAAATTATTGGTTCACCTTGTAGTCTGTTGGTTCCATGTCTTTATGCCATGCTGTTAAATCAAGATGACTTTTGCTATCGCCAGTGAAGACGTTGAGAGTTTTGAGGAATCCGTACAAGAAAGACGAACCGGCGATTGCAAATACAAACAAGTTCTGTGCCGGTCGGGAGTGAATTAGACATGCTCGTGAAACCTTTAAACACACATAAACAAAACTCCAGCAGACGCTAGTTGCGTACAGAAGGGTCTGGATTTGCCCAGCTAGCAGCCATACGTCCATCATTTGCTTGCTTCTTGGGATAAAAAGAAAATAAAAGTTCAAAATAATAATAATAAAAAAATTCAATCTACGCCGGCTGCGCCCGCTATCAATACTGGCGGTCTGTGAAAGTCATGCGCGATGACAGGTGCGTTTAAAGCAACGTGTCTTTCGAAAATTTTACGAGGCGTAAAAAGGAATACTATAAAATTCTTCGATTTACAATTGATGTAGGAGATCAATGACGAATTACGAGGATCCGTATTACCAAGGAAGCCAGTCTTTCTATCAAGATGGTTTTTACTCGACAAATTACGACCAAACGTCGGCTGGGCCACATGAAAACTACGGCCAACAATATTCCGGCCAATATGGCGGAGGTAACGATGGATTTTACAGTTACAATTATCCAGCAAATGGAGGCCATCAGTTTCAGCCAGCCTATACAGGAAACATGAATCAAGGAATAAGACAAGTTGATGAAGCTCACGGGACAGATTTTGAGGACGAGCCACCACTTCTCGAGGAACTAGGTATCAATTTCGAACATATATGGCAAAAAACACTTTCAGTTTTGAATCCACTGAAAGCGACGGATTCTCACATTATGGATGACACTGACTTGGCAGGGCCTCTCTTGTTTTGTCTAGCCTTCGGAGGATTTCTCCTTCTGCACGGAAAAGTTCAGTTTGGTTATATCTATGGTTTCAGTGCGTTAGGCTGTTTAGCAATGTATGTGGTTCTTAATTTAATGAGTCTAACAGGAGTGTCTGTCTGGTGTGTCATCAGTGTCCTTGGTTACTGTCTACTGCCCATGGTAGCACTGTCTGGTGTCTCATTGTTCATGTCGCTTCAAGGAACTCTGGGGTTAATCCTTACTATTGTTGTGATTGGTTGGTGTAGTTTGGCCTCATCAAAGTTATTTGTAACAGCACTTGCAATGGACTCTCAGCAGCCTCTGGTGGCATATCCTTGTGCCTTGGTTTATGGGATATTTGCTTTGTTGACTGTATTTTGAAATGCCACAGAAGATTATCTAGATTTATGATGGAGCATGTGGTTCTTAATCTTGATCAAACATTGCTGAACATACTAAATTTGGTTTGATAACACACCCCAGCAGGATCACTACTTGATAATCAAGAGTTTTTAATTTATGGTATGTTCAATGACTGCAAAGGTTCGAAGCAAGCTCAATACCTTTGCAGTCAAGAGATAATACGAATAACAATTGCATATCAGACCTTAATAGAAATGGTTGACAGCAAGAGACTTGTCACTGACTTGTTAATGGAATTGTCTACTTGAGATACAAATATTGCATCTTCAAAACACAAGTATTATAAAATTAAATTATTTAAGGCACTGACAGTGTGTAGCTATAGTAGTATTAAGGACAATACTCTGTCAAGTTATAAAAATAGACTTGCATGCCACCCATTGATTGTGCTGACTTGCATGTATTGCATCAACATTTTAACTTAAACGAAAAAGAAATGTTGGTATCACAAGCCACAGGCAAGCATTTTCACCAAGACTGCAGACGGTCTACTTTTTTCTCAAAATCAGGCAGGGACAATGAGGCAAGGGATTGGAGTAAGACATGAGTGCAGTACTTAACCCCCTCATCCACTCTGCCATTTTGCATTCTCATTCATGGATAAATACCCGTGAGACCCTCAGAGAAAAACCAGCTGCCAGCAGTTAAGTTTATACCAAATTCTAGAGCTGCTCTAGATTTTTGCAAGTGCTTCAACTTAGAACTTGATACGAACATGAAGAAAATTTCTCTCTTGTACAATATTCTGCAGAAATGACAAAAAAATTGCATTGTGATGTTTATTTTGATTATCAAAATGAATTCTCAGCAGTGTTTGTTAGTTCTGTTCTATTATAGAGAAAGGAATATAATTTAACACACATTGTAACTGAGTAGTACAGTATTTATTTAAGTAGGAACTAATAAATTGTGTAGAGTGTACGCGTGTGACACCATCAAATTCTGAAATCCAGAACTTGAGAGCCACCGAAATGTTTTATCCTCAACAGGCATAAAAGATACTAAATTTATATCTTTTGACAACTTTTCAGCTCAATAGTTTCCTTGTTTGGAAACCAATGTATTTTTAATTTCAGGGTTAATGGCAGTGCATGGCATCACGATAATCAAATAATATTAACTTTTATAATCCATCAGATATTTTCACTCACACGTGACTGAATTAACTGCATCATGTGACTGAATATTCTCCAGCTAAAACTGGGAAATATCAGAGATTATTATATGGCAAGGTAAATCAGAGTGTTCTGATTGGTTCTTTTTTGGTCAGGACTCTGCCATACGGACTGCTTCCATGGAAATGGTCATCAGCTATGTATTTTTTTGTTTTCGAAAGCCGGCAAATTAAAAAAAGCATGACCCGAGTGCCATATAATAAACTACTTACTAAAAATAAACCTAGCTAGCTCAAGCCGTACTGGGGAATATTGGCCCTCGGTCATTTTTGTATGGACCTCGCTTCGCTCGGTCCGTACTTCCATGACCTTGGGCCAATATTCCCCAGTACTGCCCTCATGCTCGGTTAGTAAGAGGTTAATATTCCCCAATGGGCCATTTCCGAATTACCTTTAACCTCTTTTTTGAACTGTCTTGGTGATCATCCTTTCATATGAAAATGAGATTTGATTCACATGCAAATTAACCTCATTTGATTATGAATGGTTGTGCACCAGGCCTCGCTTTGATAAAGAGGCTCAAGGCAACTCGGAAATGGGCTATTTCCAAAACTGCGTTGTTGCAATAAATATTTGAAGGACAATAAACACAATAGCCTCCATTTGACTTTAAAAATATGCTCAGATATTATTGTCTTTGGACATTATCTTTTCCTCAAAGCTTCTTGGAACAAATGATGTCTAGGACAAGTACCTGAGCTCACATATTTTCACACCAAATGGAGGCTTTTGTTTACAAATTGTGATTTTTGGCCATCTCAGAAGTTAAATCTTTTTTAGTTCAGTTCAGGTAATCAGTCGACTAGATAGTCAAAGTAAGTTCCAGTGTCATAATGGCGGACCAATGAGGTTAATGATGATAACATACTACATTCTATAATTTTGCATGGAACATTTTGACGAATATCTCAACTTTGGGACTATGCACACATCTTAAACTTGCAGAACTGTCTGGTTGAATGGTTTTTTATTTTATTTTTTATTGTGTCACAATGAACACACTCTTGAATACTTTTTGTTGATGAACAGTTGCTTGGCTGTGTTCATGAATAAACTGAACAAGGTGGTTTCCAAGGAATAATTATTATATGCTGTCACCGTAGAATCAGTGTTCCTACGTAGTGAATATGTAATTAATACTTGTGTAGCAATGGCAAATATATACTTGTGTAACAATGGTAAATAGATTGAAATATATATTCTCCTTATTGATTTCCTTTCATCTATTTTAATGTCAGTTGTGAGAATCTTCTGCTTGGTCAAGACAACCCAAGACTTCCTCTGGAATTTGACAATGCAGCTGTAGGTATGAAGCATTTAAATGAATCATTTCGACCTTAAAAGGTGCGCCCTTCCTCCCATATTTCACACCATAAAGCCTCCAAGTCCTTTGCGGTTGAAGCAATCTCGTTCCCAGATATTTTGCGTTTTTGGTCCGCGGTGACAGTGCGCGAAATCAAAACACTCCGAAACCAGAAAATTTTTGTCTGCGTTCATGACTCTTTCACATTCTCGTCACTAGAGGCCACGCTCCCTTTTGGTCAGTACCAAGAATCGCGATCTCTGCGTGGGTCCGATTTTTGGAGCATGCGCAGAGTAATCTTTCGTATTTTTACCCAATCAGATTGGTTAGAGTTGACCCTGAGCATGCGCAGAGTGTCGGGAAGTCTGCTCGCAGACTTCCGATGTTCAACTTTCCCAGAGGTTGCGGTTCTTGGTGCTGACCAAAAGAAGCACAGCCTCTTGGAACGAGAATGGACCCTGTCATCGTTTGCATGCATTCAAGCTCAATAACAGTTTCTGAACACGCATCGAGAGAGTGACCGCCATAATCAATTCTGGCTCGCCTTTCAGTTTATCCCAGAGGATTGCTGCCTGTGAGAAAACCTGAGAACTAGCTTGCGGTTGTAGGTGAAGCCGGTGCGAAACTTGTGCTCCTTAGCTCCGCCTTTCTCTTCGCTCTCAAGTAGCAAGTGTTGCAAGGTGTAAGTGTTGCAGTTATATTCGGGGTCGCAGCTCGACTTGCGAGGCAGTCTAGCGTGAAATGCAAACTTCTTTTTAATTTGCAGTCGTAGGAGTCGCGATCTTAGCATGCTTAAAAAATCTCGCGTCAACAAAATATGCCTAATGCATTGGTAAAAATAATGACTGATGTAACTAGGTAATGCTTTAATAGAATAAGCTTGGCCTAAAATGAAAAACACATCATCAGTGACTGTCGTAGGCAATGCAGAGGATATTTACAAGTGTTTACGCTTTTGATCCAAGATTCCCTTTTTTTATCAAAAGAAAATCTATAAAGCACTGCAAAAAAGCGAAGCGAGACACCCTGGGAACGAGGCTGTAAGGAGAGTTTTAACGTTGACCAGGCCATTAAAAAGATTAGTGTAACATCATTTATCAAGTTCGTTTGTTTCAAAAACGGTTGGTATTAAACAACCCGACAACACGGAACGAGTCTCGGATCCCGAAGGTTCTTGACTAACTCTTCGCGAACGTGTCAAAAGAGGAGAGCGATTTCTCGGAAATGGCGGCGAATAAACGCGTCTTTCCGAATCTCGGAATGCCACTTTCGTGAATTCGGTGAAGGACTGGGAACGCTGCAAATTCTGAAGCGAAAACGGGCGCGAAATGTTATTAACTGAGCTTCGTTTCAGGAGTTTAAAGGCTCCTCGCCCTTTCGGGGAATCAATGGTTGTCTTTTTCGCATTGTCGCCTTCTTCGGTACTTTCCAGTATTTTGGTCTTCAGTTTTCTTCCCTGTTTGAACGAAGCTGTAAGCTGGCATTCATAAATTCGATAAACCTCTAGAAACTGGTCTTTGTATGTCTTGTTCGACTTCCTACGCCCTGTGACGCCATGTTCCGGTGGGTTGGCCTGTTCAAGACACTGGAATTGTCTTCTTTGATAATGGTTTTCTTGCGGAAGATTCTCATACATTTTAACGCGTGAGGAATTAGCATTTGGCAGTAAAATGCTTCCTTCAATTCCGTTTATTTTCGCCCATTCCAATGCCGTCATTCCATGGATCCAGTCTCTGTTGTTCATAGCAGCTTTTCCTTCCTTAATTAAAAACCTAGCACAGACGATGTCTCCGTTTATACAGGCTTGCATAAGGGGAGTGGTTCCATCATTGTTCGGTACGTTTACACTGAGTTTGTATTTCTGCAGTGCATTGACAAGAGCATTTAAAATGTTAAAATTCCCAGCCTTAGCTGCGTGAAAAAGCGCCGTGTTCCCTTTCTTGTCTTTGCAATTAAGGTCGAAATTCCCAGCCTCTTGCAAGAACAATGCGACCATGTCTTCTTTTTGTTTCACCACAGCAGTTGACAACGCTGACAATCCATTGCTATCTGTCACATCAATCTTCGCTCCTCGTTTCAACAAACGCAAGGCAATGGAAATCGCCAATGAATCTGGTTCAACAAAGCACAGTTGAATTAACGCAGTTTTACCGTCTCTGTCTTTCGAATTCAAGTTAACTCCTAAATCTATAAAGGAGCGAACTTGTTTGAAACGACGCTCACAAATGGCTTTGTTCAAAGCCGCCATCTTCAGCTTCTCTGCTATCTTCGATATGTGATACGAAAATTGTATTGTTTCCTAAAAGTGTTTCCGCCTCCCGCGATACGTAAATATCTTATCAAATACTCCAACAAAACACTATTTGTAAATCTTTGTAGCAGCTGGGAGCTTCTGAAGCATCAAAAAGGGGCCTTTAACATAAATAAATTGATCAGAATATAGCTCTTGGGATGTTTGTAATTTAAAGAGAAACCCATTTAAATCATTTCCCTTCTTTTGAATTTTTCGTCTTCTTTTGTTGATTTTTCACCCGTTGGTATATGTCGTTGGTTGCTGTAATAAAATCGCCACTGCTAGCCGGGAAATTGCGGGTCGTAAAACAAATAAAGATCCTATAGGAAAAATAAATAACGAACGTTACTCATATCAAATTTAGCTTATTATGTTGACATCTGAAAGTTCGAAGAAGCCCTCAGCCACACTTTACTGTAATTTATTTAATCAACTTATTATGTCTGGCAAAGATAAAGAATCCCTAATTTTAACGAAACATTTCAACGATATAAGTCATATGTTGCTAATAGGGACACTCACCGTTACGTCACCTATTGTCATTAATGTGCCAACCAGAGGTTTATTGGCTGTCGAAACAAAGGATTCTTTTGTTCTGTGGTTGGCAAAATTTAAATATCAAAAGACTTGTTTGTAAACAGTGAGTATCGCTATATGGCGAATGGAAATATTTGTTAATAGCTAGCCGCTACTAAACATCTCATATTTGCATGACAATTTATGCAGTTGAACATAGACGCGAGAGAATTCCTAGTGCAAGCTGACAAACAGAACAGTCCCAAGGGAAACCCTGGGTATATTTTTCGGATTTGGAACGAAATGTTAGGGGGGACATACAGGGGAAAAGTAAAAAAAGAGATTAGCGAGCTTTCGGGGTTTAAACCAGGTTATTTTGGTGGTCATCTCATCAAAGGATCTACATCACGGTTTGGCCTGAATTTGTCAAGTTCAACGTTGAAATCCACTTTAATCTTTCAGGGCTCGAAATTGCGACCGATACGGTCGCATTTGCGACTTAATTTTTCTTTTTGCGACTAGAAAAAATAGAGTAGTCGCAAATTTGCGACTAGGTTTTGCCTTGTCTGATACGAAATAAATATAAAGAGCTAGCAGTTGAGTTTTTGCTTAAATAACTTTAGAAATAAAAAGATTCAATGAATTTGCGACTTACAATTTTGTTACAATCTGAAGGTTTATCGTAATTTCCTTTGATAGCCCGCCATTTTCAGCGGTTTCTTTACAAATGTATATCGCAGGCTCATATTACGTTTCGCTTTGCCGTTTTGATGACCGGTTGCCGTGGTGCGCGAGTCATGGCACACATTTGTATTGAATGGTTCAGTCATTAGGGGTTCTTTGAATAACCACTGTAGCAACACCCCTGAAACTTAAGGTGTAAAGTTTGTATATAAAAAAAGAATTCATTACTTGTTTTGTCATCGGTGGAAAACCTTCGAAAGGTAGAACTACAAATGTAGGTAAGCTAATATTTCTGTCCAGTACATGTGTTAGGTTATTTTGCAGAGATTGGATGCGTTTACATTTAAGAACTGCAGTTTCCAGCGGTAATATCTGTTCATGATTTGTAAATCTATCGCTTTGACTAAAATAACAGGCACTTGTGTGCCTTAATTTTCAGAAAGGGACACAGGTTCAACTTGATTGTTTAGATGGACTAGTAGTGTTGTCTAAGACGCAAAGTGTTCTTTACTATTAAATCTCTAAATGACATGAAAACTGTAGAAACAATGGAAATTAAAGCGCTACACGTTTCAAAGTCTATTTTTAATCACTTATTTATTAATTAAATGACCTCAATTAATTTTGCGACTAAAATTTTCAAAGTTGCGACTAAATTTTCGTAACTAGTCGCAAATTGCGACCGGACATTTTTTTTAATTTCTTTGCCATCCTTAACATTCTTGTTCCTTTATGGTTTATTATTATCTCTTTGGTGTTTTTCTATCTTAGTAGACTATTATTTTCAGGCTTTTTTCAATTAAAAGGTTATTTTTTGTACGGGGCCAAAATCACTGAGCTCGCCGCTGAGCTCCTCAAGTTTACTAAGAGGAAGTGTTAAGCCTGTTATCTGTCTGTTTCAAATCTAGTAATCCCCTTAGCCATCGCTTACTCCTTTTCTCCTGTTCGAGAAAATCTTGAAACTTTTATAGCTAAATAATTGCATTAAACTTTCAAACGTAAAAAATTCCTCATTATAGCTAGAATGATCATGCTTTTGAATGCTATTTGGAAACAGTTTCTTTGCAACTTGTTAAAAAATAACTCTAGGTAAAAAGCATAGACATCGTTCTACGATTCAGCTCTACAAATATAAACTTTAAAGGGTTGCGTATACAGCTTTTTTCCAATTTGGAATTGTTTTTATGCCTAAACAGTTTGATCATGATTGATGAACCGAAAACAAACGCAGAAATTTTCTGCAGCTTATGCCGGAAAATACATCTCAAACTTCTTTGTTTTGCGGTATATATTATGCAAATCTCATACGATTATTAAAAGGATAATGATCCTTTTGAAACGTTTTTTCATATCCGATTGGTTTTGTCTGTTTTTTTTGTTTTATGTTACGTCACCTAATCGAATTTAGCCTGACAAAAGCTTTAGAGCACCTGACTCGTCCCCAGTCGTCTTCGTACAGCGCAGGGAGAGGACGAGTCAGTTACATCACCACCACCAGTAGACATTTCCAGTTGTACTAGTTAATTTTATGCTGCAAATCCCTGCGTTATTTTTCATCATTTGATCTATTATTAGGCTTCTTTTGGAGACTTGTTATTGGGAAGGAACCTTGCGTTTTATCGAAAATGGCTGAATGCCTCCAAAATATGGAGTGAACTCTGGATAAACGGTAACGCCATAACATGCCAAGCTAAGTATGCATTAGGGTGAGGGTTAGAACTTATATCAATGCTTGAATTTTACATTTTATCAATGGCTTCATACAGATCGAGTTCTTCGTCTCTACTGTCAATCTCACGGAATTAAACGATCGTGTGTTTCTAAGTTAAGCAATATCTTCGCGAGTCAAATGTTCTAAATAAATGTCGAAAACTGCGCCCTTCCCACGACTATTTGGTAATTTTATATTCTGTACTTCACGTGAAAGCCGCTTTTACTTGAAAATTAAATGAAATGCCTGGAGAGAATCTGAAGGTAGACGGCCAGTTCAGAGAGGCGTTAATGATGTCGCCCCAGGGGTTTTGGGGAACAAGGGAACGTGATCATTTATTTCACGGGAACAAGGGGCATTTTGGGGGTTAATCAAAGGGAACACGAGGGATATCTTTACTACTGAGGGGAATTTTGACAAAAAAACTTTGGGATACAACGGGATTTATTAACAGGGAACAGAAGAGAAAAAGTAACATTTTTAAGGGACGGAGTGAACATGCCACCTCCCCTTGGGAGGCCCCCGTTTATGATGAAGCAAAAAAAAAAAAAAAAAACAAAACAAAGATGGTTACGATTGTAAGACGGATATGAAATACTGAAGAAAAACTCGAAAACTTTCGGGACGAAGTTTCATATCCATGATGTAGCCGTTGTTGTTACATTTAAACACGCCACAAAGAATGAATGCTTCACATTTATTTGATTATCCCAACACATAACTTTAACATCCCAATACTAACAGCAAAAATAGTCTTAGAGCATTAAAACGCTCCTAGAAGTTTGGCTCTCACGTAAGAAAAAAATAGCACTATGTTAACGTTTGTTTGTCCTTGTAAAGACATTTCAAACTATAAAGTAGCCTGCGTAGAGACGTTCCTTTTTTTTATTTTTCTAAGCGGTGGGATCGAGCAAGCGAGCGAGTAGAAGAGCGCGCGCCTGGGGCGAATAGACAATGGGGAAAATTGGGGAGAGGTGGGTCACTCGCACTTAGCACTCACTCGCAGGTTCGTTCTCTCCGCGTGCTCTTGGAAACGCCTGCTGCCCAGGCTAACTCTAAAACTAAAAAGCAAATAAAAAATTCAAGAGGTCATTTCCGGTAGTCATTGCTGGTATGTGTGGTCAGGTCTGGTGTTGGTTGAACGTTTCTGAAGAAAAAACAACAATTGAAAGACAATATTAGGTTGTAATATTTTGAAGAGGTTTCTACATAGTGGTTGAAAAGCATATAATAATATAATATCGAGCGACCGATTGAATATCAGTGGAAGGGAAAAAAATTATACACGCAACAATGCGAATGCAAAACTCAAGTTAACTATTTCTGCTAATTCTTGATAAGTCAGATTTTAAGGTTAATATACAAAACTGTTCTTATTGAGGGAAAACTCCATGAAAAGTCTTAAAGCGACAGTGAAACCATGAAAGTTGTAATTATTAGGCTGGTTAACACTGAGGTGGATTGAGGCGGATTTGAGAAAGGCAAAGTTTTAAATCTATGTTATACACCATTCGATTATTACGGGACTTAGCTTATTAATGCAGCCAAGTGAGTGAAATATTGCCTTACATTGAATCATTTATTCGTTGAAATTAAACGAAAAACATTTAATAGAGATCAACAGATCTACACACTCAAAAAATTCGAAAGTAAAATATAAATTCCTTTTTGACTCGACGTTGTCGTTGGAGATGCCGTCGTCATTTCTTAAGCTCTCTATTTTTGGGAGCAGGAATGACTCAGTGGTGAAATTGCTCATCTCCCACCTATGTGGCCTGGGTTCGACTCCGGCCCGACGCCATGTGTTGGTTGAGTTTGTTGTTGTTTCTCGTCTTGCTCCGAAGGGTTTTTTTTCCGAGTTTTCCGGTTTTTCTTCCTCCACAAAAACCAGTATCTTCAAATCTCAGTTCAACCCGGATATTGGACCCGTATGACAACTAGCTAAGGCTGATGTGGCTCAGCCTCTCCGCTTTAAATATTGTAATGTAATTTTAATTACCTTTAACATTTTTGCTGCCAAGACTGAATGAATTTACTCAGTTCCTGCTGGACGTGGTCTTCGGGATCTTTGAACTCCTTCCACTGCTCTCCATTAGCGTCACCACACAGCCCGCGAACGCGGCTGCGCAGAAGAGGCGAGGCGAACACCTGGATCCGCTGACCTTCGATTGTTGCGTGCAGGTTATACTGAAAAAGATTATGAAGCGCGGGGTCAAAATTTCTGAAGACAGAAGACTTTGAAAAGAGTCGAAAGACTTACTACCGGCGACAGCATGGTGTTTTGACGACTCCAGTCGGGGCTTACGTTACCGTAAAAAGCAAGCTTGTTTGCATTAGTTTAATATTTACAGATCTCTGTAATCTCGACTTTAGGAGAGAATAAGAGATGTACTTTTAGATTTGCACACCTCTATGCACATAACGTTCTGAAACGTTTGCAGATAGCATTTTAATTAGAACTGCATAATTTTTTCGTGGCTAACAGCAAAAACTGTACCTGCAATATCGGACGTAGCAAACCCTCCAATCTTTCGGTAAAATTTGCAATGCATACTTAGAGTGCGTTTCTTCAAGAAAATCCAAGATTGGACTATTAAATGCGAAAGAATCCGAAAACGGATTTTGCGTTCCTTTACTAAACAGATTAATCCAAGATCTCTCGGATGATGGTGCGTCAAACAAACCGAAAACTCTTCTCTGGACAAGGATTCTTCGTTTCCTTTGACGCACCATGATTCGAGAGATCTTGGATTAAACTGTTTAGTTAGAAACGCAAAATCCGTTTTCGAATTCTTTCGGATTTAAGAATCCAATCTTGGATTTGCTTAAAGGAACGCACCCTTAGAGTGTATGTGTGTAATTTCTCAGTTTATACAACAAAATCATATTAGAGCGGGCGCGGGTTTAAAATGAAAGGCAAAACTGACTTGAAAATATTCTTGGTTTCACTTTTACTAGGCTCGATTTCTGGCGATCTCGCGAGTTTAGAACCGGCTGGTTATTAAGCCTTTACTTTCTGTGCTCCATAATTCGCTCGAAAAACTCACGCCACTCACTCTACCAATCAAAAGCAAACAAACCTAAACCAATCGCGTCTTGCCTGCATACGTTTTCCCGCGCTTTGACGTGTATTGGCTTCGAGCTTTCATTGGTTTCGTTGTCTCGCTTACTAGCCATTATACTTGTTTTGGTTTTGGCTTTAACGACATTCACCAGTTGAATACTGCTCATTTAAACGAGAAAAGAAAACGGTGGCTAACTTGGGGACTGAGCAATAAGCAAGAGAAATTCTCACCTTAGTTGAAAGGTGAATCTGACACTTTCCACCGGACATCTGTATCTTAGTGACGGTGGCTCCTCCCTCTTTTGTTTGACAAGCCTTTTGAGAGCAATCCGCTTGATGTCCGTCAATCAAAATGGTTTGGTCTGGGTTGATTACGACGGACTCTTGGGACGATTGAATTCTCGCTGCGACAGCTTTCTGGCCTTGTTTGTCGATCTTCATAGTGAGCTGAAGGAAAAGTATGTAAAAAAAACCCTTAATTCTTTCTCTCTTAAGAACGCCCCAAACCAATTCTTTTATACAAGGGAGGAGGGAGGTGGGAGGAGGGAGGAGGGAGGAGGGAGGAGGGAG
>CM042757.1:21001106-21010351 GCA_022496165.2 Catalaphyllia jardinei | reverse complement strand
GAGGAGGGAGGAGGGAGGAGGGAGGAGGGAGGAGGGAGGAGGGAGGAAGGAGGAGGGAGGAAGGAGGAGGGAGGAAGGAGGAGGGGGATGAGCGCAGGCTCATTTCCTGAACAGCGGCTGGTAATCGAGCCTATATTATTGATAATGCTCAAAACCTTTCAAGTTAGAAGTTAGAACCACTTAACAGAACCATACGAGAATGCGGCTTGATAGGTTTTATTTCAAAGATCACACGTTAGTGATAGTGATAGTGATAGCGATAGTAATAGTGATAATAATAATGTATTTAACGTTTCGATAGAAGGAAGCTGTTATCCACAAAGTTTGAATCACCTTGTCAGTGGCGGATCCAGACCTTGAGCTAAGGGGGGGAGGGGGGGGGGGGGTCTTGATTTACTTGCCCTGCTGGCCTTTTTCCCTTCAGTCATTTCTTCTTTTTATACCCAAAATAAGGGGCAGGCCCGGGTCCCCCGGGCCCCTCCCCTAGATCCGCCACTGCCTTGTACAGTATCATAAACCGCCCCACATGAGTACTGCTCAATAGCTTTCATTGAATGGTCACACACTAGGGTTTCTTCTGCAGAATTTAAGAAAGTTAGAATCATCTTGTATAGCATAATAAACAGTACCACATGAAAGTACTGCTCAATAGCTTTCATTGAATGGTCACACACTAGGATTTCATTTGCAGAGTTCAAGAAAGTTAGAATCATCTTGTATAGCATAATAAACAGTACCACATGAAAGTACTGCTCAATAGCTTTCTTTTGAATGGTCACATACTATGGTTTATCTACAGACTCAGTAATAGGGTTCAGAGTGTAATCCTTAAGCAAGTAGAATTAGAGCCAAATTCCTCGGTAGACTGCATCCGAGTGGGAAAAGCATGGGAAATACTTGATCTCAAACAAAAGCATTCTTACCTGGATTCTACACTCCTTGCCTCCCCAATGATCCTGAACCAAGACGTAAGGGCAGCCACCACCCTTGATGTTGTATTTGTACCGCAAGTCATCAAAGACCTTCACGATTTGATCCTGCACCTCACACTGGGCTGCAAACATCACCATGAGGATTTTAGACAATAGGCTATTTTACAGTCATGTGCTTATAGGTATCCAGCCAGGAGATGACCTTACTTTGATACTGACCTCTCTGCTGTTCTCCTTGAAATGCCAACTAGTTAGCATAAGATCAACTTGATATTCTTGTTTTTCATGTGATGTAATCATATTCCAAAATTGAATATTATCTTTCCTTCTGAGGTTTTAGTTTCATCAGATAAAAGACCCTATAGGAACTTGACATTTCACAATGTTTTAACTGGACAGGGTTCTTCTTATTGTAATAGAGCACGTTTGAATTTTCTAAGCTTTTGTGTTGCATGACACTGAAAATGAGTCAATGAAATGCGCAGATGAAAATTTCTTTCCCTGGATTGATATTTGCGCAATACAAATTGATAAATATTATTATATCATTATTAATATTAAATTGGAGGCCCGAGAAGGCTGTCGCGGAGGTCAAAAGAAGAGTTATCACTTTAGTTTTTGCTAGGAGAAGTATTTATTTCAATTTGTCGGATCTCTAGAGCAATAATTTTGCGTTTCAATAGCAAAACTCAGTCACAGATGTTTCTGTTATTTCACGGCTGCCATGTTTGTGTCCCTCTGAAGGACACTATTATGCCGTCTCTATACGAAGCTCTATAGATTTGGGTGACACACTTCTGCAAATAACGTGCGAATGAAAAACAGCACAGACCTGATTCTTGGCGAGGTTGTTTATATGTCAATCATCTATCGTAACCCAGATTCTTGACTTTATTCATTGAATGGATACGATTTTTATTTTTGATCACATGACTGGTGAAAACCAAGAATACTCGACAAAAGAAGGTCACCTGTAGCCTCGTTGCCATTCAAAGGCCAGGTTACTGAACAGATAACTGTGAAATGGTCTATTGTTTCTAAAACCATTTTATAATTCATCAAATTTAAACAAAGAAAAACATGACCCTGACCGTGTTTACATATCTGATCATAATCAGCACAGATTTTAACAATTTTGTTTCTCCGTTTTCTCCTTAGTTTTAGGTTTCATTGAGAAGATAAATCAACCACTCAAGACCGTGTTTCACCACATTTCCAGTTATTCTTTAATGTTTAGCAATACAGAATGATGAATACAAGGAGTAGAATTTGGATCAGATTACAAAAACAAATAATTTCAGTAATTCTTGGCTCGAATATTCTGTCTGACTTGTGAAAGCTACATTTGGTCAATTTATGTGAATTTTTGGCTTAAAAATCATTAGCTATGTTTCTTGCCGTCTCTTTCTAGTCCGGGTTCGAGGAGCTAAAGAGTGGTTCCTACCTAACCCTAGTTCGGAAAATCCGTCAATATGCACTAAAAGTCTCAGAAGGAATTGGTCATATAAGCGAACGGAAATAGGTGAAGTTTTCGACTATTTTCCCCAAGACGCAGGCTAACACCTTTCTCTTTGCTTGTCTTTTTGCGTCTTCAAACATATGATCTTTCATTTTTTCACTTGCATTCTTCACCTTCTATGGAAAATTACGAACTCACAAATTGGCCAGTTCCCAGTTGGCTTCATTCTCCGCAGTTCAAATATATCAACTTTCATATACAGCTGTTTCGAGAAAGGTTGTCTTACAACTGAACAGAAAGAAGCTCACGTGACAGTGTCAAAAGTTAATGTGGGTAATTTTTTCAGGCTATAATTTCATAACTGCTTAACTTGCATGTATAACTATGAGGATTAGTCATGTCAAAGTAGTTTTCTCCGCAGTTCAAATATAATGTATTTCATATACTCCTTGTAGAAATTATTGCATTTACCACAGAAAAATGAAAAAACTATGCAAGCAATAGTCTTACCATAGAGGGAATTTTTGATTTCTCGTAGAGATAAAGGGAAACGCTCGATCGTCAGGGGTAGAGCGAGGTCAGTTCTCTCAGCCACTGCGTTAGGAGTCTGGACTTTCAGGTCGGCTGTCATCGGTGAGGTGAGCGCAAATTTAATTGCCACTTGCTTGGTGTACTGTTCTGGTCGCATGACCCAAGCAAACTGCTGAAGGAGATACAAGATCTGTGGCTCCCAGTCATAGAAGAATCTTCTCCATCCCTCAGGGACCTACAGATTATTAGAAAAAAACTTTTGAGCCTAGCCTTGCAGCATAACGAATCAAAAAAAAGAGAAAAACTCTACCAATTCTTATCTTAGTAATTGCAACTCTTAACTTGAACACCGCACGCGTCTTTGAAATTTTAGAACATTCCGGCTTCTTAATACAAACGGGCAGGTTTGCACTCTCACGTAGTGATTTAAATATATCAATTGAGTTTATGGAGATATCGTTTTGTTTTTTATTCATGATTTCGTTTAAGGTTTTTTGTGTCCAGTGAATGGTTAGTATTTCATGGAAGGTCCGCTTTTAGGCTTGGCTAAATCCATATACTAATCTTCCTTTAATTCCCACCCACGTTAATGCAGTTGTTACCTCTTTCCAATCAAACTGCAGGCGCAAAGTTTTGCCCTGGTCTTGAACGTGTCCAGCGGCGGATACCTCGTACACAACGTCCCCTCTTCCAAACTGCAATGTCATTCCCTGAGGGTTGGCAGTGCATTTCAGCATACAGTCTTCACATCCGGGTGCTTTTGTGCCCTGCATCTGTATCACCATTTGCTGGGCGGCTTTGGTGTAAGTTACAGTGTAAGGGATTTGGCGGGTTACTGTTCCTGAGGAAGCGTCAATTTGGCCGACGACTCGAAGCTCTGTGACGGCGTAAATGAATCACAAAGCGTTAAAGGTAAAGTCTGCATACCAGCCAAGCGGCCCATCAGGCTGGAGCTTATCCCGGTTTCTGTAGCATGAAGTGACTAGAAGTATTTCTACTCCCCCCCCCCCCCTGGATGGGATGCTAGTCCATCACAGGATTACCCCCAGCATTAAATTCGCCGGTACCCATTTATACACCTGGGTGGAGAGAGGCACTGTCAGAGTTAAGTGCCTTGCCTAAGAACACAACACAATGTCCCCGGCCAGGGGCCCGTTTCTCGAAAGACCCGGTAACCTAACGGGCCCGAAATCATAGTTTGAAATCAAAGTCTCAAGAAAAGTAAGGTGTGTTTCTGACCTCTAATGAAGCCCATTTTGTTTCTTTAGCTGATAGCTTTACTCTACAATTTTCAAACTTTTTAAAACTACCATCTGGAGTGGAAAACAATACAGCTTAACGGGTCCGGTAACTACCGGGAGCTTCTAGAAACGAGCCCCTGGACTCGAATCTGGAGTGGAGCGCATCAACCATTAGGCCACCGTGCCTCCCGGACAAGACGTTTAAGGATCATGTAATTTTTGTATCTTACGTATTACAAAAAAAAAAGAAAATTTAGGTACGCTTAGTATCTCACCTTTCTCGTCATTTTTTTCTACCACGTGTTTCCAGTGTGCAGCGGCTGGTTTATCTGCAGCGGGAACCATGGTAACGCGCAACTCAGTCAAAGCAATGGTTGGGAAGACTGGAACTTGCTGAAGCCTTAACGAGGGGAGGTCTGGGCATTGTCCTTCTACGCAAAACTGAACTCCAAAAAAGTTCTCTCCTTTGCAGGTCTTTTCAATCTGAATTGATGAAACACAACATAGACCAGATAAAAATATTACTGTCTCTAGATAAGTGACATACTTAATAGAAACAATCTAAACTTGTACTGTTTTCAGAACATAATGATCAAAACTGTGGAAAGCTTGCTGGTGAAAAAGTTTCAAAACACCAAGCTTTCGATTCCATTGTTTGGAAACTTGAACCATTAAAGCCAAATGTTTAAAAGAATCGTGAAACAAAACAGTATAGGATGTTATGTTTGCATGAATAAACTATGAAAGACGAAAAACAACGTTTTGTTTAAAAATGAGTTATTACCTTTCAAGCGGGAAAGAACACATTTGCATGCTCCGACTCCAAACGTTTTTTAAAACGCACTGTGCTTTTCAAAAAATAGAAGTATTGTCAAATTGAGTACAGTACAAAAACCAAGAGAAAAACCGAGACCATAAATTCGACATCGGACTAAGAATGTCCTGAAGCTTTATATAAGAGTTTCTTTTCCGTTTTCAAATGCCAGATTTAGAGATTTCAAATGTCGATTAACACGAATAGGACTTCTGTTTTATTCCTGGGAGCATTTTTCAAAATTAGATTTACAAATTGGAAGAAAATGGCTTGGTTAAGCACGGTGAAAAGTCATCCTCTGTTCTGAGCTGCTAGAACATTCATCTCGCAGTAGTTCAAACTAGTACCCAGGGCCTTTTCATTTTCAAACGTGGGAAGGGAGAGGCACCCTGGAGACAATTTTACCTTTTTAAGGTGATGCCTTTTAAAATCCATGGCAACCTGCTCATGAGTTATCTTAAAGGTCTTTGGATTCTTTTGTTGGACAACTGCTTGCGTGTCGTACCTGAAAAAATATTTCACCAAAAACATACTTTTAATTTCTTGTCACATAACCGACTTTTAATTAACTTGGCCGGAATGTTTTTAGTTGGACAGTCCTGAGAATTTGTTTTATGTCAAGGTAACAAAAGCCAGAAAACTATACACTTTAATTTACTCTTGACACATGTCGGCTCGAAAATGGCTCGATATTGTTAGACGAAATGAAATAATATTGTTTTGGGAATGGAGGTTGGGTTAATAACAAGTGAAACAATTCTAACGTAAGTCCCACGCTATCTTCGCATGTATTAATAATCAGCTTGGGTCTTTAAAAGGAGGGGTGCTGGGCGAGGCACGAAAGTCACTAACCCCCTCCCCCTCCCCCTTCGCCACACTGCAAAGAAATTACAGGCAGCATTTTTAGCATTTTGAGTTGTTAATTGTTAGATGTCTTCTCCAAATGCCAAGGAAAATAACACGCATTTTTAAAGATCTTGTCAAGGCGAAACACGCCCACAGAACACGGCTTAACTCTACCTGGGTGTGGTTGCCGAAACAGTGTCTTTCTCGTCCTGCCTCCCCGGCCCACCTCCCTGTCACTCCCCACCCAATCTTTTAACAGCCACGCCTTGAGACTCTGTGGTGTTCTATAACTTAAACTGACTTGAACTCACTTGATATGAAGGATGTCGCGTTGTTCTTGTGGTAGATGATAATCAATGGTGTATTCCTTGCCAGCCTGGAAGGTCATTTCAATGTTCTGATCAGGGTTAGCTCGTGCAGCGGCTTTTACCTGTAGTCCCATGCGCAGGTACGGTGTGTGGATTCCAATTTGCCGGTGTTCGTGAGCGCCAATGCTAAAATATAAAAACATTAGAATAACCTTAGAATGAGAGAGATGGAGGTATCGCTAGAGAAATTCGCTTTAATTTTTTCTACAAATTAGTAAAAAAATTGATGTTTGTACAGTTCTATAAATTTGCAAAGGAAACTTGACTTTTTGTGTGAGAAAATAGATTTAAGGCAAAAATCAGAATTTGAAAAATCGTCTAATGCCAGTTTTGCCAAGGTCGATTGACTGCTTTCAGTGAGATGACTAGCAAACCGCTGACACATAGTAACTGGTTTGAACGCAGTAGTGTAAGTAGTTCTGCTTGTGTGTTCAAGCGGGTGAGGGTAGCGGCTCTGAAAAGCACCGCTGTTGGTGCCTGACGTCTCAATAACCTGAGCAGAAGTCATCTTCAGAGCCAAGTGAATAGTGTTCGTCAGTCGATGATGTTGCAAGTCTGGTACGTTGATATTGGCTGAAAGACTCGTGAAAATTTTGTCAGCAGACATCTGTAGGTTTACAAGCAGTTTCGATCCCATTTTTGTTAGTCAAATTTAGTCAGTGTGTTTGAGGTCCGTTCGGTCGGTCCTGAATAACTCTTCTGTATGGAGGAGAGGATTAAAGAGAGGATCAAGTATAAGATATGTGCTTTCTAGTCCTCGCGTGAATAATGTTACCTAAAGTGCTGAGTATCTGTTTAGGTGTAAGAACAAAAAGAATGCAGGACAATCAGTAACAACTGAGTACTCACCATGGTGTGATCTCTGCACTGCCGGTTAGTGTCTGGAACTGTAGAAGACTGGTTATAGATGGTTCAACGTTCATTTTGGCTTTGGCGGTCGCCTTGACAACAGCCGCGGACCGATATTGGAAATCAAGTGGGACACCGGCCAACGTGGGCACCATACGGCGGCCATTGGCAAGCTGGAACGCTTTCTCAAGTGTCTGGGTAAATTGCACTTCCTTCTTTGTAATAACGATTCCTATGGCAGAACAAATCACACACGATATTTGATTTACATTCAATTACTTGCATTATAGGGAATTTTTCTACTGACCGCATTACTAACGCGATATATATTGGAAATTCGTTTGTTGAGCTCCCTGTTTAGTTAAAAATGTGTTCCGTGATTAACCAAAAACAAAAACACCAAAAGTGCTATGTTTTTTTTACTAATCAGAATCTCACACGTGACTTGGCTGAACTGGAATCCTGATTGGCTCATTACCTTATTTGCTTTGCTGTGATTGGCCAGATGCGAAATCTAGAGATTCTTTTTTTTATCTATCATCGTGATATGCAAGTTATCTATTAAACACAAAAGACCGTGTTTAACCATTGTTATAAACACCGAAGAAAGAGATGAGAGTACGACGAGCAGCGGAGTATTTTTGACGAAGTTTGAGGAGTTTGGAAATGTCCTTCTCAAACTCATTAATAATTCATCACGTTAAAACAAAGAAAATCATAAGCGTGAAGGAGGTTTGGATACCCGGTCTTGACGATTTTACTTCTGCGTTTGCTCCTTAGTTTTTGTTTTGATTGAGAAGATATATCAAAAACCTCGAATTTCGTCAAAAGTGCTCCGCTGCGCGTCGTATTTTCAACTCTCTTCTCGGTGTTTGGATATCCCGATGAAACACTGTCTCTCGTGTTTGATATAATACTTGAACTCTGTCTTGAGTTTTTGATTTATCTTCTCAATCGAAACTAAAACTAAGGAGAAAACAGAGGAGTACCGTAATGATTTTTCTTTGTTTAAACTTGATGAATTATGAATGAGTTTGAGAACGTGAAGCCGTGTTGCTCCTGCACCGTCGTATCGATAAGTTCTACTGTGTTTGCTTTTAAGTCCCGTCCTCAATTCGCCTGAGGCATTTGAAAACAAGGGTTATTTGTTTCGCTCTGAAAACGCATCAATTGTTCTCCGTCCACACTATTCGAGATAAATTTGAAAGTGCAACACTCAACGGATTTTGGATTTGTGTTTGAGGAAAACTGGGGCAGACGAATATCATGATGATTGTGAACGAAAAGCTTCGTTTTCAAAATGTTTTCCGTCCACAGTAAAAAACAAAGTTGGGGTTTTCAATTTCCTCCTGTTTGAAGAGCGTTTCCGAAAAGCTCCGTTTTTGTGACGGATTAGGGTAGTCAGAAATTGAAGCCTAAAACGGGGAAATAAAGCTCCATTTTCGAATTCCTTCGCCGTAGTGTAGAAGGGGCTTTAATGTTTACTTTCATTCCATTTTTCGGCTACCCAGTGTTGAAGTTGTGGAGAAGTTAAAGCAAAAGCTATTTACCTGCGTGAGCGTATTCAATTTTAGCTTTCTTTCCCATCAGCAAATCAGCAAAGTCCTGTGCAAAAAGCTTGATGCTCTCTTCTCTGATTTCCATGTACTTCACTTCATCCCCAAACATCTTTATGTAAGCTGCCATGTGTTGAGGGCACTAGAAAACATGCATTACATAGTTGCCATTTGGAATTCCATATCCTCTCTTGCTTATAGATATTATTAAAAACTGGATAATAGGATAATACAATTTGAAAGTTCTCACTGGCTTAGCCACCATGTTATATTAGCCATTAGTATCACCCAACTAGTGGACTAATGCAAATCCTGCATTTTGATTGGCTACGCAACTAGGGGTCTAATAGTAATAGTCATCGAGTAGCGAAATTCACCGGTTTTTCTTTCGAAATAAATATTTCTTCAACTTGCATTTGCTAACTTAATTATCGCCATTTCTGTCCGACTAGTTGGTGATACTAAAACAATTAGACCCTTCGCCCTCGAAGACCACGGGTCAATAGCCCATGAGGCTTCGCCTCATGGGCTATTGACCCGTAGCCCGACGGGCTACGGGTCTAATTGTTAATTATACCATGCTCTACAAATATGGTAAGAGCACACAGGATTTTTTCATGGGCTGTTTTTTTTGGCACCATTCGACGTG
>CM042757.1:20981106-20998606 GCA_022496165.2 Catalaphyllia jardinei | reverse complement strand
CCAAACTAAATGTGTGTAAGAGAGAGAGCAAACAATTACTAAGTTTCTAAGTCTGTGGATGAAAACCCACGTGTGATCATTCAAATGAAAGCTATTGAGCAGTACTTTCATGTGGTACTGTTTTTTATGACAAGGTGGTTCTGACTTATAAGTCTGTGGATGAAACCCTGGTGTGTGACCATTCCAATAAAAGCTATTGAGCAGTACTTTCGATAACCTAAGGTGGCTTTGAACCCCATGTAAAGAATTTTTTTAAACTTTGTCAAAAGTTGCGTCTTATCATGCCAATCAAAAGTTGATAATAGAAAAAATTTCACCGTTCCGTTTTTGAATTATAAGGCCCAAAAGCTGCCATTAAGGGTGTTTTTAGGAGGTTATACTGTTGCTATGGTGACCTATTAGGTGGCGAAAATGATAACGTGTTCACCAATGATTGAGCAGTCATTTGATACCATGATTCCAACATCACGTGAGAGTGGTTAAAGCGACCCATCCAAATATAAGTGCTGGAAACTGTTTTGAGCCACCTTAAAAGACGCAAGTTTTAATTCTCAATTTTATAGCAGTTCTTTTACGTTGTTATTATGAACATTAGTTCACCACAATTTGTTCAGGCTTCATAATAGGTTTGTTAACTCTGATCACCTATGCATTTGATATGTCTCGATAATGCGGGGAGATGTGAAAATCCCGTCACTCTTCGTTAACTGCTGTTTGGAGCCAGATGCTACTTTATAGTTTCCGCTTACATCCACTAACTTTCTAAAATACTCACAATACAAAAGAAACGCATGGCATAATATATGGCACTTGCGAACTTCAAATGCACGTTGTAGCAAGGTGAGAATCAGGTGCAAGGTTGGACATGGCACGAATGGCTCGATTGGTTGACTGCAGGAAATGTAATCATCGCGAATACATGACGTGGGTATCGCTAAACAGAACACAGTTATTTACCTCGAAAGCGTTCATCTTGTAGCCCATCATGTTCAGTTGGATCCTTGCATTCATGTTTCGAGGTAACATGCTGTCTGGGACGTTCATTTTGTTCACCTCCAACTCAAATCCGGCTTGAAATTTTTCTATTTGTTAGGCATGAAATACAGACAAAGTCAGTTGTTACTTCGTAAAACCCTCTGCTGAGCTTAGTTCCTCAGAAAACCAGCGCGTAATCCCAGTGGACGAATCATCCAGGCTACCCCCTCCCACCTCTCCAAATTGGATGGAATAGTAGTCTATCCTAGCAAATGATTTCGTCTGGCAAAAGATTTTACAGTACCTACAGTTTTGTGTAAACGTTACGCAAACTAATTTCCTGCTTTGTTCTCACAAAATGTCGTGGAAATTTCGATATGATTTCGCCTAAAATTCGAAAACTAACGGTACCTGTCAAGAACAAAAATTGCCGACATTTCGCATATGGAACAACTTCTAGGTGGAGAGAAGCACTAGGAGAGTATAGTGTCTGACACGGAAAGATAATGTAATAAGCCTGGCCCAGGTCACTCGATCCGGGGACTAACGCACTTTTCGTTACATCAGTGTGCTTCAGCACGTGTGCACTTTTTTAAGAATTAAATGCAGTGACCAGGTTCTTACCTGAATGCTGGGCAAATCGAATTCCTTTGGAGTAGCCCAGGCTATAGGTCATCCTAGGCATTAGACGGAGGGCCATGCGAGCCTGCATTGACCTAAAACAACAGTCAGCAGTTCATGTTAGCTGCGCATGTGTAGAATTTTATAACACAGTGGTCTAACGGAAGCGACTAAGAGAATCCTGATATTCTATACAATCAGAGGTTTTTGGACCATTTGGAATCCTGTTTCTATACAACTTAGTCCATGTCAACTAAAATTTAATATAATGCACATTTTGTCCTACCAGTTATGAAACACAATCATATATCTGCGTTTTAGTATTTGTTCCTTCCCCACCAAAACTCTCTGGGAACAATATTTCAACCATCACTGTCATCAAAGTCTATGACCTATCACCTTCTCTTTGTCAAGACGTTGCTGTGATAAGCCAGGGCCGACAGATGTGATATACAGAACGAGGCCACTTGATTGCTGCGGGGTGTCTGGATCGGGCCAGCCATCTCTCGTTTCACGATGTTTACGACAGCTTGCAGTGTTGTAAAGTTGGGTTCAGAGTTCAGCAGTAAATTGAAGATGGCCATGCGCAGTTCGGGGCTTTCTGTAGCGTCAGCAAAGATGACAATGAGTCGTCGAGTAGTCTGAAATGAAAGGATTTTTTTTAACAAAAAAGAGCTGTAGACTTGAAGCGGTACTATAATCCAAAAATCATTTCCTTAACTTTTCTCCTTCAGATTTTGAAAGTGTGGTCGCCTAACACCTAATTGGCAAAGTTTTGAGCTTTGACTTTTATCAAAAGGCTGTTTATTTTGAGTGTAAGTTTTGGACTTCACGGTCCGCCATTACTCATGTTTAAAACTGACCGATTAAACCTCAGAGACTTGGATCTAGAGACAATGACGTCGTTTACTCACTAGCTTAAAACTTCAGCGTGTAAACGCAATTTTATTTCATGCAAAACACGGGTTTTAAAAGTCTGAAAGCCCAAAACTCCCCTGCTGTATATTAATTCAGCCGCGTACACACGCACCGCATTCTTAAACTAGTGAGTCTTTGACGTCATTTTCTCCTCGATCCAGCTCTCTCAACATTTTTAAGTTAGTAATGGCGGACCAATAAGTAAGAAAATTCCAGTTAAAATAAACAGGTGCCTTTTTAAAATCAGAACTTAAAACTTGGGTCAGTTAGTGTTTAGTTAACATAGCTTTGAAATCTAAAGAAAAAAAGATTTTTTTTGGTCGTAGTACCACTTTAATTATGAAAATAAAATCATTGACAGCGTCTTCATCACAAGTAATTAAACTTCCTCCGTTGCAACCATTTTCTATATTTCTCATACGAACTGTGTTTTTTCTTTATATAATTATTATACTTTTGTCACTGAATCAATGAGTCAACTACGATATTAGTTTTACAATTCATGCATAGTTTTAAAAAACCAATTACTTTTTATCTAACTTCTTTCTGCTTTCGTGTTGAAAAAGGGATCAACAAATGCCATACGGTTGTGTAAAGCTGGAAGTGCAAATATCTTCAACTGACATTTATTGAGTTCATTCAAACGATAATTAGTTTCTTTGTATCTAAAGCATTAAAGATTAAAGTTTCAGTACTCTCTTACACTAGGGCCTATATAGCTTACTTTCTCTCTGGCCGCCGGAAGGATGCGCCTGAGAGCCCACACACATTCCACTCTGATCCGCAGATCATATTCGCGGTTTTCGAGGATCTCTAGTAGTTTATCTCTTGCTTCGATGCTTGCTGCGTTCCCAAGCGCCTGCATGTACATCACCTTCTCATCCGCTTTGGTTTGCTTGCTGGAAAGGCGCTCCATTATCTTCTGTTGGTGGAAGATAGTAATAGAATACTATAGAGAGAGATGACGTCATGAGGACATATCACTCTCCTTGTAGTGATCGCAATGTTTTTCTTTTGGGAGTCTATATCTATGAACATACGCGTTCTTTGTAATAAACTATTTTACAGTTATCTGCTCGGTGACCTGGCCTTTGCATGGCAGCGAGGCTGGAGGTGTCCAGGTTTTTATTGAGGTATTTATTGAAGTAGTTATTTACAATACTAAAATGGTACAGTCTGTCTCCGCTCATAAATAGCAAAGGCTAATCGCAATTACCAGTAATTATCAGTACAGTCACAATACAAGCTACTGATTGGGTTCTTATATATCGGATATTTTAGGTGAAATCAGCCTGAAAGTGTTCTTAAGTGTTCTTAATTTTTTACTTCTAAAAAAATGTAAGAGATTTACTAACTATGATGAAATACATAACTTTGAGAGAAAATTAAACTTGAGACACAACATTAGAAAATAAATTGCACAACCGAGCTTATAAGACTTTTAATTCCAAATACAGTTGTTGTACATTTGCTTTACACAGCAAGTGAAATTACTAGCATTTATACAGAGATCTTAGTGCAATACCACAGTAAAGCTACAGACACTGTTCTATTAAACTGAAAAGGGAAGAGTTTTTATATATAAGAGCAATTTTCAATTTTCAGGCTGAATGTGTTCTTATATATATGCTTCTTTTTTTGCCAAATTTCCGCCTGGTTGTTCTTAATCCACATATTCTTGTATGCGGGTTTTTACTGTACAACAATATTAGATTAAAGAAATGAAAACAAGATGACATGAAAACGAAAACAGGAGGATAAGAAGTTTAAGAAAGTCTAACAAAACTATGCATCTTATACATAGATTATGTTAAGTATGCAATTTTATACAGAAGGCGCTTCAACATAATTATCCTCAGCCTCCATTATTAAGAGTAGCAAACCATATACATGCTTTTGAAGAGACTTTTAGGGAGTTGTCGAAATTTGTCCCGAAGGAATTCCAGAGTTTAGTTACAAATCTGTCAAAAGACGTTTTGATTTAGGTTCAGACTCAAAGATTTAATATAAAAGTTGCCTGAAGAGGAGCTCCGGCTCTTGTGCGTATGTATTTTATTAATATTAGACGGAACAGACAAACGTGAGATGTCATATATTAAATAAGAAACAGTTTCAACATAGAGCATATTTATGGGGAGAATATTTGAGGTGATAAACAGAGACACGGCATGTTCTCTGGGCTCAGAAAAATACATTACACGAAGGACACGTTTTGCAGTACAAGGAGTTTTTCGAGGTGGGTTTTAGCAGCTTAACCCCAAGCAGCTAAACCATAAGACATGTAAGGAAATATCAAGGAACGATAGATATTTAAAACAGTACAGAGAGCAACGAGGTGCCTAAGGCACTTATTGACCTTGTTTTGATATAGACCTCACTGCTTTTGTTATGTAAATCAAGTTGTTATAATGCTAACCAGAACATCAAATTTCCAAGGGGCAACTATCAGACCGACAGTTGCGAGACATATACACTCTATTTTCTTTAGTGTTCACCACTAAATTTTCTTCCGCGCTCTAGTTCCAAAACTCAATTGAATTATTTTTACTTTTTGAGCTAAAAGCCGTGAAAGCCAAATGTAAAATTTGAAAAGGCAAACAGACAAAACCCACTTAATATAATTTCAGTTGTTTGTTTTCTACAAACCCGCTTGTTTACAGAGACATTTTCACGGACACTAAAATCCATCCGGGTATTTTCCTCGGACGGGCTCTATGGGCTGGTAGTGTCTCTCCACGGATGAACAATATCACGTTACTTGATCAATCAGCTTGAAAATATTTGAAGTTCAGGATAGATATGCTGACCTATACACGATAATCTCCGATTTTAAAAAATATTAGCCCCCGCTTATCTACATAGCTGGCTCGATTTTCTTATCTCAATTTCTCTCGTGACTGACCTTTTTTATTATAAATATGGTACTTTTTCACTTCAACTATTCGTAATAAATCTTAAGCCGTCCGCACACCACCTGCCTCGATTAGCCTTGCTATTTGCAGGTGGTGTGATATTTGTATATTTAAATGTAAGAAATAAAGATGTTGTTGTTGTTGTCAATTTAAACCAATGAAAACAAGGGAAAAATTTAGTGGTGAACTATTATGGCTGATAGTGAATGAGTAGCACCGCCAATCAGGTTGCAGCATTTGCATAAGTATACTAGTAGAATTGTACTAAATGGAATTATAAAGACGCAACATAAGAATGACAGCTATATTAAAGTGTTGCGTTACCTGAAGGTATTCCTTACAGGCAGCCATGGCTTTAGTGTCCTGCTGGAGACTGGGTCTCTGTCTGATCCTGTGTACCAGGGCCCCGAAAGTCAGCATGCACTGGCGTTGGCATGACCAGTCCTTTGCGACCTGGGCGTGGTTACATAGTGTCTAGATCGCAAAAGAAAGTTACCAATTTATCGCGTCTTGGTGACGATTTGAGAGAATGTTTTTATCTCTCGGTGTTATACATATAATACCTTCAAAGTTTCACGCGTAAAATGTGTCTCGTTTTATTTAATTCTCTCCTTCATAGCCAAAACCTAAGACTTTAGATGCAAAATATTATTACATTGAATACTTGAGATTTTGCCATTCTTAAAATGTTCAGAGAAACTCTTTTGATATCAACTTTCAAACACCATTCTCAAACTCATTAATTGTTCATCAAGTTCAAACAAAGAAAATCACAACCGTGAAGGAGGTTTGGAAACCAGGTCTTAATTAACATAGATTTTGACGATTTTACTTCACCGTTTACTCCTTAGTTTTTGATTCGATTGAGAAGATATATATGTCAAACACTCAAGATATTGTTTCAAATGCTATCCAACCACCTCGAATTTTGTCAAAAATATTTCACTACACTCTTCTCGGTGTTTGCTTTCGATGAAACACTGTCTATCATGTTTGATATGTACATTAACTTCATCGGAATGAAGGCCTGTAGTGTTTTCAACGCAATGAAATCCAGAAGTGCAAAAGTACTTAATGACTGGACCCAAGAGAAACAGTAAGTTTTAATTCTCCAAGATTCTTGGTGTTCCCCGAGGCGAAGCCCCCTAACTAAAAAAAAACTGTGAAAAAAAATTATTTGCTTTACGTCGGCTGGTACAACAAATTTGCCGCAGTTTCAATGCGTACGATCTGATCACGTGTGAGGCAAAAGTTGTTGTTTCCCTTGGGAGTCAGTGAGCTTCGTTTGCCCTAGGAGTTTTGGCCCACGACACGGACACGTTCCCCTCCAATCGGAAAACATATTTGAGTTAACATTACTTTTCACTCACCCAAGCAATAGTGATGTGGGCAGCGGTAGGTCGTGCAGCTGATGCTAGTCCCAGGAACACTCGTTTGAGGTCATCTGCTTTGTGTAGTTTCTGTTGTAGAAACTTTTCCAACAGGACTTGGGCAGCCTCAGCGGTCCCCGCATAGGACAGTGCGTCAATACAAAACCTCCTGTTTAACAGAGTTTGCGTTGGCATGACAACTATGTACTGCATCTTTCATTACATAATAACTCAGATTATTCTCGCTTTTTGATTGGTTTTATGATTTATAGACAAACTTAGAGATGACGTTATTACCATTTTTTTGCTTCTTTATTACATAAAACGGATAGATTCCATGTTGCCGTGCGTCTGTTGAGCAAATAGTGACCTTAATTAAGCAAACCACGACGGCAACGGTACTGAAAACACCGTAAAACAAAATGTATAATGAGCAGAACAATGGCTGTGCACGTGCGTGATAAATCTTTGTACATTTCTTAGCCGTCCTCTGCAAAACCTAACGTGAATTGACCAAGTTCTACGTACCTGGAGAACGTGGAAGACGGAGGCTAATTTTTCGTATTTTCATCTGAAATTGAATGCTGGCGTTACATGAGCTTAGGTAAGTTTTGAGACCGATAGGCGCACTGAACAGATCTAAACATCTGCGAAATTCAACGATAAAATATTAATTCTTTTTTTCTAGGAGTCGTCCTTGGCTCCGCCGTCGTCATTGCTTATGGTCCCGAATAGATCAAAGAAGACGTTAAAATGTGGTAAGAACATCAGTGACACACTCGGCTATCGCCTTGGGGTTCAACATTTTTGTTTTTACCATATTTAATGTTATCTGTGGTCTATAACTCAACAGACGCACGGTAACAAGGATTATATTTGTTTCACATAACAAACAGAAAATGATAATGATAAATATTTGGCGGATAGCATCAAGGTCCACCTTTCCAACAACCCGGGACAGTTGTAGAGTTATTGCCTAACTGAGTAACGAAGGTCTGGAGAAACATAGTCTTCAGTGCTTGCAGGTGGTTTAAGACTGTTTTGTCGTTGTGTTAAAAGTTATTAGAGTTCGAGTGTGTCGTTTAGCTTATCCAGATTTAAGAGTTATTTGAAGTATTAATTTTTCCTGCGTAAAAATGTTTTTCACAGCTTATGTTTTGTGTCGTTTGAGATTGCTCAGATGGAAAACTGGCGATCGAAGAAACAATATAAACAGAAAACCTCACCGAAAAGTTACAACACTGCAATCAAAATTCTCGCTAATCCTGGGTTAGTTCAGGTGGACTTCAAAAAGACACAGTCAGCTCTGGGACCGCGCTGACCTAGACACTAGTTTTCTCACTCAGTTCACCCCAACCTGAAATCAAAGTCCATCTAGAAATCCGCTTCAATTTTCGCAGTGTTTTCCTTAATTTTCAATCGATCTTTTACTGAAAAAACCTTTTTTTGTGGGTCCTTTTGCTCATCCTATGATATTATGCTTATCATATCTGGTTAAAAACAGTATTTATCGTGTTTCTATTACATGCAAATTAGCTAAAAATAGTATTTAACGCGTTTCTGCGCCAGCTGACTGTGTCCCTTTAAACAACGCGGCCCAGCTCTTTGTGTTCTTGTTACCAGGCTCTCTGATTTGTGGAAACGCAGTATAAATACGGTAAAAAAAATGTGAAAGACTGCGGTTTCATTTACCCTTTTAAGCAAGAGGGAAACTACTTTTCACTTGCGGACAAACCGTTTTGAACTGAACTTCACAGTAAAAAAAATATTTCTGATCAAGTTGCTCGGGGCCTGGTCCTTAATGAAACCCCAGGGACATCGCGCGCATTTTGCCTTACCTCTCGGATTCGTCCTGCCGTGCCAGCATCTTATCAGCCAGTTTCCTCAAAGTTTGCTGGTTACACTGTCTCAACTGCGCCACCAGGTTTGCAAACTTCTCCGCAGCCTGGTGACCCGCTCGCTGTTGAATTGCTGCCCACATTTCATTTACAGTAGCTTCCCCCTAAGTGCAAAACGTTTTAGTTTAAGACCATGAAAAATGCTAGTTAATAACCATTTACGTTACAGACGTTGTCTCTATTCATCGTAACGAATTAATATATCAGTTTCTACCATTTTCTTGAACGTTACATTTGTAACACTTTCATCCTCTGTCGTTATCAAATGATCGCGCAACACATTGGAGCGTTTCGTTTGCGTGACTTCGTGTCTTCTTTGAGAGCAGCCACAACACACTCTATTACCAGAATAGACCATTTCTTAGTTACAATAAAAAATAAAGTGTATAAATAATGTGTAGCTTTTTTAATATTTTGTGAAATTTTTGAAAGCAGCTTTGCGTTACTGCCCGATTCAAAAACGCTAAATATTTTAAAACAGATATGGCTTTCTCTAAATCTGGGCAAGTTTTGATTGTTGTGTATAAACGGGGAATAAAATTGTTCTTACTCCCTTTTTTCTATTTGAACTCTTTGAACAGATACTTTAGGTTTACTTCAATTGTTGGTTGTAACTGGGACTGCCTCGAAATACTTATTCAAATCCGATGAAGTAACGGTTTGTCTTCATGAAGAACTCTTTAATTGGTTCGTTACCTGTTTAGCTAGTTCTCCTTGCCATTGCGCGTTCTGTCGAGCTCGTTTCTCAGGATTCTCAACTACAAGTCTGTGACTTGTCTCCTTTGTCAGTGTGGCCGCTAAAGGCAAAAGAGACATTTTAGTCAAATCCAAATTTCTCCATTCTTACTGCCTTACATTTGCTTTAGTATCAGTTCTAAGAATTTGGAGGTTAATCACGGATATAACACCTTGATGATTCTCTTTATTCTCATCGCCAAAATACGTAACAGTGACTCGATACTGTAAGGAGAAAGTAGAGTTTGACTATACTCACAAGCTTGTCCTGCCGCAGCAGTGCCTTGGTACGCGAGAAATTGCCTGTTTGTTTTAGAAAAGGAAAACATTTAGACACATTTGGATAGAAAACGAATTTTACCAGCAATACTATTTAGAAGGATGTGTAAGTAGGTAGGACGGGACGGACTCCAACCTAACAAAAGGAGGAAGTCCCAGTCGAAATTTGTAAAAAGAACCTCTGAAGGTACTAAGCCCCTACTTTAGGAGTGTGGCATGAAATTTTTTTCACCCTTCTGAGGTGCCAATAGACCAGGTTACAGTTGTCGGCTTAGTGACCTGGCCTCTGAATGGTAGCCAGGCTGGAGTTGACCTTGTTTTGATACAGACATAACCGCTTGTATTGTGCAAATCAAGTTGTTCTTATGCTAACTAGTTTGCATTTACATGAGAAAAGCAGAGGTCTGTATCAAAGCAAGGTCACCTCCAGCCTCGCTTGCATTTATGGCCAGGTAACTAAGCACACAACTGTAAAATGGCCTATTAGAAAACAACAAATTAACTGACACTTTCTCGTAGTTTTTTTAATAGCGATTAAGACGATTGCTTCGAATAACTTGCACTCATAAAACTGATTATCAAACTAATATCTCTCGTCACATTTTAAAAGATCCCGCTGTGGACATTTTGAGGTTGAACACCCTAAGAGGTATCAAACCGCGTTTTAGCCGCGTTTTAACCCCTAAAAATACAACGAGCACCCCCTTCCTTATTATATGGGAGTTCCCTCCGGGTCTTAAACATGATCTTTGATTGATGCTAATTGATTAATGCTAATTAAACCCTTTATGTCCCCCCCCCCTTCCGATCACTTTGTAGATTCTCTATTGCTGGTTTTCAGCTTAGAAAGAGTATTATTTTAATTGTTTTGAGTTCCTCGAGAGACAAATTTTATGCTTCGATTTATTTTAGGCAGGCAAAATATGGAAAATATCAACTAGGATTCTGTTGTTTACCTAGCTCTAGCGGTGACTTGGCCATCTGAACGAGAGAATGGAGTGACCACGTGTTCCTCCACAGCTTGTGTTCTTTTGATTATGTAACCAGCCTTGGCAGAGCCAGTTAGTGTGTGTTCGATCTGACCAGCCGAGCGGTGATATGGGGCATAGCCTGTGCTCTGTAGAGGGAAGGCAGTGTTAGCATAACTTATTTCAAAACGTTTCTAAAACATTTTTTACAATAACAGAAGACATGGTTTTCTTTCTTTAAAGTCAGCACAAAAGACTTGGTAAGTAGTTGCAAGCGCGATGGTACAATTTTTACGTAATATATCAAACAGAAAAGGCCGTGTTAGAGTTGAAAATAGGGAATTTAAGAAGCTACTGCAGCGACGCCGAAGACAACGTCGATTAAAAAATGAATTTATAGTTTATCTACGAATCTCGGGATACTCTTTAGTCATTTAATTTGTCTATCACTGTCAAAGCTATCATGAAACTGAATCTGAGACACCCCAATATTAAAAATGGAATTTCAAAAAAATCAACCGTCGTAGTTCACGTTCTTCAGACAACGCAGAATTAGTCATTTCACGTTGTTGATTTGCAGAGGACGGCAAATAAATGTGCAAAGATTTATAACGCACGTGCACAGCTATTGTTCTGCTCATTGAGCCTTTTATTTAGCGACGTTCCAGTTGCCGTTAATTGCCGTCGTGGTTTTCTTAAACTCCCTAATTAGACGAACAGCGGATTATTTTTTGTGAACGTCGAGGTGTTTGGCATTGTGATTAAACACTGTCTTGAGTGTTTGATATATCTTCTCAATCAAAACTAAAACTAAGGAGAAAACAGAGAAATAAAATCATAAAAATCTAAGACTATTAAGATCACTTGTCCAAACACCAGTCACGTTCAATGGTTTCCTTTGTTTAAACTTGATAAATTATAAATGAATTTTAGAACAATTGTAAATGCATGAGAAAACACTGCATATGAAAACTTCAGCACAAAGTTAATTTCCCTGAGCCGGATACATTAGCAAGACGATTTTCCCCAAAACCTGAATTAAAATCACTGAAATACGCATAGCTAGTTTTTTCGGAAATAAAATAAGTAAAACTAATCTTTTACAGGACCAAAGAAAAAAAAGAGAAAATGTAGATGTAAACGAGTTTTTTACTATTTTTTGTTTCCATGTTTGATAGGCCCATTTACTGCTAATGCCATTTTTAACTCGTGCATTGTGATAGCAAGTTACGAGTTGAAGTAGGCTGCCAGATTATTTTTGATTGGTAAGTTTATGCACTTCAACAAATTACCTGTTGACACTTTTCGCATTTTTCTGCGTTGAAGGTGTACTGCCTGAATTCAGGTCGGTTTTGGCATTTCTCGTAGTTGATCACCTTGGTAACCTTAGTAAACTGATTTCCATCCTCTTGGTCAGCCTGACTGTTGTCCCGCACGATGGCGTACGACACCTGACAATCGCCCACGGCTGTAGTCTGCCAAAACAGGAAAAACAGGCTTAGCTAGTCATGGCAAAGATTTGTGTCTGATAAGGAAGTTGTTTTCAATATTTTAGTTTATTTTAGCCAATTTTTCTCACTCCATGTTCATTTCACCAGCTAGTTTACAGGTATATCACTAGAAAAAAAAAAAGTTTTTTTTTCTAGTGATATACCTGTAAACTAGCTGGTGATCTACTGTAGTACACTGCACCGCCATAGCTAAGTGTGTATTCACGTCAAACCAGTATTGTATTTTATTGCATTGTAACCAACTTCTAACCTCCATTTGAGTAACAAACTCTCTGTCACGGTCAGCCGGACGCGGAGAGATCTGGAACAGGTTCACGAGCCCGCGTTTGATGTTCAGTGACCATTCTTCGTCTTGAGGATGCGCGTAGACCTGCTTGATGCAATTATCTTTCTTTAGAGCCACTCTCACGGGTAGGCCGAGTCCCTGTTGCATGGCGGCTTCCACCTCTGCATTTAACCCCTTCTCCTCCTGCTTATTTAGGTCTTCCAGTGATCCTATGACTTGTCGAACTTGAATGTTTTCCAGCTGAAGTTAAAAAACAGCACTATTGTCAAGTGAGCGCTTTTATTATACAAATGGTTGTACTTTGAAAATCAAGTCAAAAACGGCGATTTCGCAAAAGCTTAGGCAAGATAAGTGCCCCTGGGTACTGAGGGAGCTGGATGTTTTGCTGATACGAAAAAAATAAGTATTCAACCCACCCTCCTGTACAATACCAAACAAAGTTTGTTCAAGATCTAATAGTTTTCTTGTGAAAAGCGAGCTATGAGTGCAAAGGCGTTACTTATATCAGCCGTTCAACTTATACTTTGAGTGACTTGATGATTAAACAATATTTTGGCTTTGATTATTATTTCCATGATGAATTTTAGCCAAAGTAAAAAGGCGTCGAGGCTGTACTAGTGTTTTAACTTGGCTGGCAATTGTAGTTATACCTTTTCACTGTTAGAAACAGCATGCTAGAATAACGACAAGCTTGTAATTTGTATATTTTAACAGAAACCAGCGTGGGGTCCCGTTTGTTTTGAAGCCACGCTGGAAACATTTCGGGCCTGCAAACCTACTTTAAGTTAATCTGTGTAAAAGATCAGAGATGCATACGCCTGAAACTCCTTCTGTGAAGGGTATCGCTGTTCATATTAAGAATACGTGAAAAAACAACGTCGTGATCATAAGGAATGTGATTTTGCTACAGCAGTCGGATGCGAACACTTTTCGGAACCTTCGACAAACGGGTCCCGGGGTCGCTTACCGTAAACTGAATCTCGGTCTTCTGCTTCGTCTTCAGAACATCAAGATGTGCCTTGCACCTTACTTTCAGTCCCAGGGTCTTCGCCGATCCGCCATGCACAGCATGTGTCACATCCGTTTGGTAGATGTACGTGTATCGCTTGCCTTTCTTGTAGCCTGGGGATGAGCAATGACGTCATGATTAAGTATTTTCTCATTTTCGTTCCCATAGCTCTTTCCGCGTTTCGTAGCCGGCAGGGCCTTGGCTAGTTCATCAGCAGTAATCCGAAAACTTCCCGTATTTCTCCATCACAAATATACTACCCAAAGGTGATGAAGAAACATTTTACCACTCGATTTTGTTTTTAATTGCCATAAGCAAATTATGTTTTTAAAACAATGCTGGTTGTTTGACCGCAATGAATCTCTCCCACGGAGGAGAAAGAGATACAAAATTACGTTTTTAAAAAAATTGCAGGTTCTAGTAAACATCGATGGAAGATATGAATTATTTTAAAATTTGTAATCATGGAATGGAAAGCTTAATTGCTAACTGATATGGTTTCAGTATTGGTCACCATCGAAGGGTTAAAGATATTTGGATGAAATCCTAGCGCGTGACCGTTTAAATGAACGCTTTTGAGCAGTACATGTACTCTGTATGTAGTACTGTTTATTATGCTCTACAAGGTGGTTTTAATCTTTAACCCTACGTGGGAGACAATTCAGATAAGGTGAATAACAATAATTTCCAGCTCTTTCCAACATTAAAGTTAGACGAATCAATTCTACCACAATCATTGTCAAATCCAGATGATGCTGTTAACGACAAAAAATGAAATTGGACTTACCAAGACGCATGGAGGCAGCTGCAGAAAAAGAGAAAAGTAACAAGTTAGCTTCAACACAAGTCAATTGACAAAAATGCAGAGCTTTGAATAATATTCCAACAAAATGACGAAATAGGACATTTCTTCAAACATTTCTGGGCTGGATCAAAATTTCAGTTACAGGTATATCAAGCCCGATTAGACTGAAATACCGAGCCTGGCATTTTCAGGTTTCTCCATATTGTAATCAAATTTTAATTAATCGTTCCATCGTTTCAGTTTTGTTATCATTTCTTAAACTGATACTTGCAATTTTCCGAACACTGTTGTATGAAATTAAACAGTGATTTCTGGGTTGCTATGTGCAAACCAGGTGGCTTGTTAGGTCCTATTAGATCCTATATGCCTCTAAGATAATATAAATCAGTTGTTCGCTAGAGAAGGAGATGAGAGTTGCAAGGGTCAAACAAGGAAGCACCGAAAAGTAAAATCTGTTTTGCTATAGTAAAGATTCCGAGCGAGACTTGATAATTAAACCATAATTCTACGTTATAAAACAGGGACAATGGCAGAAGAAAGTTTTACTTACAAGCTGCACCAAGCGACAGGAGGATCAAGACAAAGAAATTCATTGTGAAGAACTTGCGCCTTGCGACTTCCTCAGCAATGTTGAAGATTATACGTTACTCTGGTTTTTATACTCTAGAATGAAAGCAAGCGTGAACACGTCGAAGACATTTTAGTCACAACATAGTGGTTTTTTAAGTTGGACTTTGGTTGCCCTTTTGTCCATAAAATAAACGTTTTCATTTCATATTTAAAGAGCTGGGGCTAGAAGAAGAAAGTGGTTCTCAGTTTAGACATAACACTGGTTAAATGTGCTTGAATTTGGGTCTTAAATTTACGTTTTACCTGGCTTTTTTTCAGTTGTAGCATAAACAAGATAGTCACAAGTTTCGAAATCGTGGTCATTTGATTTCTTGAGATAATATCTTGAAAAATACCCTTAGCCATAACATAGGCTTAATTCAAGTCTTTAGAGTTCGATTTTACTGGGGGTTCCTTCAATTTTACTGTAAACTAGACCTTTGCGATTTTCGAAGCAGTTCCGATATCATCATATTGAGGCTAGAGTAAAAAATTGTTTACCTTCCTTCAATACAACTTTTTCCCCCTTTACAGGCTTCACTGGTGGCCTGTTGTGGAATGACGTTATCTTCAGGTTCTAGCAGATTTGAACTTTGTCCAGTTTTGAAGGAAGAAATTTCCAAGACAAGATTTTAGATTTGTTCATCACGGCAAATGTTTTCATTAGGAAGTAGTTGTGAAAGTAGAATAAATAGGACGCGAAACCATACAGTGCTTCTCATGAGAATTTGTAATAAATTCTGGAAAAAAAATCATATTACAAAGCGTCTAAACTTTTTTGTAAATCGTTTCTACTCTTTTGTCAATGTCAAAGTTATTTTTCAAAACACCCGGCGCATCAAATCCTTCTTCCCATACAAAGACCGTCTCAGCCAATCACAATTATACAAAGTCATTTATAAAGCTAGTTGCTGGGACTGCAATTATTTTTTCATTCGGAAAACGAAACGAAGACTTCACAACCGGAAAACGGATTATTTCAAGGCTCGTTCGACAGGCGATCACTCTTCTGCTATGCTGATTCACAACATCAAATGAGACCAGCTTGACATTTTGGCGTCCGGTAAAACTGACTGCCACTGTAAGGTTAAGGAGACCTTGTTTATTCAGGAGTTGCAGCCAACAGTGAAGGTCAATGTCAGCGGTGAAAAGCTTTTACTTTATTAGGATAGCGTTTCTATATTGTGTGACTTTACAGACAGTTTTAGTTTGAAACGTCGTAAATTCCTACTGCAGATGTTTCTGCCTAGGTTCCAGACCCCCATCGATAGAGTGTAAATGCGCTTTTCAAAAGGTTTACGGTTATACTTTTGAAAATGTATGTTGACTAACATACGAAACGTTCATAAAATGCATGTTTTTTGAAATATATTTCTATTTATCACCGCTGTCTTTCTGAAAATCGTTTGTAGTCGCTTCGGGAAAATTGAAATCCATCGGAAATAATTCTGGCCACGAGAAAACCGAAAAGAACAAAGCTTTCTACTCGGCGAAAGGGAAAAACGACATTTTCAACTTTTTCAGGAATTTGGTTGAACCGTCCTCGGATTTCGTCTTTCCTCGTTTTCTTCGGCCGGGCTTTCTTACCAGTTTTATCCAATTGATCTTCTCTATTTTCAGAGAAGTCAGAATAATTTTTCTACAGAAAACAATCAGTGCAGATTCTTGCTCAAAGTAATTGGTGATCAAGCAACACTTTTTCGATGTTAACAAATTAGTCAAATCATCGGAATTTAAGTCCTGGAAAATTGCACAGAAGCCCAAGGTTCAATAAGGATTATAACTCTTCTATTAAACATTTTTTTCTCGATATTTGGCGATCACTGATCGAGTTTGATTTTTTTTCACCAATCGTTAAATGAACGTTTTATCGAAACAATGAGTGAAAAAACCTTTTTCACAAAATTTCGCCTTTGAAGATCTACAAGAACAGTTCAGGAAAGCGTCGGTAGAGAATTATTGGTAAAATTTCTCCGTGAGATTTGTTTATATAAACTCTTGGTCTTCGGCCATCATAGCTTGATTAAAAATATGAAACAAACAGCGGTGATAAACATATTAAAAACATGCATTTTATTTGACTTGTATCACACACATTCAGCTTTTCAGCGGCTCTGTGAGCTACTTAGCTTACATCAGTTTTAGACATAAACTCTTTCGAGAATACTGAATTTTTCGAGAATTCTCTCTCGTGGAATCTCCAGTTTGAATGTTGTAAAATTTTAAAACTTCACGTTTAGGACTTTGATCAGTTGTAACCTTTGTCTACCCAGCATACGGGAACATATGAGAGAATGCAACCTTTTCAGACTCTCAATTTTCCTAATTTCGATTATCTGATATTTCAGGGCAGAATTTATGAAGTTATTAGACGATAAATAATTCTTCTTTACGATCTTTTGCTACTTATCTATCAACCGTAATAAAAACTTATAAACGGTTCAACGTGAACAATGGAAACCTTATCATATAAACTCTTAGTCTTCGGCCATCGTAGCTTGATTAAAAATATAAAACAAACAGCTGTGATAAACATGTTTAAAATGTTTATCACCGTTGTTTGTTTTATATTTTTAATCGCTGTTTGTTTTATATTTTTAATCG